>JAESUZ010003262.1:0-260389 GCA_017311185.1 Proteles cristata cristata
AACTCAAAAGAAAGCCGGAGTAGTGATACTTATATCAGACAAACTGGACTTTAAATTAAAGACAATCACAAGAGAAGAAGAAGGGCACTACATAATTACAGGGTCCATCCATCAGGAAGAACTAACAATCATAAATGTCTACGCACCGAATATGGGAGCACCTAAATATCTAAAACAATTAATCACAAACAGAAACAAGCTTCTAGATAAGAATGTGCTAATAGCAGGGGACTTTAATACTCCACTCACAGCAATGGATAGGTCAATCAGACAGAAAATCACTAAAGAAATAATGGACTTGAAAGATACATTGGACCAGATGGACCTGACGGATACATTTAGAACTTTACATCCTGAGGCCAGGGAATTTACTTGCTTCTCAAGTGCGCATGGCACATTCTCCAAGATAGATCACATACTGGGACATAAAGCAGCCCTCAAGAAATATAAAAGAATAGGGATCATACCATGCACACTGTCAGATCACAATGCTTTGAAACTTGAAATCAATTACAGGAAGAAGTCTGGAAAACCTCCAAAAAATGGAGGTTAAAGAACACCCTCTTAAAGAATGAATGTGCCAATCAGGCAATTAGAGATGAAATTAAAAAATATATGGAAACAAATGAAAATGAAAACACAACAATTCAAAATCTATGGGATGCGGCAAAGGCAGTCCTAAGAGGAAAGTACATTGCTCTCCAGGCCTACTTCAAGAGATTAGAAAAAGCGCAAGTCCAAAATCTAACAGCTCACCTAAAGGAACTAGAGGCAGAGCAACAAGAACGCCCTAAACCCAGCAGAAGAAGAGAAATAGTAAAAATTAGAGCAGAAATAAACAACATCGAGACCAAAGAAACAATTGAACAGATCAATGACACCAAGAGTTGGTTTTTTGAAAAAGTAAACAAAATTGACAAACCTCTAGCCAGACTTATCCAAAAGAAAAGAGAGAGCACCCAAATAGACAAAATTATGAATGAAAATGGACTTATTACAACCAACCCCTCAGAAATACAAGCAATTATCAGGGAATACTATGAAAAATTATATGCCAATAAATTGGACAACTTAGAAGAAATGGACAAATTCCTAAACACACACTCACTACCAAAATTCACACGGGAAGAAATAGAAAACCTGAACAGACCCATAACAAGTGAAGAAATTGAATCAGTGATCAAAAATCTCCCAACAAATAAGAGCCCTGGACCTGATGGCTTCCCTGGGGAATTCTACCAGACATTTAAAACAGAATTAATCCCAATTCTTCTCAAGCTATTCCAAAAATAGAAAGCGAAGGAAAACTCCTGGACTCATTTTATGAAGCCAGCATCACTCTGATTCCCAAGCCAGACAGAGATCCAGCAAAAAAAGAGAACTACAGGCCAATATCCTTGATGAATACGGATGCAAAAATTCTCAACAAGATCCTTGCAAATCGAATCCAGCAGCATATCAAAAGAATCATCCACCAAGATCAAGTGGGATTCATTCCTGGGTTACAGGGCTGGTTCAACATTCGCAAATCAATCAATGTGATACATCATATTAATAAAAGAAAAGATAAAAACCATATGATCCTGTCAATAGATGCAGAAAAAGCATTTGACAAAATACAGCATCCCTTCTTAATAAAGACTCTCGAGAAAGTTGGGATAGAAGGAACCTACTTAAACATCATCAAAGCCATCTATGAGAAGCCTTCAGCAACATCATCCTCAACGGGGAAAAACTCAGAGCTTTCCCCCTGAGATCAGGAACACGACAGGGATGCCCACTCTCACCACTGCTGTTTAACATAGTGCTGGAAGTCCTAGCATCAGCCATCAGACACCAAAAGGAAATCAAAGGCATCAGAATTGGCAAAGAGGAAGTCAAACTTTCACTCTTCGCAGATGACATGATACTCTACATAGAAACCCGACAGACTCCACCAGAAGCCTACTAGAACTGATCCAAGAATTCAGCCAAGTTGCAGGGTACAAAATCAACGTACAGAAATCGGTTGCATTTTTATACACCAACAATGAAGCAACAGAAAGAGAAATCAAGAAACTGATCCCATTCACAATTGCACAAAAAACCATAAAATACCTCGGAATAAACCTAACCAAGGATACAAGAGATCTGTATGATGAAAACTATAGAAAACTTATGAAGGAAATTGAAGAAGACACAAAGAAGTGGAAAAACATTCCATGCTCATGGATAGGAAGAATAAATATAGTTAAGATGTCATTACTACCTAAGGCACTCTACACATTCAATGCAATTCCAATCAAAATTGCACCAGCATACTTCTCAAAACTAGAACAAACTATCCAAAAATTTGTATGGAACCACAAAAGACCCCGAATAGCCAAAGTAATCCTGAAAAATAAAACCAAAACGGGAGGGATCACCATCCCAGACTTTAGCCTCTACTACAAAGCTGTCATCATCAAGACAGTATGGTATTGGCACAAAAACAGACACATAGACCAATGGAACAGAATTGAGAACTCAGAAGTGGACCCAAAAGTATACAGCCAACTAATCTTTGACAAAGCAGGAAAGAATATGCAATGGAAAAAAGACAGCCTTTTTAACAGATGGTGTTGGGAGAACTGGACAGCAACATGCAGAAGAATGAAACTAGATCATTTTCTCACACCATGCACAAAAATAAACTCAAAATGGATAAAGGACCTGAACGTGAGACAGGAAACTATCAACACCCTAGAGGAGAAAGCAGGAAACAACCTCCTTGACCTCCACCGCAGCAACTTCTTACTTGACACATCCCCAAAAGCAAGGGAATTAAGAGCAAAAATAAACTGTTGGGACCTCCTCAAGATTAAAAGCTTCTGCACAGTCAAGGAAACAACCCAGAAAATTAATAGGCAACCAACGGAATGGGAAAAGATAGTTGCAAATGACATATCAGATAAAGGGTTGATATCCAGAATCTACAAGGAACTCACCAAACTACACGCCCGAAAAACAAACAACCCAGTGAAGAAATGGGCAGAAGATATGAACAGACACTTCTCCAAAGAGGACATCCAGATGGCCAACAGACACATGAAACGATGCTCAGCATCCTCCTCATCAGGGAAATACAAATCAAAACCACACTGAGATACCACCTCACGCCAGTCAGAGTGGCTAAAATGAGCCAATCAGAGAACTCTAGATGCTGGCGAGGATGTGGAGAAACGGGCACCCTCCTACACTGTTGGTGGGAATGTAAACTGGTACAGCCCCTCTGGAAAACAGTGTGGAGGTTCCTCAGGAAACTAACAATAGAACTCCCCTATGACCCAGCAATAGCACTGCTAGGAATTTACCCAAGGGATACAGAAATGCTGAGGCATAGGAGCACATGTACCCCAATGTTCATAGCAGCACTCTCCACAATAGCTAAAACATGGAAAGAGCCTAAGTGTCCATCAACAGATGAATGGATCAAGAAGATGTGGTTTATCTATACCATGGAATACTACATGGCAATGAGAAACAATGAAATCTGGCCATGTGTAGCAACATGGATGGACCTTGAGGGTGTTATGCTGAGCGAAATAAGTCAGGCAGAGAAGGACAAATATCATATGTGTGCACGTATAGGAGGATTAGGAGGAACTTAACAGAGGACCAAGGGGGAGAAGAAGGGCGGAAATGGTGGGGGAAAGGGGGAGAGGCAAACCATGAGAGACTCTTGAATGCTGACAAAAACTGAGGACTGGTGGATGTGGGGGGGAGGAGGGGTGGACATGGAGGAGGGCACTTGTGGAGATGAGCACTGGGTGTTATGTGGAAACTAATTTGACAATAAACTATTTGTAAAAAATAAAAAAAAAATCATACTTATCACAAGTGTTTTCTTATTCTGTTGGTTTTTAAAGTTTTGTTTTATTGTTTTTAACAATAAAATGTGATGAAGTTTCAAATTCAATACTATACATGTGATACATTACAGACAAATGTGTGACTTTGTCCCTGTCATGTTTTGCATTGTTCAATAATTAGAAAATTATCATTCCTACAAGGTTGAAATAACTTTTATGTTGTGGCTCCTATTTTTTTTCCCATGGCTTAAGACATAAGTATCACTTTTCCTGGTTCATTTTGGCTAATGGTATAAAATACCATAAGGCTAATTATACCCCCAAGTATTTAGTTAATGATTACTTTCCCAACTGCTTTATTAAACTTCTTATTTCCAGGGCAGTAGAGTGTAAAGGCTAAGATTTGTCTCTGAAACCCAGTGGCCTGGATTTCACATTAGCTCCAGTTCTAGCTCATCTGGGGAAAGTTACTGCAGCCTTGAAACCCTTCATCTCAAATAACGTTCTCATCCGCTCACTGTGACAAGTAAATTCAGCATGCTGCACTTAGTAAGTAATCAGTAAATGTTAGCAGCTATGTGACATTTCAAAATTCATTAGATTCCCTTTCTGGTCTCTTTTACTGTGCCATCAATGCATATGCCTATATTTGTTCCATTACCATATTGTTTTAATTATTGTTCTTTTCCAGGTATAGGCTGTTTCAGAGTAGTCTTGTTTCAATCCCTCTTTTCAGACAACTGTATTTAAAATACACATGTTGTTCCTGACTGACTTAACCAAGCACGAAAAAAGCTTGGTGGGTAGAATATAAAGTGATTTAAAAGAGGAAATAAGGAAGAGTTTAGAAGATGCCATTCCAGTCAGGTGGGCTTGGACAGGTGGGCAAAATGAATGTGATACTTTCATAGAAGAAAGGAGCTTTGAGTCAGAAGTAGGGTCTTAGTTGGGAGAGGAGGAGGAAGACAGTGAACTTAAGAAGTGTTAGAGGAGTGGTGCCTGGGTGGCTCAGTAAGTTAAGTGTCCAACTTCGGCTCAGGTCATGATCTCACAGTTCATGAGTTCAAGCCCCGTGTCAGGCTCTGTGCTGAGAGCTCAGAGCCTGGAGCCTCCTTCAGATTCTGTGCCCTCACTCACTCTCTGTGTCTCTCTCTCTCAAAATAAATAGCCACTAGGAAAAAGAATTTAAAAAAAAAAAAGAAGAAGAAATGTTATAGGAGAAAATCTGTGTAAGAAGAAAGCAAAGCTACAAGGAAAGCAAGGAATAGGAGAATGAGAAGTCATGTGAAAGACAGTTGCCTCACTCAGTCTACACACCCCAGATATCTCTGCTGGAAAGAGACCCAATTAAATCCCTCAGCATTCAATAAGCAGGCCTTGCTCATACACAGCCAATGCCATGAGGCAGTAAAACATGTATCTCTACATTTAGCGCTAAGATCTATTGTATTTTGCTTAAGTGTTTAAATGCAAAGTTACTGTTCTTTTTTTTCCTATTGGCTGGATATTTAAGATATTATGTTTTGCTCTAAAATTTTGGAACTGCTTTTTACTGGTGCCTTCAACTATCTCTCGATATATATTTACATGAATTTTTAAAATCATTTATATCATTTCAAACTTACCTGAAGCCCCTTGACCATTATTTCAGCGTGCTCAACTATTTTGGCTTTCTTCCACATTTGAAATTATGATTTGTGTTTCCCAATAGATATGCGCTCAAGTTACATCTTGACTCCTAACCTTTGTTTTACATTACCGAAAAGCACATAGCGTTACCTTCAGAGAGGGTGAATGCAGAGTGCATTGGAAGGCTATGCAGGGCCTGATCTCTGAGTTTGCCTTAAGGCCGATTTATGCCACTTAAAGTAATCTCGTATGTACCTTGGTAATTGAAATCCTTCCATTACCCTCACTCCAGCCCATTTAAATATTTCTCTTTCAGTTGCAATTACGTCAGGAGGAGAGCCAAATGTTTTGGGAAAGACATGGGCATTTCCAACAAAGCTTTTGGCTGCCTACCAAAAAGCTGGTTGGTTTCCATAGTTCCAAGAGTTCTACTCTCTTCTCTGCAAGGTTCTCATTTATAAAAGGCTCTGTCAACCCTTCTGCTTATTCTAAGAGAATGCTTGGGACTTGGGTTGACCAATACTCTTGGTAGCAACGACCAAGAGGTTATCTTAGATTTGTTACTTGCTGGATTCTTTTGCTGCAAAAAAGTTCCCTGCTTCTTCTTTTTTATTATTTTTGAGCGAGGGGCAGAGAGAAAGGGAGAGAGAAAGAGAGAGAGAAAGAGAATCCCACGAATGGCAGAGATGCAGGGATGGGGGAAGGGAGAGAAGTGGGGCTTCCCTGAAGCTGGACTCCTTCTCACTGGATGTGGAGTTTAAACTCACCAACCATGAGATTATGACCTGAGCCCGAAATCAGATGCTTAACCTACTGAGCCACCCAGGGACCCTCCCCCATTGCTTCTCATCCTCAGTTCCAAAGCAAAGCTTTTCATACTGTGTGAAGCAATATCATGTCTTTTTAAATATTTTAGCCTTATGGATGTGGGGCAACTGGGTGGCTCAGTCGGTTAAGTGTCCGACTTCAGCTCAGGTCATGATCTCACAGTTCGTGGGTTCTAGCCCTACTTCTGACTCTGTGCTGAAGGCTAGCTCAGAGCCTGGAGTCTGCTTCGGATTCTGTGTCTCCCTCTCTCTCTGATCCTCCCCTGCTCATGCTGCCTCTTTCTCTCTCTCTCTCTCTCTCTCTCTCAGAAATAAAGAAAACATTAAAAAATTTAAACTTTATGGATGCAATTTTAGCTGACTGCAAGCTCACTAATAATCACGTTTGCAAAGAAAGGTTCAAAGTATTAACAAAACTAGCAGATTTCTAGGCTAAAGCGTTAATAGTGCCTTTTTAATATGCTTAAGCAGATGTTTCTTCTGTATTTATGTATAAAAATGCTGCTGAGCTATAGGATGGGAACTAAATAATCCAATTAATGCATGGAGAAAATTAATCATTCTATTTTCTAATAACTGTTTTTATGAAAATCATGTCATTTAACTCTCAAAACTGACTTATAAATTGACACTTGGATAATGCAATGAAGTTATATTTAACACTAGAACTCTCCTCACATGTCAGGTTTCAAATCTCCTTATAAGTTAATGTCCTTTATGGGCCTTATTATGGCTATTCCTGTCTTCCCCCCAAACAAACTGACTGTGCATGTTCATTTCACTTCCTCTCTTGATGTCTGGCTGTCAGATTTATGTCTTCCAATCCATGTTATCTTGGCATGTAGAAGCAGTATCACACCCAAGGACGGCGAGACCAAGCCTGACAGATGTTGCCAGAAAGTACCTAACAAATGTTTTCTTATGGGATGGATCCACTCATGAAATGACCTAAAATAGTATTGCAGACAAGGTTTATAACAAGCTACTGGATGAATTTCTAATAAATCAGTGATCAAAATCTGTGATTAATAACAGACCAACTTTACCAGAAAATAGAAAAAGGTACACACAGCCCAATCACATAGATATACCCCAGTGCCAACCCAAAGCCTTGAGATAAGAGGGGTGAGCCTGTGCTGCTATTTGGCAGAGTGTACATATCATGAACAAATAGGCTTGTCACACATGAAGATATTGTTGTAGCAGTGTTCATGGCTTCTGGGCCTAGGGAGGATCGAGTTTGAAATCCTACCAAAGATGCGTTCAAATCTCCCCAAAAGATTCACCCTTATTAAAAGATAAATAATCTCCCAAACAGAGGGTACACAATGTGTCAAGTGCCCTTGATTTTACAAGAACAATATGTGGTCAGAACAGCAAAATAGCTATTCTGTGCATAGATGGAAGAAATGGACATTGCATCTTTTTATCTGATGCCTTTCATAGGTACTAACATCTATATTAAAATTACCCTTTAGTCTTAAAAAAAAAAAATAGAGGCCTGAATGCTCTATGAATTGCACATTCCTCAGGACTCTGACATTTAAAAACATAAAGTTAGAATTTTAGCTCAGCCTATAATAGGTAACAAAATATGTCTTTATATTATGTACAATATAGTGTGTGTGTATGTGAAGAGAGAGAGAAAGAGAAGAGTATTTGAGCTTAAACATAACATTAGTGAGCACAGATGACCACAGAAATCTCAGTCCAAAGCAAAGGTGTAACACTGATAGAGATTCATTTACTGGCTATGGGCAAGCTTTTTAATTGTCTGTTGCTTCAGTCACAAGTTGGAAATCCTAATAGTAACACATGTTTCACAGTGCATGTTCTCTCAGTTTTAAACATTTCTGAAAATACGGCCTTATTTCTTCACATCTCAATGGAACAATGATAGACAAAGCCCGAGATTTAAACTCAAATGCAAAACAAAAACAAAAAAACACAAAACAAAACAAAAACACACAAAAAACAAGCAGTTGGGTTTAAACAATTAGGTCCAAGAGAATCATTTTCTCAGTGTGGTCCATGAACACAATCTCTTGTAATATTAAAATCTTCATAAACTTGTGGTATTGATGAGTCCAGAGCCCAAGTACATGGGCTCAAAGTAGAAAGTTGTATCGAATAAAACCAAATCCTTGAAAGAGGTCAGTTGTCTGGGGTTTGGTCCCTTGGACTCTTCTCCCCAAAAGACCCAAGCAGCAACCATCTTCCTGAAGCCCTTGGGGCAGCCCCACACCCAAGATCTGCTGCCTGGGAAGCAGATGAGTGGGCCTGATTCTGCTCTGAGTTCCAGATTAATCTGCCTGCAACTTGTGAATTAGGTTTACTTAGAGCCTAGCATGAAAAATGAGTTATGTCTTTTACTTTAGATTTTGCTAATCAAAATTTATTTCTTAGTATTATTTGGAAAGATCGTGTCTTCCAAGGAAGTTTATTCCAAGAGTAACTAAAATGCATTCGGAAAACTTGAAAAGGAAATACCTAATTTTAGAAGGATATTTGTTCTATGACCTATGAAAAATTTAAATCTCAATTCCCAGAACACTGAGCTGCACTCTTCTTCTCTTTGGCAGTTTTCTGTAGAGAATGACTTACTGTGTTTGATTATTACACATGAGCCTTATTTATGAAGGAAATAAACTCTCACATTATTTTTTCTTTATTTTATCTTCTTATTCAAGGGCTGAACCCTAACACTGAGATGGGAGAATTATAACCTCCAACAAAGGCTACTTTAGAGAAAATTTGGAAAGATCATTAGGGTAACTGACCCTTTCTCAGAAAGCTGAAGTGAAATGAAAATAGAGAGCTAAACTATTCAGGTCAGGACAGAAAACACTGGGGACTAATTTCAAAAGGATAAATCTGACTAAGGTATGAGAGGTTAACAACAACATGAATCAGGTATAGAAGCTGTACCAAAATCAAGAGTCTGGAAGTCAAGTATAAAACACCATATTCATCTCATGTACTCCATCTGGGTTCATAGCAGTTTCCCAGCATTGTAAATATATGCCCCCCATTTATTGGCTCATTCACTCAATTATTCCTTCATTCATTTTCCATGTATAGATTCATTGACAAAATCTAAACCAGGTGCTATGTTGTGTGCCTCAGATACAAAGATAAATACAAGATAATCTTCATCTTTAATGTTTGCACAGCCTAGATCGGAAATTATATAAGTCAATTCAATAAAGAGCGGGGAGGACAGTAAGAAATAAAGGTATAGAGTAATAAAGCCAGAGACAAATCACTGGATCCAACTTAAGGAAAGGAAGGTGAACTCTGAGCTAAGCAATAAAGACTGAGTTGGGGGTGAGGGGGGCGTGGGGGACCTGGGTGGCTCAGTCGGTTAAGCGCCTGACTTCGACTCAGGACATGATCTCACAGCTCATGAGTTTGAGCCCCACGTCAGGCTCTGGACTGACAGCTAGGAGCCTGGAGCCTGCTTTGGTTTCTGTGTCTACCTCTCTTTCTCTGTCCCTCCCTCACTTGCCCTCTCTCTCTCTTTCTCCCTCAAAAATAAATAAACATTAAAAATAAAAAAAAAAAAAGACTGAGTTGGGATGAACAGGCAGACCAAATCAGACAGAATAGAATTCCAAATAGTGGAAACATGTAGAAATGAGAGGCTTAATATGTGATACGAATGATCATACCATTCAATATGGCCATATTGATAGATATGCAACCTATTAGGGTGTGGGGAGAAATACAGCTACAGAAGTGGACAAAATCCAAATCCTGAAAAGATTTCTATGCCACTCTATATGATATTTGCTTGGTATTGAATGTAATAGTGGATCCAAGAAATATTTTAAGTGAAGCAATAATATGTTTAGATATAGAATTTTTAAATCTTTTCATGCTTTAATTTTTTAATTTTTACTTTCATGTATTATAATTATGTAATAATTATATTGTAATACATAATACACTATTATTTTTTATTTATTTTAAAATATTTATTATTTATGTATTTATTTTGAGAGAGAGAGACCAAGGGAGAGGCAAGGAGAGAGAGAATCCTAAGCAGGCACACACTCAATGCCAGAGTCTGATGCAGGGTCTGATCCCATGAATCGTGAGATCATGACCTGAATCAAAATTAAGAGTCAGATGCTTAACAGACTGAGCAACCTATACGCCCTTTTTTTTAAAAAAAAATTTATTTATTTATTTTGAGAGAGAGTAGTTATAATATATTTTTCAGTATTTTTAAAATTTTTGAATAGTTTTGAATTTTAATTTTTGTATTTAACAAAAGGTGAGATCAAAAAAAAAAAAAAAATCAAAGATGACTCTGGCCAGGGAAAGTGGCAAAATAGTGTTAGATGATGAAGAATTTCAACTCACTAAGAAACTCACTAAAAGAGCATGTTAGGATAAGCAGGACCAGAAGAAGATAATGAATTGAGTTTCCAACATGTGGAACTTGTGTATCCAGGGAGAGTCATTCAGTAGTAAGTATAGAGCTCAAGAGAGAGGTGAGGGATAGACGGTTTGGAATCATTGAAATATAGTTAGTGATTAAAGCCTTGGATGTGGATGGGGGCGCCTGGGTGGCTTAGTCGGTTGGGCGTCCGACTTTCACTTGGCTCATGATCTCGCGGTTTGTGGGTTCAAGCCCCGCGTCGGGCTCTGTGCTGACTGCCAGCTCGGAGCTTGGAGCCTGTTTCAGTCTGTGACTCCCTCTCTCTCAGACCTTCCCCTGTTCATGCTGTCTCTCTCTCTCTCTCCTAGAAATAAATAAAACATTTTTAAAAAATTAAAAAAAAAAAAGCCTTGGATGTGGATGGAATCATCTAGCAAGAATGTGGAACAAGAAAATACAAGCAAGTGAATGTAGAATCCCCTACATTTAAGAGACAGTAGGAGGAAGAGGAATAAACACTCTATGACATTAGAGATTAGAATAGGTTTTGCCAAACCCTGTCCTCTGGAGGTGTTTCACACATATGCGCGGGTGCACACATACACACACACACACACACAATGTCTCATGGTTAGAAATCTTGGAGATTCAGGGGCACCGGGTGGCTCAGTCAGTTGAGGGTCTGACTCTGACTCGATTTTGGCTCAGATCATGATTCCAGGGTCGTGGGACCCAGCCCCGTGTCAGGCTCTGCACTAAGCATGGAGCCTGCTTGGGATTCTCTCTCCCTCTGCCTCTCTCTCTCTCTCTCTCAAATTAAAAAAAGAAAAAAGAAAAGAAAGAGGAAAGGAAAGGAAAGGAAAGGAAAGGAAAAAAAGAAAGAAAAGAAAAGAAAAGAAAAGAAAAGAAAAGAAAAGAAAAGAAAAAAGAAAAGAAGTCTTGGAGATTCACAGTATACATGACCATAGTAAAGATTAATGACATCTTAGAGCTCATTTCTGAAAAATACAATCAAGTGTTTGTACAAAGACTGGAAAGTACTTCCTTAAGATCTGAAGAAAATGGCCTAAGTTCTGGGCTCTATGTTTTTGAGGGTGCTGCCCTGGCTTTCCTCTAACTATTCCCTTTCCTATAGAATGAAAAATCTATGGAGCTAGTGTATATATCCAGTAGGAACATGTCCCACCCCCACCTCTACCTCCACATCTGGACCACGCTCTGGGTATCCGGGACCCCAGAATTTGCTGTTTCTGTGATCCTAAATCTGTATCCAGGATTTGTGTGTCCCTTTACTGGGTCCATTCTCCTGAAGGCCACGTGTTCTTACTCTCTATTGTACACAGCAGTAGGCCAAACTCATGGTCAAGAAGTGACTGCTTATGGAGAACGTGAAAGAAGTTTGCGGAGATGAGCTGCAGTATTCATGCGGATAAACATAAGGATCCTCATAGTGCAAGTGGGAGCTAGGATGGGGGAAGAAAACTGACAGACCAATAATTAAAGTCTGGAGCCAGATTTTCTCACCCCACCACATCACCCACAGAGTCTGAGAATTCTAAATCAAACCAGCCTTCTAGGCCATTGTGAATGTAGATTTATCAAGCTGGAAGACAGTATACACTTAATTTAGCAGTGTGTTAGCTTGATAGATAGCTTGTAAATATTTAGACACAGTATATGGACCTCCATTTGTATTCTTGAGCCAGCCTCACAGTTTATGAGCTGTTCTGGGAGGAAATAACAAGAGGCTAGAACAAATGACAGCCAATGAGGAAGGGTAGAATAAGGGTAGAATATTTATAGAAAGTAAACATTTTTGAACAAATTTGAGAAAAATTGGTTATTTAGTCAATAGCATGTGTTCTCATTCCTAAAGCCATGGGTCTTTCATTAGCATCTTTAGTCCTTATAATCTTTGAGTTTACAAATGAATACATAAACTGACATTCAGAGAGATCAGTAATGTGCCCAAGTTCACACAGTTAGTAGTTGCTAGCGATTATTGCTCAGGACTACCAACTCCCAAACCAATGTTATTTCCACCACATCCTGATGCCTCAAAACTCAAGAATGCCAAAATCTTTTTCTTGCACAAAATGAAAAGAAACACCCCACTAAGACAAATGTATGGTCTTCAACTCGTGGTACACTTAAAATTCATGATGCTGTCTTGAAAAGTAAGGTTATAGAATCCTTATGCATCATCTACTCAGGTATATCCAACTTAGAAATGAGAAGCTATCTTATCACTTAGATATAATCTCTCACCAGAAAACATACCCATTCATGTACCATGAAAATCACTATTTAACATTGATATGGTGGATCAGCATTTGAAAACATATTATAATCATTCAATTTAGCCCATATGTAGAAAAAAAGAAAATTCTCTCATATAAATATACATACGTACATATATATGTATACATGCATATATGTATATATATATATGCATGGATGAGGTGAGGTATTCAAACAGATATACATAAGGATCCTCATACTGTGAGGATTAACACATAGACAGTAAAAATCTAAAAATATAAATATAAAATTTAATTGTATTGTTATGTTTATACCAGAAGAGTGCTATTTGGGTGCCATCTTCAGTTGTTGATTAACATAAATGCTAATGATTAATTTTTAAGTAAGCTGCATACATAAAAAGGAATCCATTAAAAATAGATTGGTGGCTTTGAAGAGTTTATAAATCATATTTCAGAAGACAAAATATCTGTGCTCAAGTTGATTCCTGAGTAATGTCTGATTTGGCTGGATTGGAGAAAGCATTGCCTCCTTAGTTTCATCTGAGATTTTTTTTTAACACGTTTGAAAATGGAAAAAAATTACCTAGTAAAAATTTAAGGAACAATTATGTAATACAATTAGGAGCAAATTAATATGACACAAAAAGAAATTTCCAGAAGCTTAATATTTACAGATATTCACTTGTCCTCCTACAAAACAAGCTGACGACTCTTTTCACTGTCCTTGCAACATTAGAAAAATAGATACCATCATCACCCAAATGTCCTTCGTGTGCACTGGGCAGACTGGCCTCATAACTATCACAGATTATTCAGGACCACAGAAACCCAATGTAACTTGGATTTGCCTGGGGCCCAAGCTTCCCTGGGAAAGATCTTGACCTCTGACCATAACTGAGGTGTGGGTTAGATTGATATGCACGAAACAATGCCTTTTCCCTTCTAGGGAGGAAAAACTGGGACCTTGGAAGTAAACAGAACATTAATTGGCTCCCATACCTGAGAAGGGAAGTCCGGGATTGTGTGTGGCCACCACTGATCCACTTTCCCTCCTTCCTGGAGCCCCTGCACGGCATAAATGAAAGGATTGTATTACTGGTACCCAAAGCATTCCGCTGTGGGAGTCTACCACAAAGGACCTCGTCACAGACAGTGTGAGAGCTGTTGGTCCCAGGGAGAGGGTCAACAGTGACACAATATCCAAAAGCAGCGAAGTGACCATGAAAAGGATGTAGAGTGACAGCTACAGTCTCTGGCACTGGAGCTTCATACCCTGCTGGCGCTTGTGAGGTCAAAAGACTTGCCTAACTGAACAAGGTGGCCTACGGCACACTTGACTTACACATAATACTTCTAAGGTTTCTCAGAAATATTGAAGTAGCGGAATCTGGAAAAGTTAGGACTATCTATTATCAGTAGGGGAGCTCACAGCATCAAGACATGGACATTTACTGTCAATGAAATATATATTCACCAACCATGGTGAGAAGCCAGGAACACACATAACACTACCTAATATGCATACATACATATTACATAATATACATACATGCATATGCCACGGTACACATAACGTTCTGGGGCACTTTTGCCATTTGATCTCTTATCATTCAAGTGAAAATTATAATTCTTCTTGAAATGTGTCCTTTATTTCATTTGAATGCCACTTCAAGGTAAAGGTATACTATATGTGTACCTATAAAACATTCATTCAACACATGAAGTGATTTCCATGTCTCGAGCCTTATACATAGAACTGGGTGAGCAGGGCATATCTAATCCCTACTCTCATGCACATTATAATCAAGCTCCCCTCAGATGCAATTATCACTTAGAATGTTTCATCAAAATCCCAAGTTTAAAGTCTGCTCATTTCTGCTTATTTATTTTCTGTATATAGAGGAAATATTTCTAGATTTCACTGCAAACAAAAAACAAAAAACAAAACAAAACAAAAAAACAAAACAAAACACCACACCAAATGGCAAGAAGAGGGCCAGCTTATGGATGTGAGATCTGTGCAATCACCCATGCTTACAAGGGCCCCATGCTTAATTTAATACTGTTGTATTAAGTATTAATACTGTTGTCACTGTCTTAAAATGTATAATAATTTCTTAGCAAGGAGACCTCATATTTTCATTTTGCACCAGGCCTTGAAAATTATGTTAGCCAGTTTGAGGTGAGAATAGTTTTGTTGCTCATGTAAATGGGTAAGGCGTTCATGAGTAGAATTGCCATATTTGGCAAATAAACATAAAGACACTTAGTTTTAGTATAAGTCGCAAATATTACATGAGACATACTTATGCTGAAAAGTTATCTGTTGTCTACACAAACCTCAATTTTAACTAGGCATCTTTTATTTTATCTGGCAAGCCATCTCATGAGGTAAAGGCAGCTGTAAGCATATGGTGCCAGAGTAATTATTGTTACATACTCTTTCACTCTCCCAAGTGTCTGAGTTTGTAAAAACAAATCTTTTGGTCCCTCTAGATGAAGGGTCCGAGAAGAACGATATATATGATAACTCCATGGCCCAGAGTTCTTGGAGCCTTGCTGAAGGCTGCACTTCCTGTGCCCTTAACTTTAGAGAGCTGGACAGCAGTTAAAGGCTCAGGAGGGTAACAGGAGAAGAGGAGGTGGTTAAATGTGGGCAGTGCCAAAGGGTCTTGAAAGAGTTAAGCAGACTCTCTGGATTTAATCATTTTGAAAATCCTTTTCAATGTGGAATTAGAAAAAAACATTGTCTCATATATCATGCCTAATTGCTCACGAATAAGCCTTGAGAAGGCTCTCTTTGAAAGGACAATTTCAAGAAATGGAGAAGAATGAGAAAGTCATTGAAGCATCTCAAATCAGCTGAGTCATGAAGAGTTTGCCAAAATCGCAACTGTGGAATTTTTAACTTCATTTTTTGGGATTAATTCATGTGTCTGTTTTCATTCCCTCTACAGTTTTTTCCTTGAGATAGTGGAATTATCTGAATATGACCCAATGGTGATTGCAAATAAATATAAATCCATATACCATGGACTCAATTCTTAATCTCCTATTTTCTGACTTCTATGGCTACCAGTTGCCTAAGGCTATTCTCTTAAAATCCTCAAATTTCTTGGAATTGTCAAACTCAGCAGTGATTCTTCCGTCATGATGCTCTTTCTCTTCCTTTGGCTTCTATGACACTCATTCATGTTGATGTCCTACTTTCTTAACTTCTAGCACCTCTCCACATCATCCGCACTATCCTTAGGCAGGCAATCTGTAGGTTGTCTTTCCCTCATTCTTTGCTTCTTTCTTTTGTTTTTTTTCCTATACTCTTCCTTTGCAACTCCCTCCCTTCTCATAGCTTCAACTGAAAGCCACAAACGCGCTGGAGCCAACTTGTCTCAACTCATGAGAGCTGATTGTTGGCACCTCTTCTCAATTCCACATACAGTGGCCTCATGTGAGGATAAAAAATCAAAAATACTACATATCTAGCAACTCTTTTACCCCCAGGTCCCCCCCAACCCCCGTGTCCGATTACTCAACATTTAACAAGATGTTCCTTTCTATACTCAGTGTTGAAGGCCTTTTTCAAACTGGCTGCAACCTATCCTGCAGCCTGAACTTTCAACTTCTCTCTTTTGTGTCTTCTGCTCTTACCAAATGAGATTATTCTGTGCTCTTCCAATGGCTATAAGCCATCCTACCACTCTGACTTTGTCGTGCCGTATTCCTCACCTTCTCTGTGATGTCTTCCATCCTGCCCCAGACTTGTCTCTGAACCCCTGTCCTAATTTGGGGGGGGGTCTCTTGTCTCACAGAGTCTGTAGTCTAAATTGCAGCATAATTATTTGTGTGCTTGTCTTTTCTCCCTTACAAAGTCAAAAGTATATCAAAACATGAGCCAAATCTTTTTTGGTCTGTTTGTTTTTAAAATATGTCTTTTACTCTACCTTACTAACTTAAACAATCCATGCTTCAAATACAGGTCCTGCGATCACTGGATTTATTCAAATGAAAAGGAATTCAGACTTTGTAGAGCATCTTTACAGGATAAGAAAATAATTTGGCACAGAACAATTGACTGTGAATCTCTTTGATTGCATAAGTCTTTGAGAGGGATGCCAACATATTCTAATAAAACCACGGTTGGTTTTATTGAGAACCACGAGTTTTTTTTAATGTGAATGGCAATAGAAGAATCCTTTTAAGCTGGAAACGTAGGAAATCATTACCTACTCATGATAGATCATAGCTAACATATCACACTGAAACTGCTTCAACAAATATTGAGTCCCTCCTCTATAGAAGGTGCAATATTATGTGCTACACTTCATAAAATACTTCGAAACGCCAGAAAATGAAAACCCTTCCTCAATTTTTGTGTGCTAATGGTGTTGAAAACAAAGAGCGTGATTCATGTAGAGCAATCCATATTAAAATTTAAAATGCATTAAAATTAAATAAAGGGCATACTTCAAGAGCACATATAATTTACATTTGGGTAATAAGAGACTAGATACTTCCTTTTCAGAATTTTCCCTTGGTATTCTATGAGCGGTGTCAACTATTGATGCCTTCAGCTTATAAATGTAGTGCAGTCATAGTAACAGAATTTTAAAATCCATTTGCCTGGCCTCATTCTCTCCCCCCCAGCGCAAAAAAAAAAAAAGTCTCTATTGTATGACTCTTTATCTATTTCCTGATAGCTTCTCTCATTTAATTTTACTGGTACTGATAGTGGTTGGCGTGTGTATGTGTTTGAGCTGGGAAATGCAGGGTGGAAGAGTGTGGTAATTCGTGAGCTGTCACACTCTCATGTAACACACACGCACAAAAGAGGATTGCATTAAGATATGGAACATTCCACCCAGTCAATGACATCCAAGCTAATTTCATGGAAGTGGTGCATGATAATACTGAAAACCTCGGAAATTTTTACACGCTGATGTGTTCGCACTGTGCAGAGAGCATCTCTAAGCCTGGGCTCCACGTTTTTGCAGTGCTTTGGGGCCAGCTTTTTAAACTACAACCCTGGCTCGGGTGGCAGGTTGCAGGAGGCTTCCCCTTCAGGGGAAATCTACTCTGCAATTTCTCAGCAGGGCTGGACTCTGCTAATTATTCTAGCTCTGGGGAAATCTTGATTCTTGACAATTCTCCAGGAAAAGGAGGTGGGTGGAGCAAAAATGCTCTTCAACCCCCAGATTTGCCGAAGAACTCGGAATCCCTGAGGTGCGCCCATCTTGCTTAAAGAAAGAACATTAACCCCAGCTGGAATTGGTCCCCCATTAAGCAGTAGGACAGCTCTTCCCAAATCCTTGCCATGTCAAGCCTGCCTCCTTTCCCGCTGGACTGACAGAGCTTTCAAAAACCTACCTTGGGAAGACAAGCCTGCTAAGTGTCAGAGTCACTCCATACAGCACCTCCGTGCACGTATGAAAAAGGCACCCCTCTGAGAAGACGTAGCCTAACTGCAGGGCACATGGCCCAGCGAGCCTGATACGCGTTGTATTTTACCACCACTCCACTGCCTTCCACACCGGATGCTCTTAACACGGGGCACAGCTTACATACACGATAGCTCTGATTTTCATTGTTCATTTGCTGTTTTCCCTTCAACATCATGGGCGAAATAGCAACCATCCATTTTTTTCAAGCTTCATAGTTGCGATTTTCAGCAAAACATTGATAACATTCCATTAAGTGAGATCTGCTGATAGTAAGCCCCCTAATTACAGCCCAGTTTGCCATATCCTGTCTGCTTCAGACACATCATTACCAAGGTTATAAACAGATGTATCAAAGATAAAGCCTCACTTGAAGATGACTCGTGCAGTGGTTTATCTGTAAGACCTGTCAGAAAACTTCATATTTTCAAATTATTTTAAGCCTGGCTTGGGTGACTTGATGTTACAAACTCTATGCATTCCAATCATCAAACAATTAAATAGACTTTCAAAAGAATTGTTCGGGTGTTCTAACATAATTCCAGGGAATTTCTCTTGAGGTCCATGGTGGTTACAAGAAAAATAAAAAGTTAACTTAGCACAATACTAGAGACACATTTTCTTTTGGCTAAGTCACCAACATAACACATCCTTTTTCTGTGGGAGAAGCGTCTTCTGCAGGCACGGCCTTGAAGGCCCAGGCCCCAGGGAAGGTCATCCCCTTGGAGACAGGGGCCCTCCTCACATGAGAGAAAAGAAGGCACCATAGTATCCTGATGCTGACTGCAGAGGCATAAACAAGCTGCAGAGGGATGAGAGTAGATAGATCGGATCCCTTTGCCCTGTTTCTGGACCGATATGAGTGCTCAGTGAATATATATTTGTTACATGATTGATCTGGGGGTCAGATGCATGATCGCCTTGTGGCATACATCACCATCTAAGGACTCTGTCTCTTCTGAAGTGGAAAATTGCTCCAGAGTTTCAGCTCCAGTTCTATCCATGCCTTTAGATACACAGGCGCGGACACTATTTTACAAATTCCCAAGTGGGTTCTATTTTGCTATATGCCTGACACAATGGAAATGCTTATGATGACATGTGCATCATGGCATAAGCATATCCTGACAAGTTTTTTAAAAAATTAATAGCTATTTAATTTACCAAGAATGTTGCTATTATTAAGGACATGTCGGTTCCAATGGATTAGGGCAGCTCATCACATTTTATAAACTGCCAACATGTAGTGACACTTTCCTCTTTAGGATGAGTTTCATCAAATTGAAGTGCTGGTTTCTGGTTTATAATTCAATCCATTTCACTGACTCACAGAGGGTGGAGTAAAATGACAAAGTCCTTTGGTCCTTCAGTCAGAATTTTTCATATTACTGGGTGATTATACATTTATCTTCTCGCCACATGAGCAGCTATGTAAAACCATGGTCAATAATTACCACCCTGCAACTGACTTTTATGTATTCTAGAACTGCCCTCACATAAACATGTTGGATCAGAGGAAACAAATAAAACATAAGACTGTCATTAAACTAAGAAAGGTTGGAGGAACAGGGAGGAAGAAAACATCGTGGCTGTGCCAGCTAGCATCCTGCCTAAAAGGAGACTCCAGCAACTTTTCACCCCCAGGGACATGACGTACGAGCTACAATTACTGCCTGTCATAGAGGGATGCAAAACACCACCAGACACAGCATAACAAAGCTTGCATTGTACATACGAGGATATAGGAATATAAATACAGAAAGCCAAATGCTATCACTATTGAAAGAAATTATGAACTCCGTGCTGGCCACTTTCTGAACTGGGTAACTAGGTTTAGACACCAGCCTTCCTTCCTCTCTGACACCTCTCATTTTTGGGGGATCAGTGTTCTCTTCTACTTTAGACCAAATGGGCTCATACAGTTATTGAAGTACGTTAAGGAACTAAGGCTTTTTCGGAGTAGCTGAAGGGATTCAGAGAGTATGGGGCTATGTGGCAGGTGGGAATTCTATAGAGAAGTACAATGATTTAACTAAATTATAAACTCTCTGTAGTGATTTTTTTTGTATTTAATATATGTTACTTTCTAGTTAAGCCCATTTAATTTTTTTCATGTTTATTTATTTTTGAGAGAGAGAGACAGTGAGACCGTGAGTGGGAGAGGGAAAGAGAGAGAAGGAGACACAGAATCTGAAGCAGGTTCCAGGCATCGAGCTGTCAACACTGAGCCTGATGCGGGGCTCAAACTTACGAACCGTGAGATCATGACCTGAGCCAAAGTTGGATGCTTAACTGACTGAGCTACCCAGGTGCCCCTCTAGTTAAGCCCATTTTAAATGGCAACAGTTGATCTCATGTATAAGTAAATGCACTAAACCAAGTATGGCCAATTCTGGAACATCCGTACCCATAAAAGAAAATGGTAGCATAACATCTGGAAAAGAAAACATTGAAAGAATCCTATATTTTTCTCCTTGGGTTTATACTTCACTGTAGATATGTCTGAATTCTGGGCATTTGAAATTCTTCAAACAAAGTGATGAGCCCAATTCTGAGAAAGGTAGAGGGCCATCCATCTTCCCCATTCAGTTAATCCCACAGCCCTTCCTTGCTCCTCACCCCATGCAAGACAATGGCCATGTCGCTAGTCAATGCACGTTGGCGTTAGCCTGAGCAAAGGCAAATGAGCAAGTGGTCATTGGCAGTTGACCTATAGACAATTAAACTGTTACTGTCTACTTATATACATATAAAAAAAATCACACATCTACATCATAAGGAGATCATTCTCTCTTTTCAGAGCCAAAGTCTGTCCCCCTCTTACCTGATCTATTTCACCCTGGGAGAGGGAGAGAGAACAGGAGGAATGTAATTTCTACTATGACATTCTCCTAACTTGGTTATTCTCACATAAGCTCTTTTGTCAATATTCATTTTGACAAAACATTAAGATAGCATCCAAACATTAGGATAACAGGTCTGCCATATTGGTGTTGCATTTTAATTTTTCTTAACCCTAATGAAGTTGCCTTCAGAATGTTAGAACTCAGTGATTCTGCAAATATATGAAATACAAACAGATCTAGCCATTTTTTCTATTAGCAAAGCAACGTTTCTCAAGTCCTTTTGCTCAGAATACTAGTCTTAAGAAATGCTAATAAATCTCCCATGAAATCGACTTTTTTCAAACCAAGTAAGTTTGGAAGCATTTCTTCCTGGATAACCTTCTGGAAATTTTTTGATGAACATACCCATAACAAAGGCTCATGAAGGTACTATTATAAAGAAACTTCTTCATTAAACAATTTTCCAAACTTCTTTGATAATAAAACTTTCTTTAGGAAGTCTTCTAAGCATCTTATAGAAAAAGTGTCAACAAAACATATTTTTGGAACATTATTGTTGAAAGGACAGAAGTGGGGGGGTCTATTATATCTGTGTGCAAAAGAAAAAAATTCACACAAAAAGCAGAATGTTTGAATAATGTTTCACTACTCTGTGTTGAAAAAAATTTGTTATAAGTCACAGAAGGGTGAATCTGTGAGCAAGCAAAATTATGGTTGTTGCTTTACATGAAAATGGAATATAGCTCTCCCCTCATATCAGAAAAAAGAACATTCATACAAAAACTTTCATAGCTGAAATGACATAAATCAAAGAAATAATTGCCAATAATACATGAAAACATTTTTGAGTGTTTCCAGACTGACCCCCCCCCCAAAAAAACACCCTTTTTAAGCTTTTCTGATACCTTACGACACAGTTTGCTAATGGATGCACAAAAAAATTAAGATAAAGCACGGATGTTCATAGACACAGTTTAAAGCTCTGGTGGCTTGATGCGAAGGGGCTGAGCTTCATTCCTGGGGAAGGAGCTTAGCGGGATCACTCTCACTGCTGGGGGTGTCCACTGCCTCTATAAGGGTTCACTGCAAAACAGACTGAGTACTACTTTTGCTTTTCACCTTTTTTTCTTAAAAGTGAAAGTCCTCATCTAATTTCTTTATGTTAGTGAAAACAGCTACTAATGTAGGTCTTCCATAAAACGAAGTGGCATAGTGCAAGCCTTCTAAAAGCTGGGGATACCTGCATATAAATGTATATTAATATATTTTATTTTTTATTTAAGTGCCATTTACTCTTCTTAGAATGACAATGGGATAATAATAGTTTTCCATTTTTTTTACATTATTTAAATTGACCGTATTGAGTACAAGCTGTGCTTAAAAATTAAGAAACTAAACAACTCGGAAAACAACAGATATTGGCAAGGATGTGGAGAAAGGGGAACACTTTTGCACTGCTGGTGGAAATGCAGTATGGAGGTTCCTCAAAAGACTAAACATAGAACTAGCCTATGACCCAGCAATTGCACTACTAGGTATTTATCCAAAGGATAAAAAAATGAGGATTCAAAGGGGCACATGCACCCCAATGTTTATAGAGCAGTGCTATCAAAGGCAGTCAAATTATGGAAAGAACCCAAATGTCCAATGACCGTCAAATGGATAAAAAAGATGTGGTATATATGCATACACACACACACACACACACAACGGAATATTACTTGTGATCAAAAGGAATGAAATCTTGCCATTTGCAACAATGTGGATGGGACTAGAATGTATTATGCTGAGCAAAATGTTAGTCAGAAAAAGACAAATATATGATTTCACTCATATGTGGAATTTAAGAAACTCAACAGATTAACATAGGGGAAAAGAAGGAAAAATAAGGTAAAAAGAACAAGGGAGGCAAACCTTGGAGACTCTTAAACACAGAGGACAAACTACGAGTTGCTGGGGGGGCAGAGGGGTGTTGGGAGGGATCGGCTAAATGCGTGATGTACATTAAGGAGGGCACTTGTTGGGATGAGAACTGGGTGTTATATGTAAGTGATGAATCATTTAATTCTACTCCTGAAGTCATTATTACATTATATGTTAACTAACTTAATTTAAATAAAATTAAAAATTAAGAAACTATAATGCTGAATTTAATATGTGAAGCTGTGAATTATATACCAGGCCAAATTTTTTCCCGTTTTTATTCTGTGACCTGTTAAAATAGTTGTGATGGCAAAAAGTCACTTTTCCTCCAAATTCTCATCGTTGAAATATGGATGTTCCATGAGCATATTTTCCTAAAATCTTTTGGAGTTTGAAAATTTTCACAGGATCTCCACCCTAGATTCATGCCTACTTAATTTAGAATGAACATGCTTGAATAGATCATTTGCAGTTTTCAACAGGAGGAATTGAGAGACTGAGCACCTAAAACACAATATCCTGGTTGCCACAACAAAATGTTGGGTATGCGTTTACCTTATCCTGATAATGGAAACTTGTGCTTTCCCAGGATGAGCACTTCTAACCTGTGCATCATTCCTGGTTTATTACACATCTGAAGAAAGATGACTGCTTCCTACTACACTGCTGTGTGTTCCCAGAGCCTTGTCCTAGTCTGGGGGCCCTTGATCCTCTTTATCCATCTGAGACCACCTCCTGAATCCAGCTGCCACTATCAGCACTGCCCTCATGACCCTCTGACCATCACCTTGGTCAGCACATTTCTCTCCAGTCCAGAGCATGCCTCTCATTCAAAGTCCTCCACCTTCACTGTCTAGAGCTACAAGTAAATAAGTAATGTACAAAGGGATTGATTTTAAAGAAACATTGATTTTACAAACAGGATAGATAAAGCTAAAAAGAACAAAATAAGGGGCTAGAGCCTAAGGGGGGAAATACCTATTCTTATATGCCAACTCATTTAATCTTCCTGAGAATCGTCAACATATGTTTTAATTTGTCTTTCCTTAGCAACCATCTCTTCTTTGGCACCTGCTCACCATGACACATTTTGCCTGGAGATTTTGGTAAAAATACCTAACAGAAGAGGACTCAACTCAGAAGAGTCCCCCCTCCTCGCTTCTTATTTCTCTTTCTTGCTACTTCTTTTAGGGATTCTCTCTGGCCAACAGGTTCAAATGCCTTGCCTATTCTAGTGGCCTTCAAAGGTAGGTCTGGGGAACCCAGAGAAGGGGTGAAGTCAAAACTCTTTTTATAATAATATTAAGATGATTATTATTAACTGGGTTTTTTCTCACATTCTTTCATGAGTGCTCACTTTTGGAAACACACCACAGGATTCTATCAATAGAAATCTCTGGTAGTAAGAAACAATTGTCTGGGCACCTGGGTGGCTCAGTCAGTTAAGACCCTGACTTTGGCTCAAGTCATGATCTTGGGGTTCATGGGTTCAAGACCTGTATCTCTGCCCTTCCCCAACTTAAGCGCTTAAGTGTGCACTCTCTCTCTCTCTTTCTCTCTCAAAATAAATAAATAACCAGTCAAAGAGCTCTGTGATTTCTTATGTACAAATACTTCAATGTTATTAGAACTCCAAGAGACAGGTACTATGGTAGTCTTGCCAATGAGCTAACGGAGGCCCAGAGAGATGTATTTATACCTTTGTGGCCTGCACAAGCCCCACACTACTGCCAACCAGCATTTGAACCTATGTTTATCATCAGTGGTTTTATCTCTACAACTCTACAGTAACATTTGCCTGAATAATGACATTTTCCTTCTAAGAAACGGTAGAAACTATATAAACAACGTTCTCTTTACATTATATGATAATGAGATTTTCCTCTAAATGTGTGATAATGAAGTTTGAGTCTTTCCAGGTAGAGAATTAGATGTGATGCTCTATTTGACTATCAGTAGATACAATAATTTTCTACAATATGTATGTGAGCCATCAGAGTACTATCTTCTTGTATCAGAAGGACGTTTTTTCCTTAGAAAGTCAGAATTTCCAAGACTGAATGTTCTCAAAATATGAGGTCTCCTCTGTGATGCTGATTGTCTAGCACGATATACATATGAGAGGAATGTCTCTGAATAAGGTTTGTTTTATGTAGTTTTTGACATTTTGAGAAAGACTGGCAGGACTATCATTTGCTATTACACTTATAAATGCAACCAGAGGACACTGAACAATGGGGCACCCAAAAGATAAATACAAGTTTTAGAAGTGCTATCTGAGCATCTCACTAAGATCAAAGAGTTTAGTGGTAGTTTTAGCTGGGCTTGTGTTTTAGGAGATCAGAGAGTTTTCTGCCTTATCGATCACTCATCTGGACCTGCTAATGAGCCAATATGGTTGGGTCAGATGTCTTTAAAACCAGAAAGAAAAAAAAAAAAAAGCAGTTCTGGATTACATGGCACCAAGCCATTGATACAATCCATTCTATCTGCTCAGTTGCCTGGCTGCCACAAACTTTCGAGTTGTGCATATTATTTTGCTAATTAGCCCTTTAATTAGTTTTATCTGTGTGGGTAATTATTCTCTTATGATGTTAGTGATGGTGGCACCTGTTCTTTGACCACTGCTTCTGTAGACAACAAAATCTGCTGGGTAGATGTTTCTAGGCATTCTAGAACTCTCCTAATTCTATGCCATGGCTTCTTTTAATAATTTCTCCTAATTCTATGTCATGGTCTAAAAAGCTTTGTATACGGGTGCCTGGGTGGCTCAGTCAGTTAAGTGTCTGACTTGTGATTTTAATTCAGGTCATGATCCCAGTTCATGGGTTTGAGCCCTGTGTCAGTGTCTGCACTGACAGTGCAGGGCCTGCTTGGGATACTCTGTCTCCCTCTCTCTCTCTCTCTGCCCTTTCTC
The DNA here is from genome assembly GCA_017311185.1 of Proteles cristata cristata. Classification (NCBI taxonomy): domain Eukaryota; kingdom Metazoa; phylum Chordata; class Mammalia; order Carnivora; family Hyaenidae; genus Proteles; species Proteles cristata. Next base: position 26,059 of record JAESUZ010003262.1, read on the forward strand.
TCTCTTTCTCTCAAAAATAAACGTTAAAACAAATAAAATAAGAAACAGAAAGCTTTCTCTCATATCTGAAATGGCTAATTTGAAAATCTCTTTTCTACAAATGTGCATTACAGAGTTCAACTGACTGACTGCATTTGAATAACTCACTCGAATGGCCTTCATAAGAAAGTTCACTGGGGCCTATTGTTTGGGATATTATTGACTTAACATTCATTAAGAGACTCATAAAAACTTACTTCCTGCATGTTCGGGGCATAGTGTTTAAGCTGTAAATATGGCAATATGGGTGTAAATATTGGCTTAAAACTTGTCTTTGAGTCATTTATTTCCTTTATCTTATTGTCTTTATATCACTGTTCTCCCCTGTTTAGCCTGGCCCTTCCCCAGTCTTCAAATGTATTCTCTGAACTCCCAGTGGCAGTTTTGTTGGGATTCTTCCCGAAAGAGTCAGGGGGCACCAAACTAGGATAATTTTTGTTCTCACTCTGTTCCAGACACTCCGTAGCGGCTGAACATGAAGACGGCACTCCACTGGGATGACCTTTGATTCTTGGCAAAGGAGAGCGATTTCACTGAGGGAATTCACTCCAGTTGATGAGTCTCCAGTGTTTGTCGAGATCTCTGTGGAAACAAACATTTGGAGGGTCTTTGTGGAAGAGTCCAGAAATAATTGAGTAAGCCAGGAGACCCTTATTCCACCCCCTGCAAAAAATGTCAGGTTACACGTTCTTTTAAGGGCTTCTTAATTGATGGCCTTGTACAAATAATTACTGTTTCCCAGCACTTTCCCTTTTGCCGAGAAAAATACAAAAGAAAAGTCAACCGAAACAAGACATAAATTCATTTTTACAGCTGAATAAGCTTTGTCTTTGGTTGTTTTAAAAATGAAATAAATGGGAAAATATTTGTTAGAGAATAATAAACACGCCCAGGTATTTGCTGCCCTTCTCAGGCCAGGCTGGGATTGAAGTGGCTCGGTAAGACCACCTGTGTTTCTTGGGGCAAACCCAGCAGAGTTTCAGAATTTGTGTAGTTGGTCTCAGTCCAGCGACCTGGCTACATTCTTGGATCTCTTACTCAACATGAGGCATCAAGATCACTGGAAACTTTAACAAAAACATCAACAACTGGAAGAGCCAGTTAGCCTATGGTCTGACCCCCAGCCCGCACACCCTTACATCAATCTACTTCTGCTCTTCTGAGAAATCAGTTCAGTGTTCAAGGCAGGAGAAGGGGCCAACCTGAGGGTCCAGCTGCTCTGTGTCCCTTTGGAGATGAAGAATCTACAATCACCCCAAAGCATACACTTAGATGGCTGCTTTTTAATCTGCTTTCCACTCAGCCAAATAGATGCCTTCATAATAACTCTAAAAGCATCAAGGAAAGAGCAGCACACTCCGTAGGATTCCACAATGGAATCCAATAAAAGAAACATAACTCAAAATCACTTCAGAAGCAATTAATAAAATGCTACTCAGAAGCAGCTCCTCAAGGAAAGTTGCTCTTGAGCCCAATAATCTAAAATGCATCCTGAAAACAGTAGCTGAAGAGGAAGGAAGAAGGGAATGAATTGTATTTTCTACATGTCATTTTGGTTCACTTCACAATATTTGGATACTTTCTGCATTGGCTAATTTAAATGTTTTTATTCAAGTTCCCAAAGGTCTACTTAGTTTAACTACTTTTATCTAAAGATGGCAAAATGGCCATGTGAACTTTAACAGTATCACTGTTGAGCCAGCCAGCCTTGGTCATAGGACCATCTTCCATCACCCACTTATGTGACCGTGGACAGGTAATTTGACCCCTTTCAGCTCAATGGTTTCACAGAAAAATAAAAAGATAGGATAAGATTTGGTTTCCCACAGTGTCTCTCATGAAGAAACATGAGATTTATGTGGAGAAAGATTTTTACCTTCATTTTACCTTTATAGTAAAAATACAATATTTTTAAAAGTTAAATGGAGGTTTTTAAAATTTTTTTATGTTTGTTTATTTTTGAGATAGAGAGAAACAGCTCATGAGTGGAGGAGGCAGGGGAGAGAGAGAGGGAGACACAAAAACCAAAGCAGGCTCCAGGCTCTGAGCTCTCAGCACAGAGCCTGATGCGGGGCTCGAACCCACAAACCATGTGATCATGACCTGAGCCAAAGACGGACCCAGGTGCCCCAAAATGGAGTTTTACAACAAGATTTCTCATATCTTTTCATATACTAATTACTACCATGAGTTGAGGGGCAATGCCATGTAGCAATATGTAAGCTTATTTGACTAAGAGACTCTTGTTCATACACTCTCATGGGACTGGTGTAATCTAAGGTTGCTTCCAACTCCAAAATTCTATTTTTCAATCCGAAGGAGCTAATTGCAAATTGGCATGTATACAAAGGTGATCATCACAGCAATTATTAATCATCATTGAATGATGTACTTCACAGTACATTTCCGTGTGGGAACACGGAACAGAGCAGACATATATAAAATCCTACCTCAGCAGGAGGGTTTTCCTGTTCTCCACCTATTCTCCTCATCCTTGGGGGGTGCTGATCACCTATGCATACATGGCCTTGGTCAGAGAGAGAAGGTCCCAGACACATGATAGTGTAAACTGGTATTACTCATCAGTGCTATTAGTCATTGTACCCTGTTATTCTCCTTGCCTTTCCTATGGGCAATATAAGTCTAAGTAATTGACAAGGTCTGTTTCTCCACTCAGCCTTGTATCCACCACGCATACTTCATGTCTTTTCCAGAAAATAAGATGAATTTTATTTTTAAATATTTTCAAGCAATAGCCTCAGGTATAGCCTTATACTTTAACCGGGATACTTTTCTCAATCTAATATTCATGTATGACTGACCCATGCTCAATATTGAATTTCATAAGTTCCTTTCTTGTTATTGTGATTAAAACTTAGCATCAAAGGTTAGAAAAGCAAAAATGATAGTAAATGTGAAGTGACTGAATTGTCTTTGCAGTGTTTTTGTGTATTTCTATTTTTTAAATATTTATTTATTTATTTATTTTGAGAGAGAGACAGCATGCAGGAGAACATGTGACCTGAGGAGGGGCAGAGACAGAGGAAGAGAGAATCCCAAGGGGTGTCCATCTCACAAACCTTGAGATCATGACCTGAGCCAAGATTAAGAGTCAGATGCTTAACCAACTGCACCACCCAGGCATCCCTGTCTATGCAGTGTCTTTCTAGTGCATTTTCTTATCTCAATTGTCTCTTTTCCCCAAATTTTAAAAGGTACAAAAATGATCTGTGATTACTTTATGTATATGATAAAGGATATAAAGTTAATTAAAATTTTAAGCAAATTAATATTTTAATTACAAATTTAAGCTTAGAATTGTAAATAAAAATAAATTATAATATTTTCCCTTGTCAACAGTTATTCACCTCCTTCACTTCACTTTAATGATTAAATCCATGTGCGTTCATGCCAAAACTTGTTTAACACTGGGTAGCTGTAAAAATACTCTTCTCAAATCTCCTATTGCATAGAGTTTAATTGACTGATGGTTTCAGCTGCTGCTCTCTGAATCACCACTGAATATGAGCAAAGGTCACATTTCCCATGAGCATTCCTGAGAGACACAGGACCTCTTTGATAGGCAATTTGGCTTAAGAACTATCTCGACCTTGCCAAAACTGTTCAACTGCACCACTGTCCAAAGCTCTTCCACTCAAACTTCTCTCCTTCCCCCTCTCTCTCACAAGGGTGAGACCCGCATTGTGGTGTGATGGTTCTCCCTCTGCATTTTCCCCTTACTGGCATTTACCCTAACAAACCTCTTGTATTGCTAATTTTATCTTGGTTCCTGTTTTCAGAGGACCCGAGCTAATGTAACCAATTCCTTATTTTGGGGCAGTTGGGTTATGTCAAGCCTTTGGGTTTATTTATTTTTAATAAATAACATTGTAGGGGCACCTGGGTGGCTTAGTCGGTTGAGCGTCCAACTTTCGCTTAGGTCACGATCTCGCGGTTCGTGGGTTCGAGCCCCGCGTCGGGCTCTGTGCTGACTGCCAGCTCAGAGCCTGGAGCCTGTTTCAGTCTGTGACTCCCTCTCTCTCTGACCCTCTCCTACTCACGCTGTCTCTCTCTCTCTCTCTCTCTCTCTCTCTCTCTCTCTCTCTCTCCTAGAAATAAATAAAATATTAAAAAATAAATAAATAAATAACATTTATTTATATATTACACAAAGTAAAATTTGTGTAAGATTTGATCTATGGCTATTATAAATTAATTCCTTAGTATATAACCTTAGAAGTGTAACTGCTGACAGCACAGAAAGTATATTTTTTTAAACTTCTGATATAAATGGAAAAATGCCTCTAGAAGTTGTTCTACTTTACATGATCAAAGCAAATTCCTTTTCTGTTTTGGGTTGTTTATACTTTTTCTTAGTGACTCGTAAGAGAGTTTTACATATTAAGGGCAGTAAACTTCACGAGATAATTTTAAATGTTAGCAATCATTGAAATAAATAACCAACCCAAATCAAATAATTGTACAACTGTATAGTTCCACCTATTGTGATAAAATTTAAACCTCCCCCGCACTCACAGATATACACACAGACACAATACCTAAAATACCTTTAAAAATATTGCACACAAAATTACTAAATTGAACAAAGCAAAATAGAAAAACTTGTCTTCTGGAAGAATTCCTATGGTGCCAATAACATGAAGGAGCAGCTCAGTCTCATATGGCTGGTAAATCATCTCGGGGAGCTGCTAACAGAATCTGGCCAGAGATAGCAGAGGAATTTTGTGTGGGCATGTGCATTAGTTTACTTTCCAAAATAATCCCATCTGGATGCATGAGAAATGTTCTATCTGTTTCAGCTCATTAGGAGACAAGAGTCAAGCAAACACACTCATTGATTTAACATGCTGGATCTGTGAGAAATGAGTCATCCACTGCAATTTACTTCACCAACTTTGTAGATAGAAGATGACCCACATGCATATTCTGAGTCGCCTGTTAGTCTATAGCTCAGAAAACTATCATATTTTACAAAGTGTCTCTAAATCGGGCACCCAAAACAATTAGAAACTTGGGGAGTGGGAGAGAATGAATGATTTCAAGCTTAGCTCTAACCTATTTTAATTGATTCTTGAACCATTGAGATCAAAGAGACAGCATCACCAATTTTAAGTAAAATAGTCCTCTATACAGATATCTTATAAAACCTTTAGTTTTCTACAAGGGACTCTCAACTCAGAAATGAGCTTCAAAAATGTACTCTAGTAATTTAGAAGTTATACATTTCCCCATGTAAACAATGTTTCTTTCCCGTTCATTTCTACAGACAACTACTGACCAACTATTATATTCTCAAGTGAATAGCAAAAATCTTACTAACTTCATAATAAACTCTATAGGAACTGTGAAGAATTACAAAGAAGGCATAACTCTCCACCCTTAGGGTCTCCCTGGTTGGTAGAAAACAGAAATGAAAATGTCTGAAAACCATTTAGGTCCACTTAAAAGCTCCAAAGTATCAACTTACTGTTAAGGGGCACTAATAGAGACAGGGAGCTTAACATTTGCATTACTGACTTGAGCAAAACAAAGGAAATGAAACCATGAGCCTATTAGAAGGACCAAAGAAAGATGCAGCCCTTTAGAGCATTACATATTTATTTTCCTGGAAAATGTCTGCTATTTTAACTTTCAATATATTTCTTGAAGCAATAATCTATGATTATTAGTGTGTTAATATCTTTACAACAAATCTTTCCATTTTGACTCTGACTTTTAGACCATTAACAATAGGGAGGTATGTGGTTGTGTGTGTGGTTGTGTGTGTGTGTGTGTGTTGCTATTTTAATTATGTGGTGTATACTGCTGTAAGAACTACTTTCTGTGTTGGTATAATGACACTAATAACTTTATTTTAAATCAATTGTATGAAATAAATCTGTAAGCAAAACTACCCAAAGTAGTATGAAGAATATAAAAGTTTGTATTTCTACAAAATGAACCAAACCACTTATACTGAGACTTTTTAGGACCAAGTTATTTAAAATCATGTTTTCTCTGTCTAGATTATGATGGTGGAAATGTATCTGTTTTTATCAAGGCCAAAGAAGTCAGCAAACTGAGGACAAATCCAAGGTCCCAGCAAGCTGTTTGCCAATTAAAATTGCCCAAGTTTGTATTGGATGAATTGTTGTTCATTTTTTGTCCTAGACGGTTAAATTAATAGATTCAGGGTACAAAGTTAAAGATTGTCATATCTATTCCAAAAATGAATGCATTTTAGAGGAAAGAAGAGTTCCTGCGTGTTGCAGCTGAATAATGGCCACCCAAAGATGTCCATGTCCTAATCCCCAAAACCTGTGATTATTTTACATCACATAAGAAGGAATCAAATTTGTATATGAAGTTAAGTTTGCTAATCAGCTGAACTTAAAATAAGAACATCATTCTAGGGGCAGCTGGGTGGCTCAGTTGGTTAAGTGTCCAACTTTAGTCCAGGTCGTGATCTCACGGTTTGTGAGTTTGGGCCCTGCGTCAGGCCCTATGCTGACAGCTCAGAGCCTGGGGCCTGTTTTAGATTCTGTGTCTCCCTCACTCTCTGCCCCTCCCCCACTTGCACTCTGTCTCTCTCTCAAAAATAAATAAACATTAAAAAAAATAAAAAATAAGAACATCATTCTGGATTACCTGGGGTGGGGGTGGGGTCTAGTGTAATCACACTAGGGGAAAATGGGAAAAAGGGAAACAAAAGAGTCAGATCCAGGCAGATGACATCACAAGAAAGACTCCACTTGTCGTTGCTGGCTTGGAAAATGGAAGGAGCCATAAGCCAAAGAGTGAAAGTAGCTTCTGGAAACTAAGAAAGGCAAAAAAATGGATCCTCCCATAGGACTTCCAGAAAGGAGCACAGCCATGCCCATACCTTGATCTTAGCCCAGTGAAAGTCAATTCAAACGTCTGACTTCCAGAACTGTAAGATACCAAATTTGTGTCATTTTAAGCCACTTAAGTTTGTGGTAACTTGTTACAGCAGCAACAGGAAGATGAAACACTGTGTTGCCATTCAGTCATGGGATTTTCGAAGGTAGAGGAGTGTGTGCGTGCGTGTGTGTATGTGTGTGTGTATTTTCAGTGCTATTAAATCTGAGCTTTTAATCATGATAATAGGCTAACCTCTAAATTCCAATAAAGTTCTCGTGGGTTGTTCTCATTATGAGAGTATAACCTAGTGATAATATAAAACTGTTTGGAAAATCTTGAATCATAAGAAGTAACTCACTTCTATTAACTTTGAGGAGAGTTACATGACTAGAGACTCATCTCTGGGGAAAATAATGTCTGATTCCTCTAGAGTGAATGTTTTAGGCAGAAACTAAGGGAGGAAGTCCTCTTTGTAAAGAACAAGGAAGGCCTCATGTCCAGGAAGGAATGGACTTGATGCAAACGTGATAGAAGGGAATCCTCTGGGTTATAGTGAAAAGAGATCCTAAGATGTCAATAGAGCACCAGCCCCTACTAGAAAGATTGGTCATCTCCAGGAGAGACATCTTCCAAAAGTGAAACTGATAGAATAACCAATGCACTGAAGCACAAGTTTGGGCTTGAATTAATGACAATCACTAATGCCATGAAAACACAAAAAGTAGTGCAGAAAAGGAACAGCAATGACATTATGCTATAGAATTTAGCTGCCAGCAATTCTTTCACAATCCCAATAATGCAATCCTGAAGACTGAACTAGCCAACGTTACTGTGTAACTACATTAGGAAAATGGGGCATGAGCAGGTTGTTTGTGTGGTGGACGATGGGGTGTGAAACAGACCCAGATCCTTGTTTTCTGCTCTGGGACGTCAATAAATAAAGCCTAACTAAATAAGAAATGTTGATAACTTCAAAATCCAGAAGTAACCATTTGGAGGTAAATACCAGAAGAACCAGTTATAGGAACTGAGAAGTGGCTTCCACGGGAAGAAAGGAGAAGAGTAGAAGGGCAGTGGTTGCCATGCATCTCAACAAACCTCATGTAATTACACCATCCTTCAGACTATATAATTGTGTTCAATAAACAGTCTCATAAAACTGAAACTTTACACTAAAAAAAAGACCAATGAACAGTATGTTTTCATAAGCACCCCCACCTCCCACCTCTGCTGAGCCCACAGCCTTGATCTGTCCACGGGTTTTGCTGTTGTTGTTGTTGTTGTTGTTGTTGTTGTTGATGATGATGAAGATAATGGTGATGATAATTATATAAGTTAGCCCTTGGGCCTATTTCTCAAGATTTCCCAGTAAATGCTCCATGGGATAATGAGGTCTGAAGGTTTGCATTTTGTAAGGAGGAACATGAAACACACCTTATCCTCTCACCCTCTCTGAGACTGACACCCACTGAAACATACACTCAAAAGTCAGGTAGGAATCCAAATACCTTCTATGTTAGTTGTAAGCCTGGACTGGAAAATAAGATTCAGGTTTTAGTTGAGAAGAGATTTCCTTCAAATTTCGTAGAAATCTAGACCTCGAAACCTTTGTGGGAAGAACCGTGAAGAGGTATGCCTGCGACTGCAGGAGGAGTGCACCCGTCAGGGCCAACCTATCGTTAGTAGTAAGTATTGAGCCCTGAGACAGGTGTGCCTCATGGGAGGGACAGGAGTAGGACAGGTATGTGCCCACGCTCTAGGGAGACTAGACAGAAAAGCGGGGAAGCCTAGCGCCCCTGAGCTACACACGCAATCTCTCCTTGCCCGTCGTGGGGTGTTGTTCTGGAGACTTTGAGGCGGAAAAAGGGTGAAAGGAAAGGTAGAAGCCTCCTCCCCGGTAGTTCCAAGATGCTACATGTCTTTCCTTTATGAGGTTTGACTAAAGGGAACAGGAGAGTTGGTCTCTCCTCTATGGAGAATGGAAGATGTCATGTAGCTGCCAAGAGGCAGTCAACAGATATTTATTACCTTAATGCCCTAGACCAGGCATTGGACTCCAAACTTACTGCAGTTCCTTTGCAAACCCTGACCGCTCAGTTAAACTGACAGGACTCACTGGTTCCTAACGCCCTAACTACTTGATTTTGTTCCCCTACTTTCTACCTATCTCTGTTTCTCATCTTCATTCTGGGGAGGATTCTCTGTTCCTCTCCCATTTCCAAATCTGGGGGCACTATCTATTTGACATATTTCTAAAACAACCCAAAACTAAAAGACAGCCAAGCACTAAAAATATAAGGTAGCAATGAGGAAACAAGCAGGTACGTTTTATGTTATGTTGCAGCTTCATAACACTTTATCTATTTTGTAGGCAGCAATAAAGCAAACAGATACAATTTTCTCTACTACTCCAGAAATACCATTCATGTCTTTTTGAACCTTTACAGCAGAAGAAATCTCCTTCTTATGAAGTCATTTCCTTCCTATAAATCAGGAATAAAATTATTTCATAAAATAAATCTTTTACTTCCCTATCATTATGATAACCCATAAATCTGGAAGACCAGACAAGGAAATACTGTCTGCATCAAAGTGAGCTCTCCCAGGATGCAGGGGTGGCCTTCCCTGTAGCCTAGTCAGCCAATGCAAATATACCACGCTCTGGAAAATAGACAGGATCCCTGGGAGTTAGGCATGAAATGAAATTCCAGAAGTAAAATATACAGAAAGCAAGAAGCAGCAGCAGAAATGAAAAAAAAAAAAAAAACAAAAAAAAACTAAAAGACACTTTGCTCTGAATTCTCCCCTAAGGCACAATAGTGCAAAAACTAAAGTAGCCCAATGCATTTGCCACAGAGTAAGGAAAATAGCCCCAAATACCTACATCTCTCGATGTCTGTCATATGTCAGTTACTAGACACATATTATATTGAATCTTCAGAGGGACCCTGCTCAGGAGGCATATCCACCCACTTCACAAATGAAGGCCAAGGCTCAAGCTGGTCAAACAACTTGTCCAAGGCCACCTGGTTGTTATGTACAATAGCCAGGATCTAAACCTTGACCCATCAGGTAGACAGATTCCAAAGCCATCCCTCCCTCTGCCATTCCAAACCGCCTGCCAGCATTTGAAAATGTTTGTCCAACCAATGAATACATGCAAGAAATGGGTCCAAGAAAAAAGGATTGAAGAATATGGAATTGCAACTGTTAGAAGGAAGAAATAAGTATACATAAGACTTGAGTAAGAACTTTGCCTTTTTTTTTTTTTTTGAAGAATGTACATCTGGACTTGAGATTTAGTTGATGGATAAAGAAAGAAGGAAGCCTATGGGCAAAGTAAAGCTGCTATACAGCAACAACTATTCTTTTAAGAAATAATGTCCCTAGGGCAATAATGGAAGCCATTGTAGGGCATTGAAAACCAGCTGAAAATAATATTAATGGAAATTTTTTTAAAGAAAGAACAATTCTGGCAGCAAAAACATAGATTAATTGTTATGTCGATTCTATTTATTTCAGTGATGTTATACTATGGAATTCATGTGACTCCTAATTAACTCAGGGCTGTATAATGTAAGATTCTTATATTTATTGAACTTCATAAGGGGAAGCAATAGAATATGTATTTCAGTATCTTAAGCGACATTAACAAATGATAATGATACTTATCTCTTGGGGCATCAGATACTAATAATGTTGCTTATTCATGTAAGTGCCAAATGCTTTTTACATCTTACAGTTCTACTTAAATTAATATTATCCATTAATTCTATCCTCTGACACTAAGTTCTGCAGGTTAATTATATATCTTAGGTTGTTTCCTTGTTACCAGTTTTACTTGTCTTTAATTGGGTCTTCTTTTGTTTGAAAGAGGCCTTATCATGTTCATTAGATTCATTGCCTTCTTTAATTAGCTTAGCTGACTATTCAATCTACTGTAGTATTAAGTCCATGATCTCCCCTGTGCCTAATACCACCTTTGATGCTGCATTCCTTAAGTAGCATTAAGATAGACTTTCACCAATAATGTGGTATAGGAAAAATGTGCCATCCCTTTTCTGCCTTTCCTACCATGTACCCTCTTCCTCTTCTATCAGCCCTAACACCAGATCACCACAGTCCTCATCCCCTTCAACAGCATCACCACTACTACCACCACCAAGTCCTCCATATATATTTTTTCTGGCATATTGATCTACACTTGTGATTTGTGAGGTTTGAGCATCACTCCAAATACACACTGACAAGATGAAGCAGCCTTGTTAAACATGAAACATGGTTCCTGTCTTCCAGAAAGAGTTTAATCCTCTCTAGCCTCTTCCCTACTTTTTTCTTCAGATTTCTTTCATTCAAACTGGCCAACTCAACGTTTTCCTTCTGTAACCCGACCCCATCTCCTTATAAATCTGTATAGACTTTTCTACTTAAGCTGTTTTTCCTTCCAAAATCATCAAGATATAGTACAAATGCCACATTATTCATGAAACCTTCTCTGTTCTCTGTAAGTTCTGTCTCTTCTGTATCTCCTTATCTGCACATCCTTCACATTATCAGTCTGCCTTTTATTCTACGATTTTATGTCTTTCACATAGTAGAGCCTAATAAATGTTTGTTGATGGAAGGAATGAATGAGGGAATTTATTGCATTGACCTCAGTTTAGCTTGCAAGAGTTACATGCCTTTCTCCTCCATTGGAAAGGTAGCAGAGGTGTCACTGTACATATTCATATCCTCCTGGAACGTTTAAGAGTAAATCCCATAAGATAGACACTCATTGCATGAGTAGCTGTCTGCCCTGGTAGGAACACACTAGTTAGTTTTTAATGGTCCCAGTGCCTTTAAACAGCCTCCACAACTACAGAGTGGGAAGAAGTAAATGCACAATGTTGTGGAAAGAACTTGATCTGCAGAATCATATTGATCTCACTTTGAATCTCAGATGTAGTACTTTCTAAAAGTCATTCCATTTCTTGGAGTCTCAGTATCCCCATCTTAAAAAAAAAATGGGGCTAACACCTTCTACTTCATACGATCACTAGAAGAGTTTGAGGATAAGTGATAGACAGACAGACAGACATTCTCTAGAACAACACTTACCATCCCAGAACAAAAGACATGGTGTTTTCAACTTTGTCAGAAACCTTGACTTAACTGGAATGGATCCCATATTTACCAAATTTAGAGCCTAAATTAGTTTGAGATCTTATACAAATACTGAGGCTAGTATAGATATATCAAAGGTCTGAGGTTGCCCAGACATTGTGTTAACATTAAGTACATCAGAGATCAGGGCAGTAAATATTTATAGCAAACATGAGCAATGGAAAGCTAAATTGTGTCTTAGAAGTGATGAGTGACTCATGTGTTGCTGCATGTTCAGACAAAGTGGAGTTGAGGAAGAAATTGCTTTTTCCCCAGTTACTAAGCAAAACTTTGGGAAAGAAGTGAAAATAGGAGAAAGAAGGGCCTGCTTCAGCTAAGAACAGGTGGCGTTTCCAGGAATAAAGATTAAAACAGAATAAGGAATAGATTAATTCATCTAAAGAGCATTAACAGGGACTATAAAATAGAAAAATAAGAAATACCTGGGTTTCTTTTCCTGATGTGTGCTTATACAGCCTCTCTGAGACTCATTCTATTTACTTATTCATTCACTTATTCATGTATTCATCTATTCAGTAGCTAACAGGTATTTAGTAGTAACTGTGTGCTATGCAGTAAGTGTTGAGAACATAACAGAGAACACTGGAATCTTCCTGTGTGGTGAGGTAAACAATCTTGTGCATGTTTAGGTTTACAAGGGTGGGTATATGCTATAAAGAAACCCTCAGTTTGCAACTCCATTTAATTAAGGATTTCAGTAGATATGTATTTCTTCCATCTCCAAAACTCTGGTTGTGAGTGCTAAAACTCACTTCACCAATTTGCACTTTGTAATGTGGCAAGGGTCATGAAACACAGAACATAGTCTATTTCCAATGTTCAGCATGTCTGACATCCCTGATGGACTGACTATTACCTGTGCATACACTTGCATGTACACTTGTCCCCATAAGTCTGCAGACCTAATCACACACACACACACACACACACACACACACACACACACACACACACACACGCACATGCCTGGGAGCGGCATGAAATACTCAGGGAAATGCGGACATTAGAAAAATGTCTTAAGAAATTATCTTGGGATTGATATCATACATTAAGGTCAATATGCAAATAATTGCATTAACTAGTTTCACTTTTTAATGAGATAACAATACTAAGATATTATCCTTTAAGGACCTTTTTAAAAATCTTTTTCCATCCAGTAGTTGATTCTACTTTAAAGCTATGAACTAAAGAAACTTTAATGTGTTTTAAATATGAAAACAATGAGCTATTATTTTTTTCTCTAAAAAAAAAAAACTATTCAAATCTTAAAACTACAAGCAGCTCCCCCTTCTTGTGTTTTGAGTCACACATCTCACATGTATTAGTCACATTCCTTAAGGCTGAACCTTATTTTATTAATTTCTGAAAATTTCTCCTTATGAAAAGATATCTGCAGTTCTGCAAGAGCATTAGAACAAGATCAGTCTGTTCTCAACGTGACAAATTATACGGTTTCTATGTGAACATTGCCCTTCTTCATTCAGAGTCAGATAGCATGAGAGATGAAATGACTCACAGTTTCCCGACACTGGTGGAACTAGTTTACTTCTACAGCCCCTTAAATACCATCATAGATGAACTTGATTCTTCCCAAGTACAAGCAACTTTCAGAAGATCACATTCAAGATAAGTGATATATCATTAATAACATATGACTGCAGTATAAGTTTAGCAATAGAATTATATCCATCAAAATGAGAAAAGAAGCTGAGGAGGCCATTTTGCTAATGCACATGTTGTCCCAGACAAGCCAACATTTAAACTTTCTCACACAAATGGTTACATCAAAGCAGCCTGGTAATGTTAATTTTGGTAAGGAATATCAACATCTTTTTGTTACAAACAAACATGTAGAGACCTATTTCAAATCAGAAAGCAAGTCACAGATAGATACATCAATAGTATGCCAACGCTCGGACCTTCTGGGAAGCCCAGCAGGCTCCATTTCTCTACTTGATTGGAGTATTGCTGGTTTCCTCAGCAGCCTCAAATTCTAAAACTGTCCTATGTGTTCTTCTTTTTAAAAAGACCCTGGGTGTCAGAGCCATAATCCATTGTATTTCAATATTCTCATAGGTAAAATCTAGATGAACACACAAAGCGGTAGACTTTAAGTAGAAAATAGACTTTAAAGTCCAATGGAATTACATGAGGGCCCTGCTATGTAAATTACTTAATTCTTCTCCACCCAAATTTCTTCATCTGTTAATAAAAAAGGATAATGACATCTATTTCATGGGGATTTGTGAAGGTTAGACAAGATGATGCATTTAAAGTGTTTCTCCACAGGTCTTAGTTACCATCTTTTTCCCTTCTTAAAAACTAATGAAGTTATTCTCCACAAAGAAGATTGAATAAGGATATGTTTAGCATTTATCCAAAAAAAATCAAAAGAAAAACTAATTTTGCAATGAAAATTGTCACCAAAGGACTAATGGAAACACTAGATCAAAGACCTATTAGTATAGGGGTTACCGAGCTAAGTTTAGAACCGCCCTATAGCAAATACCCCCAACACTGCCTCTACCAGGAATATCCCACATTACAGATTCTGCTGTAAGTTCCCACCCTTGGTAGTTCGTGCTAAGAGGATGGGTTGTGGGGACAGGATGAGCTTTCTCCCCCAGTCCATCTCCAGCTCATGCCATCCTCCCAATCTCCTGGGCTTGGGCAGAATGGAGGCAGAAGCCAGAGTAATAAGAACAATAGTGTCATCTCCTTCAAATCCTTTCTGAATGGAGGCAGTGTATAAATGTAGAAATAGATAAACAAATTGCAAGCTGGGAGGCACCCACGGTGTATTATAAAGAGTAGAAATAGTGTGGGCTTTGGAATCACCTAGATGTGCTCTCTCCCACTTCTTAGCTGTGTGCTCTTTGGTGAGCTTCCACACCCCACAGAGTTTCATTTTCTTCATTGTCATATGGGGCAATAATAGCTGCTAAAAAAGGTTATTCTGAGAATAAAAGGATACAGTATATGTAAAATGACTAGACCAGGTTCCCAGAACCTGGACCACCACATAAATATTAGCATTCTTCATATGCTCACAGACACACTGACCGTAACATAGCATTTGCTGTATTGGAAGAAGATAGGGAAGATAGAAATTTAAAGGTTATAAACAGTGAAGTAATTAAAACATTAGTAATGGTAGTAAAATATTGAAAAGATGGGCAAGGAATTACCCTTTCCCACACTCAGCCTAATACATAGTGATTCATATGTAGAAAGTGCAGAAAAGATGGTATTTTTCAATAATACCATGAAAAGGAAGAAATGAGGGTTAAAGAAAAGCAAGTAACTTCACCTTTTATCAGGCTGATTTGGGCTGTGTAGTGGGCTCCGCAAGACAAAATATAGAAAAGACTGGAAGATTCGTGTATTCAGGTAGTCCTTAAATCACCAAGCAATTACCAAGTTAAAAATTAAAAAGAACAACATTTATAGTGGTTTCTATTCTGATAATAAAAATAGGAAGAAAATCTCATTTTTGAAAATTAAAGTACAGAAAAGTATAAACGAGGAATGAAAAGACAAATTAACATACAGATATGTTATTTATTTGTTCATTTGCTTAGCTATTCAATAAATAAGCCGAGCACCATTCTAAGTAATAGAGATCCAACAATGAGCAAAAAGAAAACGTCATTATCTCTCAGAGGGCTTACATTCTATGAGGGAGGGGGCATGCATAAGGAAAGTATAAGTAAATCATTTGGTGCTAAGTGCTATTTTAAAAGGTTGTCTAAGGGAGTAAGGAGAGGAAATACTGGGGCTTTAAGGCTGTGGGGTTTTTTTGTTTTTGTTTTTGTTTTATTAAAAGAAAACAAAAAGAAAGACAGACCACCGGCAGCGCCTCATTTGGATGTGTCTGGAGTCTTAGAAGTTTGACTACCTTACGTTCTCCTACAAACGGACCTTGAGAGCTTGTTTGGAGGTTCTGGCAGGGAAGATAAGGGGTCTTTTAACATGGGTGGTCACATAGAGAGATGACACACAGGCAAATCCCTTAAGATCGTGATGGCTCAAGCCACATGAAGCCTTCCTGGTAGAGGGAAAGAGTAGGTGGAAAAGCCCACTGGAAAAGAACATAAAGGGCTAGAGTGGCTGAAACCAATGGTTTGAGAAAAGCAGTAAGAGAATGAATTCAGAGAGAGAGCAGAAATGCCAATCAGAATGGCCTCTGTAGGCCAGTACTAGAGATGGCTTGATTTTGGAGGCTTTGAACAGAGGTATGACATCGTTGGACATATTTTAAAGGTTCACTCTGGAAGCTGTGGTCTTTGAGAAAAGACCACAGTGCGGGGAAGGGCTGATGTGAGCACCGAGTTGGGGAGCCATGTGCAGTGACCTAGCCAGGTGGTGACAGAGGCCTGAACCAGAGAAGCAGGTGGAGATGGACAGTGGTCAGATTTGAGACAGCTTGAAAGAAGAGGTGAATGGATTAGTTGCTGGATTGGGGGTGGGTATGAGAGGATGAGAGAAGATTCAAGATTTGACCTGAACCACTGAAGGATGGCATTTCCCTTGGTTGAGATGAAGAAGACTAAGAAGAGATTTAGGGATTAGAGGCTAGGAATTAAAAATTAGGATGTAGATAGGTCAAGTTTGAGATGCCTATTGGCCATCCATGTGGAGATGTCTAAAGGCATCACTGACACTCACATATAATACACATGTAATAACAAAGTGAGATCCTACACTCTGTTCAGTTTTCTAATATTGTAATATTTTTCCTAACTCTACGCGTTCTATAAGAACTCTTTATTTTTCATAACATTCCTTTGGTAGATTTTACCATTCATCTCTTTTCACACATTAGTTTCACAATTATCATTATTATATATATTGCTTTAATAAAAAACTCTAAGGGCACCTGGGTGACTCAGTTGGTTGAGAATCCGACTTTGGCTCTAGTCATGATCTCACAGTCCTTGGGTTCAGGTCCTGGGTCGGGCTCTGTGCTGACAGCTCACAGCCTGGAGCCTGCTTCTTCCTCTGTATCTTCCTCTCTCCCTTTCCCTCCCCTGCTCATGCTCTGGCTCTCTCTGGCTCTCAAATAAAATAAACGTTAAAAAAAAATTTTTTTATATCTATGGCAGCCTTATTGATTAAGTCCTTAATTCCTTAAGGGACACATTCACTTATAGGGTCAAAAAGTATGCAACCTTGATACATATTTCCAAAAGGTTATAACAATTTGGAGTCTTACACTTAGGTATGAGAATACCTGCCTGCTTAACTGTACTTTTGCCTAAGTAGAAAATTATAATTTTCAGTAGTCTTTTCCAATTCTAGAGTACAAATGATCAATGTTTAATTTACATTTATCTGGGTGTTCGTGAACTTGAATGTTTCATCATAAGTTTAGGTGCCTTTTGAAGTTCTCCTTCATTATATACCCAGGTCCTTTAAACTGATCTCTTTAGAAGTTAACATCTAACATTGAAATAATGATGACTGTAATATAGCAATAGATAACACAAGTTGTATGTGCTAGGTAGTACATTAAGCAATTGACATATATTAACCTCCACAACCTTATTATTAACATTCAGCTTACAGATGAACAAATTTTACACTAAAAAATGAAATGGACCGCTTTTTTCTAGCTTTAAAAAAAAGTTTAGTTATTTATTTATTTTGAGACAGAGAAAGAGGCAGAGAGAGGCAGAGAGAGAGAAACAGAGCCTCCCAAGCAGGCTCTGCACTGCCATCGCAGAGCCCGATGAAGGACTTGATCTCACCAACTGTGAGATCATGACTTGAGCCAAAACCGAGTCAAACGCTTAACTGACCAGCCACCCAGATGCCCCAAGATGGCCTGCTTTAAGGCACACAACTAGTCAGTGCTTGAACTGGGACTTGAACCCACTCTGACTCTAGAGCCCACCAAAAACAATCATATTTAGTAATTTGAGAAGAACAAGTTCAGAGACTATAAAAAATTTGAAATGTAAGACCTGCATTTTCTCAGGTAAGAACTGACTAGGACAAATACATCCAGTGCAGAGATGTTATTTTAGCAATTCAACTACTCTACTTAATTGAATATCTGTTTAAAGGCAAAGGTTCACAGAAGATGCTGGAGGTATGCACAGGAGGGCTTGATGAACTCATTTCTAGAATGTGAACACTTAGCTTATCACCTCAAATATGGCTGCTCTGTTTTCAGATGGAAAATTCTGCCGGTTTTGAATTTACCTGAATTATATGTAAACATTATCACTGTATTTTAAAAAGAAATTTTGGAGCACCCTGGTGGCTCAGTTGGTCGAGCTTCTGACTTCAGCTCAGGTCATGATCTCATGGTCTGTGAGTTAGAGCCCCGTACTGGACTCTGTGCTGACAGCTCAGAGCCTGGAGCCTGCTTTGGATTCTGTGTCTCCCTCTCTCTCTATCCCTCCTCCCTTGTGTTATCTCTCTGTCTCAAATATACAAAATAAAATAAAAATATAAAGAAATGTTGGGGAAAAAATATGGGTTGTCTGAAAAGATGACCGTTCAAGAAATAAACAATACCTAGAATTAGATCTTTTCCCCTAATATCATAAAATATTTTAAGAAAGAATAGTGAGGTCCCCTCATTTTCCACAACAAGCCCCTGCCTCCTCGATTGTACCTTCCTCGGCAGATTTTTATTTCCCCAAGTTCATAGTGAGCTGTGATCTTGCCCAAGGCAGCTTCAGCTTCATTACAATCATGCTTGTATTTCAGGGTCAAAGCTTCACTCTAAGTAAGTAGGCGGTTGTGCTGTGGCAGAGAATCAGGGACAGCTCCTCAAGAAGGAAGAATAGACGGAAGGATTAGGTGAGGATCTGTGCAGGTTATACAAGGTATTCACCAAAGCCCTGGGAAGATTCCATTTTCTCCAGGCCATGCACAATGAGGGGCAGCCAAGATAAGTAGATCTTCTAGTCGCCAAAACACTACAGTCCCTACAAACTTCAGTTGTTTATAAAATTAATGAGTATCTCATTAACAGATCCCCGCATTGGCCATCGAAACCTTTAAGTACCACAGATATAGCTTTGAAAAGTTGAAAGTGACAAGGAGAAGGCATGGCTGAAATATGGCAGGAACCTTGTTGCAGCCCTGAAGGGTCTGACTGGGGTTGTCATTGAGAGATCTTGCTCTGTGCTTGGGAAAAAATGGATTTGAATGATGTCATATGCTTTATGGCTTGCTGGATTCATGCTTCATCTAATCTTCAAAAGCATACGTGTTTTTGAAAAGCAGCTGAATCTCAGTAAAGCTGTTATAAAAATAAAGGCAACTGGGAACTTCTCATTCAATCATAACTTTATGGGAATTAATATAATAACATCATAATAAAAATAGTTACCATTGAATAGACTTTACTATGTACCAAACATCATGCTAAATATGTCACATGGACTATCTTCCTTAATACTCATTAAAAAGTCTTTGAAGCAGATACTATTCTTATCTCCATTTTATAGTCTATACATCAAGTAATGTGCCCAAATGGCATAGCTAGTAAATGGTAGAGTTCATATGCAAACTCAGATCTGTCTCATGTCAAAGAGCAAGAGCTAAGTCATTATTCTGAATTAGGCAAGAACAGTTTGTTATAATTGTATTTTATAAGTTAGCAATAATATGTGCTTTAGATATTATAATATATGTTTACTCACTTCTCCCCTGCCATACATACTCAGCAGTGTTTTTTTTCTTCTTGCTTCCATCTTCTTATTTATTAAGAAATAAACAAATAAGTAAGTTTGTTTCTACTTCAGAGTCCTTTTTAAGTTCTAAGGAAAGTGCCTAAACAAGTAACTGAGACAAACGAGTAAACTTACTTAAAAATATTGCTTTAAAGTCTACAGATTTGACAAAAAGAAGAAATGCACTCTACCCACCACTAAGTGCAAAAGTACCTCTGAACAAAATGCCTGAGTACTTAATAATATATTCTACATTTCAATACTGAGTAAAGATAGGAAGAAGAGCATAGAGCATACCTAAAATGGTATTAGTAGCAACAGTTATTACCACAATAGAATTGATTCCCCCATTTTGAAATTCTGAAGGCATTGCGGAGAGTAATCTCTGTGAAAGCTCTTCAGTCAGCAAAAGTGATTAAGACCTTTACTATACATCTTATTCATAAGCACCCCTGAAAGCAGAGTGCCCACTCACAATGATGAGTTAGTGGGTCATCCTGAATCATAAGAAAGAATGCACCTGACTGAATCACCAATTCCACTTCCTGTAGAACCTGGTTTTTCTTGGACCACTGCCATTAACAAATTGCCCGAGCCAAGGCCTATTTAGCTTATGAAATCTGATAAGGTCACAACTGGAGGTAGTGTGGTAGCAAGATCCACTAGAGTGCTCGTGCAAGAATCAGGAAACCCATTACCATCTGAGACCAATGCACATATATCTATAGAGTTTATAATGCATGGCACCATAGAGTTCCCAGTCATCTCGACAAAGCCATTTCTAGTGGAGCACTGGAAAGCATGCAGGAAACTCCTACTACATGTCGCAGTAAACACCAGCGCTGTTATATTTCAAAATCATTGAGGCACAAAGTCTCTGATAAGTGTGGCTGCTGACCTTGTGAGTCATCTATCACTCACTTGTGGCATGAGAATCATCCTTCTTTCTGGACAGCCTTTCTCCAGAGTCTTCACTTGGTCTTCTCATGTCCATTCTCTAGGACTAGTGAGGGAGTTCTCATGTGTATGACCTGGAGAATAGTCACATGTGTGAAAATATTTTTAAATTATATTTTTGTTTCAGCATGAGGAAGGCAATTAATGAGAGGGGGGAAGAAAGAAAGAGAGAGAGAGAGAGACTAATCAAACCCCTGAATGTTGGCATTTGCCTCGGTGAATATATGGGGATATGAAACCTATGGATTTGGACCACTAATATCAGCATGCCGATGGTGAACCATTTCTCCTGAGTAGATTTACATTAATTCAGCTCACAGGGACTGATCTATAAGTCATTTACAATGAAAAATTTAACTGTCAAAAAGGTTAGAATGATTGATTTGGCAGATCAATACACTATCTCCTACAGTCAAGTGGTGTGGAAAGCCAAATCATCTTGGTTGGAATGGAATTAAAGCATGAGTACTAAGAGAACCTTAAGTAGTGGAAGACATTCAGCCAATAGAAGAGAGTGTTATCAAGTCCTCCCTGATCATTTTGGCTTCTGTGACTTGGCCTTTTCTAAGCTTCCATAATTGATGAGCCTTGCCATATTCACAGAAGTTTTCTCCAGGACAAGATAGGAAGTAACTGTCTTAAGTTTCTACATACTGAATTATAAAGTTAGAACTACATTCTAGTTCTCCTTTCTGATACTCCTTCCTCAGTTTACCTTGATTCAAGTGTCAATTGTTCCTAAACTCTCCATGTACCATATTTAGATGGCTAATCATATCCACTGTGCACGAATTTTCTAACCTCAAGTTTTTAAATTTAACCTTAAAAAAATAATAAAAGACAACCTAATTTCCAAAATCTTGGGGGACACCTCACCATCACCTCCAGACATCAGCCTTTAATTTCGGTTCAGGATCTATTACTAGAAAACTACCAAAAATTAACTGGCTAAATTGTGTCTGAGACAAATTTATTTAGATATTATATTTATTATAACATGAACTGTCTTTAGATACATACGCACACACACATACAAACACTAGTTACACATTTCCACATGCATGGAAAGTGTTGATTATATCCTTTGCTACTCAAGGTAACCCTATCCATAAAGCTTAAAAAAAAAAAAAAAAAAAGAATGCCCAACCAGAATCCTCCAAAGTGATCATAAGTTTTTGGCTATTGTAACATACAAGGTATTGGACATTGTAACTCTCCTTCAAAACAGGGATTTCCAAACTCTTTGGAATTTCCAAAATCTTAGGAATATCAACTGTACTGCTAAGTGGGTCATGCCTGATTGCTCTGTCTACTTCTCTTCCTGCTTTGTGGACGCATTCTTATTCATGCAATCATGACATTTAAGTACTAGAGAAGACCTAAAGAAATTCCAGTTAAGCCTTCTGCTTCAACCCAACACCACATGAGATTACCCACGGCTTACCTTTTCAATTCTTAAAGATTTCCTAAAGCAAAGAGCCACAATTTTCCTACCTCATAAGTTCTAGAGTTTAATCAAGAAGTTCTTTATTGTGTGTAAACATAAGCTTTCTTGCATCAACAAGTCCATTTCTGCTTCTGATCTCTATTGAAATAGGGAACAAATAACTTGGTTCTTTAACAAAATAGCATTCCATAGACTTGAAAACATTTATGTTATCCCTAATTGCTTTTCCCCAAGATTACATTCCCCACACAATCTTTTGTTTTTCCCTCATCTATTCTATTTCCCAACATTTTTAGCATCTTTGTTTCTCCCTGAGTCCTTAGTAAATTTTGTAAATCCTATGTAAAATCTAGAGAGATCCAATCATGCTTAAAATGGTGTGAAAATTTTCCAGTAGTCACCCCAAGTAATTATTTTGAGGAAAGTGTTCTCAAATAAATATCCCATCTTACATATTATTTTATTATGACTATATCTTGTAGTTGACACAGGAAGGAAAATAAATCATAAGCTATCAATCTTCCTATGGATCTGTCTCTTATTCATCTTCATTTTGGGGTTGCTGATGCTCAGAACTTTTGTCTAATATTTCCCTCCATCTTTAGATATTTACCTAAGTTGGGAATCATCAGAATCCTACTGTTTAACCCAAATTCCAAATTCTTCCAATGATTCTGAAGTTACTGCTTTAGCAGTGCTAATTCAAATTTATAAAAAACACGAGGTCTTTCCTTTATGATTCTTGTGAACATTCCTATAAGCAGCTTTAATATAGTGAACAGATGATCATTACTACTGTAGGCTTTATATTAAAAGTTAAATAGTGATTTTAACAATCATGTCAAGACAGAACCTTGAAATAAGAAATTTGTAGCAATAGCAAGAAGATGTTTAGGGAAAGCCCTCAAAATTACAAGAAAAATAGAAAGAGAAATGCTCTGTGACCATAATAATCTGTGGGACTTATTGCTATTTTTCATGAGAATTCTTATAGTAACAATTAGATGAAGCTAGGGGTTGGGTGATGATTAGGAATCCAAGATAAGAATGGAAAAGATAAAATGGAAATAGTGAAACTTAAAATAGAAAATCACCATTAGTAAATAAGATCTCGAACGCATGTCCTCCTTAGTACCTTTAGGTTGTATTTCGATGATATATCACATATCAAGAAGATAGATAGCATATTTTTTTAAGAGCACAACAGGCATTGAAGGTCAGCAAGCCTGTGTTCAGCTCCTCTTGAAGAGTTCTGTGACAAACTTCTATAAACTTCAGCCTCCTCAACTGTTCTTTCCTTCTTGAAATCTATCTCACCAGAACCTACTACATGTCATGCATTTTTGTAAACTCTTCAAAAACATTGATTCATTTAATCCTCATAACAACCCAATGAGATAGATGTTATTATAAACCCTGTTTTACAGAAGGGAAAGTAGAAGCCCAGGAGAGTTAAGCCCAAGGCCACACACCTAGAAAATGGCAGATTCAGGCTCTGAACCCAGGTGGTCTGGGTTCAGGGTCTGCTGTTAACTACTCCTGCTAAGGTTGCCTTTAGAACTAATGGAAATAACTGTCAATTGTCTTTCAAATAATAAATCCTCAGTAAATGACAGGGTTTGTATGTTTGCATTGTGTGTGATGGTTGTAGCGGTAATTGTGCTCCTAAAGTGGCAGATTGGATGGACTTCCCAGGCTGTGGGAGGAAGTGGAATTGTTGATCAGTAGGTGGAGCTCTTTCCTCTGATCATACATTTACCCCTCCCACCCTCCTTCCCACCGTTGTGTTGTAAGGTGGTTGGGCAATGCCCAATCTATCATGTACCAAACTGAGAATCCATCCATGCTCCATCATAAAAACTTTAAAGAAAGTTTACGATAATATTTAAAATGTGCGCATGTTATCAAACTGCATTTGTCAAGAATGTATGGAGAATCTAATAAAGCTCATTTTAGTGCTTCTGTTTGGTCAGATAAAGTCAATTTTACTTGCATGTGAAGGTGTGTTGAGAATAACAGATTAAATACACTGTGCCATGTATATAAGAGCTATCAAAATATTCAGCTGACATAGTCCTAGAACTTGATACTTTACTGAGTTCAAATTGTGTTTATGTAAATTAACAACTTTGAGTAAATCGTTTCTTTTTTTTATGTTTTACTTATTTCTGAGAGAGAGAGACAGACAGCATGAGCAGGGGAGGGTCAGAGAGAGAGGAAGATACAGAATCTGAAACAGGCTCCAGGCTCTGAGCTAGCTGTCAGCACAGAGTCCAATGCGGGGCTCAAACCCACGAACTGTGTGACCTGAGCCAAAGTCGGAGGCTTAACCGACTGAGCTAACCCAGACACCCCTTGAGTAAATTGTTTCAAGGATGATTATACCCATTTAGCAGATTAGAATAGTGGATCCAGAGACATTAGATGAAGTGAAATGAATCAGGGCAAATTGTTATTGAGATGTAATATTTTTGGATCATTCTCTAGTGCTTCTACCACTATAATATATTGGCTATCACTGATGCTCTGGTAGTAACCATTCTTTACTCCTTCCCTCCTGTGCTGTACTGAAACTCCATTCGGTTGTATCAAGAGGCAGTATAACTCAGTGATAAAGAACACTGAATTTAAATCTTGTTGTCTACCAGTTAGTTAGTTATCAGCTACGTGAGTTTGGGCAAATTACTTTTTCTCTCTGTGGTTTGTTTTTTGTAAATGGGGATAGTGATTGGATCTACCTCATAGAAGTAAATGACATGATCCAGATAAAGCATTTTGAGTGCTCCATGGCTCTTATACATCATGAAGCAATTGAACAGCATTAATATAAGCTACTTACCTTCCCATTTCTCCTTTTCTTGCTCTCTTCATCCCACAAACACTTAGGGTACCTGTATGGAACCAGATAGATACTGAAGTAGACACTAGAAATATGAGATCCAGAATTTCAAGTTAGGCTTTCAGTTACCATCTATGCTACTAGCAATAGAAAAGACCCAGCCACAGCCATCAGGGAGCTCACTGAGCAGAGAATTTACTGTCATGGATGTCTTGGTGTTTCATTTTCCCTGGTGGAAGTAACCATTTATTCATTAACAAGTGTTTATTGAGTACACACTTTGCTCAGTATACAGTACTAAGTGCTAAGGAGTTTAAAAATAAAGGTGAACCAGGTGTGGATTTTACCTCCAAACAACTGAACCCTATTTAGTAAATTAGAAATATACTAAGTAAATAATGGAAGGCAGAGAATACATGCTACAAAGAGGGGCAACATTCTTTTACAGTTCATTCTTAAAGTTAGTAAGACAATCATTCAACACTCAAGGACACAAAACAGTTCATGTAATACAATCTCATTTCTTTTTTTTCTTTTTTTTTCTTTTTTTCTTTTCTTTTATTTATTTTTTTTACAAATAGTTTATTGTCAAATTAGTTTCCACATAACACTCAGTGCTCATCTCCACAAGTGCCCTCCTCCATGCCCATCCCCCCCTCCCCCCACATCCATCAGTCCTCAGTTTGTTTCTCAGCATTCAGGAGTCTCTCATGGTTTGCCTCTCTCTCTTTCCCCCACCATTTCCCCCCTTCTTCTCCCCCTTGTTCCTCTATCAAGTTCCTCCTAATCCTCCTATATGTGCAAACATATGATAGTTGTCCTTCTCTGCCTGACTTATTTCGCTAAGCATAACCCCCTCAAGGTCCATCCATGTGGCTACACATGGCCAGATTTCATTGTTTCTCATTGCCATGTAGTATTCCATGGTATAGATAAACCACATCTTCTTGATCCACTCATCTGTTGATGGACACTTAAGCTCTTTCCATGTTTTAGCTATTGTGTGGAGAGTGCTGCTATGAACATTGGGGTACATGTGCTCCTATGCCTCAGCATTTCTGTATCCCTTGGGTAAATTCCTAGCAGTGCTATTGCTGGGTCCTAGGGGAGTTCTATTGTTAGTTTCCTCAGGAACCTCCACACTGTTTTCCAGAGGGGCTGTACCAGTTTACATTCCCACCAACAGTGTAGGAGGGTGCCCGTTTCTCTACATCCTCGCCAGCATCTAGAGTTCTCTGATTGGCTCATTTTAGCCACTCTGACTGGCGTGAGGTGGTATCTCAGTGTGGTTTTGATTTGTATTTCCCTGATGAGGAGGGATGCTGAGCATCGTTTCATGTGTCTGCTGGCCATCTGGATGTCCTCTTTGGAGAAGTGTCTGTTCATATCTTATGCCCATTTCTTCACTGGGTTGTTTGTTTTTCGGGTGTGTAGTTTGGTCAGTTCCTTATAGATTCTGGATATTAACCCTTTATCTGACCTGTCATTTGCAACTATCTTTTCCCATTCTGTTGGTTGCCTATTAGTTTTCTGGGTTGTTTCCTTGGCTGTGCAGAAGCTTTTAATCTTGATGAGGTCCCAATCGTTTATTTTTGCTCTTGATTCCCTTGATTTTGGGGATGTGTCAAGTAAGAAGTTGCTGCGGTGGAGGACAAGGAGGCTGTTTCCTGCTTTCTCCTCTAGGGTGTTGATAGTTTCCTGTCTCACGTTCAGGTCCTTTATCCATTTTGAGTTTATTTTTGTGCATGGTGTGAGAAAATGATCTAGTTTCATTCTTCTGCATGTTGCTGTCCAGTTCTCCCAACACCATCTGTTAAAAAGGCAGTCTTTTTTCCATTGCATATTCTTTCCTGCTTTGTCAAAGATTAGTTGGCTGTATACTTTTGGGTCCACTTCTGAGTTCTCAATTCTGTTCCATTGGTCTCTGTGTCTGTTTTTGTGCCAATAGCATACTGTCTTGATGATGACAGCTTTGTAGTAGAGGCTAAAGTCTGGGATGGTGATCCCTCCCGTTTTGGTTTTATTTTTCAGGATTACTTTGGCTATTCGAGGTCTTTTGTGGTTCCATACAAATTTTTGGATAGTTTGTTCTAGTTTTGAGAAGTATGCTGGTGCAATTTTGATTGGAATTGCATTGAATGTGTAGGTTGCTTTGGGTAGTAATGACATTTTAACTATATTTATTCTTCCTATCCGTGGGCATGGAATGTTTTCCATTTCTTTTTGTCTTCTTCAATTTCCTTCATAAGTTTTCTATAGTTTTCATCATACAGATCTCCTGTATCCTTGGTTAGGTTTATTCCGAGGTATTTTATGGTTTTTTGTGTAATTGTGAATGGGATCAGTTTCTTAATTTCTCTTTCTGTTGCTTCATTGTTGGTGTATAAAAATGCAACCGATTTCTGTACGTTGTACAATCTCATTTCTTAAACTCTATAGGAACATAGAAGATTATCTAGAAAAAGAACCTGGGTAAGTGGGATGAGAGGTGTTTTTCTTTCCTTCCTTTCTTTGTATGGTATTATAGTAAAATATTTTAATCAGAAAAAGCTTTATTGAAAAAATTATTAAGTGCCTTCCAACTTTTTGTGAGGAAGTTCAAGTATCCTTCAGGCAGGAAAGTTTAGTGAAAAGAAATGAATGGAGCAATCAGGAGACTTTGCTTGACCTCGAACAATTGACTTCATTTCTTAATAACTTCAGTTTGCTGTCCATAAAATAAGGATAATAGTAACTGCATTACTTTGATCACAAAGATGTTAGAAATGTACAGTAAAAAATAGTCAATAGGAAAATTCCATTGAAAGTGGGAGGTTATATAAACCAAAGCTGTTGAGTGGATAATACAGACAAATGACATAAGACTTTCATTACTGATAAAACAAAAGTCATGACTCTATATTAGCACACATTCAATGTTAGTACCTAGCAGTGAACACTGCTCAGAATAAGCCTCTTGGATTCTTATTTCTGGATCATAGCAGCACCTGGAGCCATGCTTTGCATATGACAAAGTTTCAGTTTTTATTATTGATAGAAGGGCTCTTAGAAATTATAGTAATATCCAGGAGTTTCGGCAAATAATTTTTTAAGTTTCTGTTATATAGAAGTAAATTTGAATTTCATCCAGTTTGAAATAATTTAGTTACCAATTATTCACTCCATTCCTATACCTGAGTATTCACTTGGCATCACATTTCTCTCTTCATTATTTTCTTTCCTGATTACAGAACACAATACATTGGAAAGTATATAATTCTAAGTTGCCACAATTTTAAAAACCAAAATCAGTGGCCTTAAAAGTCACTTTGATTCCATTCTGATTGTCTTTTCCCACTTATACTACTTTTAAATGGCCTTGTGCGTGGCAAATTGCTGAAAACTCCTTACTTGTTTGTTGAAATGACCCGAATTCAAATTCCTAGAGCCAGAACTTGAAGTTAGACTTTCAGTTACTAGATATATGACCAATGCTTTGGGGTTCAGGTAATACATGGAAATCCTTATTTCTTTCTCTAACAAATGGTGATAATAATTTAAGCCATTTATTTAATTTGAAAAGATGTGATGCGGATTCCATTTCAGCTGCTATTAAACACTGGTCTTTTTAGATGGTGGAAGATGCACTAGCACAAAATGTGATAACCATGGATTAAAACTTTGCCCCTGGGTTTTCCTGATGACTCAGCTCTAGGGAGGAATAAAGAAAAACTTGCAAGGTCTCAACTTTCCCATCGCAGTGTCCTCTCTCTGATCATCGTTTACATATAAACCTAGAATGTCTTTCTATAGATTCTTTGTCTCCTCCGAGTTGAAGTTAAGAGTGTAGGTAGGGAAAGGAAGGGAAGAGCCAAATAAAAGGAAAATCTATAAAAATAAGCATTTGTACTTATAAAATACAAGAGTAAAAGAGATTATTGATGTATTTCTTTGAAGAATTTGAAATGCTTCCCTTCTTGCGCTAAATATCATTGATAACCCTTTACTTGAAAAAGAAGGCTAAAAGAAGAGCAATATGTTAATCTTTCACAGCTCTCCTAATAAAACAGAGCATTTACATAAAGTAGAAGATGCTAATTTCTTGAGTGATTTACTTAGAAAATCCAAACTGTCCTGAAAGGATCTCTTTAAATTGCCCTGAGGTATTAGTGGAGAACTGGGTGTAGAGGTGAGACATTATGCCTACCAATATAAGAGGATGTTCCTGCTCACTGGGCCATTTGGAGCTATAAAGGAAGGCAGAGACTTGTTTCTTATCCTTATCTTTTTTTTTTAAAGGTTTTATTTTTAAGTAATCTCTACACCCAATGTGGGGATCAAACTGAAAGCTCCAAGATCAAGAGCCACATGCTCCACCAACTGAGCCAGCCAGGTGTCTAATCCTATCTTATCTTATTAATATTCAATTCACAGTACAAATTCCACATACAACCTTTCAAAGACCCTAGTATACACACAGAGAGAAATAGAGTAATGGGGAACTCCTTGGTTCCTATTAATTTCCTATACAAATAATAGCAGAGAATCATTTTCCTATGGTGAGCTCATGTGTGTCAAGGAAACAAGCTGTAAAGGCAGCAGATTAATATCAGTAATAGCAAATAAGTCTAGAGATGAGTATTTGCAGAATCAAAGCTCAATACAACCTCCCTAGGTCTGCTATGTCTGGCAGGAAAGCTGAGGACACAGCAGGAGCACTTGAGAATTTGGTAACTTCGACACAAGAGAAGGCTTTGATCATTCCCCTCAGCCTGACACCCCCACCCCTGTCCCCACCTTTTCCATCTCAATAATAGAAGTTCTTTATCAGCTTCACTTAAAACCATCACACAAATGCAAAGTATTGTTATATTGTAAGATTTCCTCTATATGAATACTTTCATTTTAGAATTTTTTCTTTTTTAAAAATATAGGCAAGTTGATCCAAAGTGTATAATTGTGTGACAACTTCTATAGAAGGAAGCCTATGAAAAATAAGAGAAAAGCTCATCTTGAAAACTCATGTGAGCAGTCTTCTGTCTTATTTGGCAATTTCCATTTAATTAAAGAATTACTGTTGTAGAATGGAATGATGCAAACTTAAAACGCCTAAAAATGCTAGAAATTCTTAATCGTCAACGATGGTTAAGAATCAATGTGTTTTTTCACTTAGATGTTCAGATCAAGATCACCATCATTTTACCTGCGGCTGCCAATTTTTATCATGAACAAGAATATACAACCTCCTTGATGGAGATAGTACAATCTTTGAAAATTTGGCAAGCACTTTGGGATTTTCAGTACCTGTGGCTTTATGATAAGTATAATCATCATTGTCTGGATAGACAAGTTTGGAAGATATCAAATAAATGGGTGGAATCTTAATTACTATTGACCTAATGACATGCCTTGCACATTTTTTAAAAAATCCTTAATATTAGCTTATTTATTTTTTACTTATCTTTAGTAAAAGAGGATTTCAAAAAAAATAAGATGAAATTATATTGGTGTTGTGGGTTACTGGGATCTTGATTATAGCTTAAATTCCAGATTCTGAAGTAGTGAAAGAAGAAGGAATAGAGATTCCAGTTGTTTGCCAGTAACTCACCATGCAACCTTGAGTGATTCACTTAAACTCTCTGAATATCAGATTCCTCATCAATTAGAAGAGGAAGATCAATTCCTTAGAATTTTCAGATTCTATAATTTTATGATTGTTAGAATGCAGAAAGACAATTGAGAAAGTTTTTAAAACAGAAATAATAAAATAAAATAATAAAATAAAATAAAATAAAATAATATAATATAGTATAATAATATAATATAATATAATATAATATAATATAATATAATATAATATAATATAATAATGATTTAGTGTAAACATGGATAAATTTAGGTCAGGAACCTAGATTCTAGTTAGCAATTGCACTAACTAACTGACTGAGCCAAATTAAACCCTTTCTGAAACAGGAGGGAGTTTAAAGAATTTAAATTAAGGTTTTAAAAGCTGAATAATTTGATGCAAGCCCCTTATTAACTTTTCTGGATCCCCTTTCTTATTTGAAATATGAAAGTGATTGACTAAACAACCTCTAGAATCTTATAACTCTAAATCTCAATGTTTCTGGGGTGCCTGGCTGGCTCAGTCAGTTAAGCAACTGACTTTGACTCAGGTCATGATCTCATGGTTTGTGGGTTCAAGCCCTGTGTAAGAGTCTATGCGGATAGCTCAGAGCCTAGAATCTGCTTCAGATTCTGGGTCTCCCTCTCTCCCTGCCCCTCCCCTGCTCATTCTCTGTTTCTCTCTGCCTCTCAGAAATAAACGTTAAAAATTTTTAAAAAAATAATAATAAATTACAATGTTTCTGTATTAATGCTACAAAAATTCTCGGCCATTTCTATTTTTTAGATTTGCTATATTATTATGGTGATTAAATCACCATTTTCTACACCAATCATTGTAAAGGCTAATTAATCAGCAGCAAATCCTTGCTGATCTATTCACCACTCTTCAAAATAATTACTATGGTCCAGGTGTTCATTGCCAGGATAGCCAAAACTTGTTGACAAACCATTTCATTCATTTATATTCATTGAGTTTCATTCAGCAAATAGTCATTGAGTGTCTCTGCCTTCATAAATGATGACTAAGTCTTTTGACTAAAACATATTCCACTTTATAAAACAAAAACACTTACCTTCTCTGTACTTCTTTAACTATAAAATTGTGACCACAGATACTTACTTCCATTATAGAAGAGCTTTGATGATTCATAACATTTGTAAGGTGCATTGAGGTCCTTGATGGAAGGCACTCCATCTGTTGCAGAGTGTAATTAACATTATGAGTTTACCAAAAGAAACATAAGAGTCATTGTTAAAGAGCATCATGGGGGCTGTCTCCTCCTTTAGTCACAAGACACTTCTGATGTGGAGGGAGGTAATAATTTATAATAGCTACTAAAAGTAACTTGGACATGAAAAGAGTTAGTTGTTTTTAAACTCAACACAGTCTTTTTATTAATTAGAGAAGCAGCCATGGCAATGTAACCAACATGTTTTATTTTTGAACTAATAAGAAAAACAATTAAGTACCATGCTCTAGAGGACATGTTGGCGTCTATGAATGCCTAAGAAGGTAATATAATATTCATATGAATTAAGCAAGCTATTCTTTAGGGAGTTCAGTTGTTACAGAGCTGGGAAATTCCTGTTCCTTTGCTCAAGAGTGGAGAGATACTGCCTCTGCCATCTTTTATATGTGGTTTAATTCTACAACACACTGCAGCAATGTCAAGAGAAAGGGTATCCATTTCAGGTCTCTAAGCCAGATTGTTTGGCAATGCCAAGTGAAAGGTTTCCCTAATCTCAGCACCTCCTCTAAGAGGCAGGACAAGTTCTGGGCAAGTCTCAAGGATCTACTATTTGAATGGCTGTCAAGTAGTTCCCTCTGATAAACCCAACAGCATCATTGTGCACATTTAGGTACTTAATAAAGATTCTTGGTAGTGTTGATGCTGCTGCTGAAGGCTATGTTACTGATGGGAATGTACAATTTGGAGATGAGAGGTAGTTATACTTACCATGAACCACAGTTGACAATTCAGTACCTCTCACCTTTGATAAAAGAAGGAGGGAAGGAAGAAAGAAAATTGCTCTTCTTATTCCAGAGAATTTAAAGATAAAAATAAATGAAAAGAATTCATTGATAAGCTTTTTGATAAGTTAATTAAATTTATATTTATCAATGTATTGTTCAAAAACAGAACTCAGAATAATAAGGTTAAAATAACAATAGAAAGAGAATATAATATTATACATGTCCATTTGGTATTTGCCATGCTTCTGGCATTCTTCTATGTTGCTATTAGAAGAATATGATTCTACTCTTAATAAAATTAAACCATTGAGGTGTTTGGGGAAAGGCAGGAAAGGTGCAGAGGTAAAGAATGGAAGAATTTTAGGGTAGGAAAACTATTTTATATATTACTGTAATGGTTACATTACAAAGCCAATAGAACTGAACAACACAAGAGTGAACCTTAATATAAACTTTGAATATTAATTAATAATGATACATCAATATTGGTTCCTCACTCATAAAAATGTACCACACTAATGCAAAATGTTAATAATAGGGGAAACTTCAAGGATGGAGGAAGGAGAAAATAATGGAAACTCTGTACTTTCTACTCAGTTTTTCTGGAAACTTAAAATTCCTTTTAACAATAAAGTCTATTAATTTAAAGAAATTTAAATCATTGTCTATTCCAAAAAAGAAGGGGAAGCTTTTATGTAAGCAACTTCAATTTAAACAAAAGGAGGTCATGGAGGTTATATTTTTGAAAATGCTAATCGTATCCCCTTGTTAGAAAAACAGCACATCTGGAAAAAGTAGAGTTGAAGCCAAATAGAAAAATTCTGCCAGCAGGAAGTGTGTCAGGGTCCAGCTGATCAAGAATGGACCCCCCCCCAAAAAAAAACACCCCACAGGTTTTGTATGCAGTTATGGTTGTCTGAATTTATTGAGGAAAACGATGAGGTTCTGGTTGCTGGATTTGGTCACAAAGGTCATGCTGTTGGTGATATTCCTAGAGTTTGCTTTAAGGTAGTCAAAGCAGCCAATGTCTCTCTTCTTAGACAAAGGCAAGGAGGAAAGACCAAGATCATAAGTTTTGATGATGAAAACATGACAATAAATTTTCATATACAAAAAAAAAGAAAAAAAAAACCACACATCAAAGCCAAGCTTAATTATAACTACCCCTTTAACCTGTAAGTGCACATGACATGTTCAAAAGAAGCAATGTTAACATGGAGTTCTTAGTTTATTCTGAACTGGAAAGAGGGGGGAAAGGCAGAGAGAAAAGGAGAGAATTCTAAGCAGGCTCCGTGCTGTCAGCACAGAGCCCAATCAAACAACACAGGGTTTGATTCCACAAATGATGAGATCATACCCTGAACCAAAATCCAGAGTTGGACACTTAACCAACTGAGCCAGCTAGGCGCCCCTGAAATATTGATTTTTAAAGTGAAGATCAGTGGTGATCACTATGAAACCCATAGCTATATTCCTCAATCCAGAACCAAAGATAAAATATTTCACATCATGTAAGACTACTTTTTTTTTTTTAACCAATGTACATAGCACATAAACAGGGAGGTAGCTAGATCACACAGACAACTCAATTCTATGTTCTAGATTTTTTGAACATCCTATTCTGGGAATCTCATAAACCAAGATTTAAATGTCATGGGAAAGTGGAAGTGAATACACTGTTCTTTAAGGTAAGTCATCTGGAATCAAATGGTTACGGTATAATAATAATATTTCATATTTATGTAATGCCTTTATGTTCTGAGTCATCTAACTAATGGGTAGTCCAATTAAGTCATAAAAGACAATGCTAGTTACAAGGAAACATTGTGTTAAGATTACCAGGGTCCCATCTTACAAACCCCATAAGGACTAAATCTACATTTGAAGAAACACTTTCATGGTCCTTCTTTAGATATCATTGTCTTTTGAGGTTGCCCCGGTGACATTGCAGTAATCAGAGCACTATGGTGTGGCTAACCCAGGAAAAAAATTTAAATAGCCAAAATTGACTTTGGAATACCTCCAGGGATAACTAATTTCCTTTATTTTCAGAAACAGGTTCTTGGTATCCCCAGTGAACCAGGGATTTTTCTATCCTGCCCCTGAAACATTTGCTGCTTCTTGCCTCACCCAGGTTGATTGCTTGAAGGAGAGGGACCAACCCATGGTGGCCTACATAGTCTTAACCTCCTTATTCATGTTCCTGTTGCTCTACCAATACTATCCATGGATTCACTCATACTTCATCTGCTCCATTTTGTTTTCCTTATGCTCATTCACTTAATCATGTATACACTCAATGTTGAATACCTATGATAAACTAGATACCAGGCCTGGGCTCCAGAATATTGCAAACAATAAGAGAGATGTGGTCTCTCCACTCATGGAGTTTACAGTCTATCTAGACAGGCAAACATTAAACATATATTATTCCAATGGGTATTTAATTAAAAAACTGAACAGTGCTACAAAGGAAAATGTAGAGTTCTGAGAACGTATAACATAAAGGGATTTAACCTGAAGATGTCAGAAGATGTCTGAGTAAGGGCTGGCCAGGAGAAGGTTAAGGCTATGATGTCTTTTATTTGGTCTAGCTTATCGTCAACAATCTGAAACCTGCCAGTCTTGCATCTCTGCTTTAGGACAAACTCCCTATTCCTTTTAAAATGCAGTTAGCTAATCTGATTCATCATAGTATTGATATGTTGTGAAAAAGACTTCTGAAGATACCTTCAAAAGAACCTCATCTCTGACCAACACCATATGTTTATGTCAAAGGAGATATCTAGCTTCTCTGGTGTCCATAGACCATTATCTCTAATTGAGGGAATGTGAGGTCCATTATGATGGGAAGGCTGATGGATGAGCTAACTTAGACAAAGTGGTTTATGCTGCCTCCTTTACCTTTATCTAGGCTGGAACAACAGTGAGCCTCAGGTTGATGTCACCAAGAAAAAGATGGACATTACTGGTGTTTCTCTGATCTCACAACCTCCCATACCTGAAGAAAACCCTTAGAAAAGTCAAAAATAACCTATCAATGGTGGTGACCCCTTAGGTCACCTTCTGTAGGTCATCACAGAAGTGCCTTAGAGTTATCTCTTGGCCTTCAGCTACCTAATGAGATAGTCTTTATTGGAGTCATAAGGCCCCAAATGGTTCCAACATGACATCGGTCAGCTAGCACAGGACCTATCTAGGCAAAACTGTGAGTTAGTTTAACTCCAATGTCCCCCTATAATGTCTCCTCATTCTAAAACACCCCATATCATGGCAACTGCCCACTTGGTGTCACCTGTTCAATGTTCAAAAGTCCACCTTGTTACATCCCATTTATCAAAACAATATCCATACCTCTTAATCAAAATATATCTATTCTCTGTTCCAGTCTTTCCAAAACCTACTATTGCTATGGTATAACTAGGTGACACATCACTTAAGAAGTCAGCCAGTAAAATATATTGAATGATTCAGTTTGTTCTAGCCCAATATTCTTGTACAAAATGTCTTCCCTTTTCTTTACACTTTGACTTCTAAGCCTATTTTTTCTGTTGCTAAAATGAAGGAGTTGAAAGTCAAGATGAGCTTTGAGTTCCTTTTCATCTCCTATAATCTACTCTATAAATGGGTCATAAAGGTGTAATCAAACATTATTATTCTCACTAATAGGCTTATCCTTCCAGGAATTATAATGCTCATAGGCCTACAATGTTCCCCAGCTCTGTGTCAGCCAGCAAGATATCTCATGATCTGCTTTGTCCCACCACCCTCTTTAAGAGCAACTTGTCCCATCACCAGCACCCTGCTTCTTCTTTAAGGTCCTCCAACACATCTTGTTTTTCCAGGCCTCAAAGATACGCATTTTGCCTTTTGATTTTACCTTACATGTACTTGTAAACATTATTTAGAATTGTTTTGTGGGGCATCTAGGTAGCTCAGTCAGTTAAGCGTCCACTTTGGCTCAGGTCATGATCCCACAGTTTGTGAGTTCAAGCCCAAGTCAGGCTCTGTACTGACAGCTCAGAGCCTCGAGCCTGCTTCAGATTCTGTGTCTCCCTCTCTCTCTCTGCCCCTCCCCCATTCATGCTCTGTCTCTCTCTCTCTCAAAAATAAACATTAAAAAGATTGTTTTTAATTTTTTTTAAAGAATTGTTTTGTGGCATTCTATGTATACGGAATACAGTGTGTATTGATTTGTTATTTGCTTTTTGAGGGCAATATATTTTCTGACCTCATCAATGCTAATAATGTGTATAGCCATTTTATAAACTTAAGCTTCCATTTCCAATAAGTGAGTATACCATAAATTAATGATTTATTCATTTACCAAATACACATTTAGGCTATTTCCAATTTTGTGCCTTTAGCACCACAAGAACAATCTTCTTAACTGTTTTTTTGGCCATGTATGAGAGACTCTGTCAAGAGTATTTGCCTAAGAATAGAATTACTGGTTGCAGGTAATATACATCTTCATATTTACTGGATATTTGCAGGTCAAATGGCTAAGAATCTGTATGCAGAATATATAAGGAATTTCTAAATATATGTAAGAAAAAAATGATCTCGTATAAAATGAACAAATGATACAAATAGGCAGCTGAATAAAGAGAAACCTCCACATGGCCAATAAATATTAGAACTATGTTCAACTTAGTAATAGCCAGAAGATAAATATTAAAACAAACAAGCTCAAAAGATATACCATTTCGTATATCTCAAAGTGGCAATAATGTTAAAGCTTGAAAAAATAGGGTACTGGCTCAGGGTAACACGAGTCATCCTATGGTATGATAATGAAATGACTTCCAGTCTCTGGGACTTTGTTATTTCACTTATAAAATGAGGGTGATCTCTAAGAATCCTGAAAGCCCTACCATTTCCCTAACTTTCTTTCTGTTTAATTAAATTTGATTCTACCAGCACTGGATTCAAGAATGAAAGAGACATATTATTTGTCTCACCCAATGAGCTGAAGCCTGCTAGTATTGATGGACTTTGTTTTAATGCATGCATTTGTTCTTTTTTAATCCAAATATTTATTAACTACATAGTAATTATTGGACATTTGGCAAGTCATTGCCCTCCAGTGGGGCAAAGGTGAAAAATAGAAACTCCTCAAGAGACCATCATGCACAGGGATAAATGTTATGGTGTACAGGAGTATACAGGGGCGATAAGAAGCGCTATCACCCAGAGCTGAAACATTAGAGAAGGATTCCTTTTTTTTTTTTAATATTTTTATTTATTTCTAGGAGAGAGAGAGAGCGCAAGCAGGGGAGGATCAGAGAGATAGGGAGACACAGACTCTGAAATAGGCTCCTGGCTCTGAGCTGGCAGTCAGCACAGAGCCCAACGTGGGGCTCGAACCCACGAACCGCGAGATCATGACCTAAGCGAAAGTCAGACGCTTAACCGACTAAGCCACCCAGGCGCCCCTAGAGAAGCATTCCTAAACATAGCCTTATAGAAACAAGACTTGAAGTTCAGCACATCATCCCTATATAAGGAGTAAACATAACCAGGTAAAAGGCAACAATCAGCATGCAGGAAGATGGAGAATTAACAGACTATCTCAAGGGTGGCATTCAAGAGGTGAAGGGTAAAGACTTAAGGCCATGATGGAATCAGAGTCCAAGGATGTCCAGACTTCGTAAACTATGTTAGAAGGTTTAGCTTTTAGGCTAAGAGCAAGAGGGAGTCATTGATGGCTTTAAGGCAAATTTTAAGACTGGCAGATATGAGTTATAATTTAGAGAGGTCAGTTTCCAGGGCCAAAGTCAAAGAGCCCAGCTAATAAGCCAGTCAGGAAATGGCACAGACCCATGGACTGCACGAGCCAGAGAAGATGGAGTAAAATAGGTAGCTCTATGAGATTTTGCAGAGGTAGAGTCAATAGGACCTGGTTCAATTAGATGTGTGAAGTAAGGGAAGAGGAGGAATCAGAAGGACTCTCAGGTTTATGGTTTGAACAAATGTGGTAAAGGTGATATTATTCACTGAGATGCAGGTCACAGGTCACAGGACAGAAGGGGGTCAACAGGACTTTGAAGAGCAGCTGTCTAGTAATTAGTTGGATATGTGACTCTGAAACCGTAATGAGCAGTGTTGCCTTGAGGTTAAATTTGTAAGTACTTACTATCTAGTAGGCAATTGAAACTCTACCAGTAGATAATGTTATCTCACTGGAACATCTAGAATGAGAAGGAAGAGCAAAGGAGATTGAGAACAAGTTGTCACAGGGGAGGAGGAAAAACCAGGAGAGTGCAGTTCTGCATACACACACACACACACACACACACACACACACACACACACACACACGATAGAGATCCACAGGATTTCTATCTCTAAATATAGTTATCTATCCTTCTTAAAGGTGGGTCTTAGCAACAAGAACTTTTCAGGGAAGTCCCATGATGGTTCGTAGACTTACCCTATCCCAGAGCTGGCTTCAAGAGATCAATTTATGACTATACTGGGGCACTGGGACAACTTACGGAGAATTTGCCTTGCAGTTTCTGCAGTCCCCCACCCCCAGCCCCAGGAGCATCTGCCCGGGTTAAAACCATCATTTCTTGTTCCACCATACTTGTCATTCACACCTTCAAGGTCCCAGTGGGGAAGGCAACCCTCAATCAACTCGGTTCTGCCATGCCAAATAAGCGTTAATAGAGAGCTGCCAGAGGATGTCGTAGAGTGAGGTAAGGAATATGTCCTGTCGACATCAGCGGAAACTCCCAAGATACAGAACGTGATGGTGCATTTAGGAATTTAGCCAAAACAATGGGGAGATCTCTCCAGCTGTAGGGGGAAAGAAGTCAACAGACCATTACTCTGGGATCTTAGTCAGGATATATGCAGAACAGATCATGCCAACATTGTTAGCTCTGAGCTTCTCCAGGGAACCGTGGAGCCTGGTAAGTGTTCCTCTGCTTCTTTAACCCCTTCCAAGCCACCCGGTGTGCATGTGTTCTCAAACATGTACCAATTTATACTCTTAGTCCATTGGCTACTCCCCAACCAAGAGCACATGTTATTGTTCAAATAAAGGCCTTGACATCATTGCTTCAACTATTTAAGAACAAAAACAAAAACAGAACTGATCTTTGTTTGCTGTCTCTTTACCACAAACTGGACAAATCACAAAGGCAGACATATACGGCAACTTCAAATCTGTCCCAGTGAAGTCAGTGGGACCGTGAGAAGACTTGGATGGCAGGGTGATAAAGAACATGAGCTTCGAGGGAACAGGAAGCAGAGACCTGATGTCCTATAAATATTTCCAAAGCAATAAAAAAGAGAGAGAGGGAGGGAGAGAGAAAACACACAATGACAATGTATGTCAAAACAGTGTAGTCAAAGTGTATATTTCAAAAGGCCAAGAGGAAGAAAAGGGCAGGCACTGTATATAGAAATTTTCAGTCATCTTTTCAAATCACTTGTGGGATAGAGGTGCTGAAAGACCTGTAGACCAGGGATTTATGCATAATCGGATCATTCAAAAACACAGAAATGGCTGCCAGAGCAAAGGACAATGTTCACTTTTCAAATCACAAAAAAAGCTTTGTTTTAAGCAGGCTGAATTGACTGAAGTTTAGTTTCAGTGAAGCATGTTTTTGCTTTGGGTGTCATTATTTAGTTTGGCATCCTTGCCAAGGAAACCTTTTTCTTACTTCGACTGTTGTTTTTCTTCTGCTGCTACAACTATGAAAGTGGAGGCAAGATCTCGATGCTCCATATTTAAATGAGAGCTGGCTCCCTGTTTACCTTTGATTCTGTTGAAGGGAGTGGGGGAGCATGGGGTCTTGACTGCTTGCCAGGACTTGTAAAGCTGATAGATGTGTGCCTTGTCTCTTGAATAATCTGGAAAATCAAGTTTAGCTGGTTTGATCAAAGGGTTTGCAAGTCAGTTGAGAACGCTCGCATGCAATAACTATAGATACTGTATACATCGACCAGCCAAAGGCCAAGAAGCTAATAGCTTTGCCAGAGATAAAGGATTATGTGTGTTATGCTTGTGAATTCCAAAGGAAGGAATTCTCCATTCTAATATTGATGGCGAAGGTTTGTACTGGTGAGACAGTCAGACAAACAAAATACTCTAAATCTTAGAGACTTAAGTCATGATGAAAAACTTTTAAATCCTGCTGCTATCTGCCCATTTAAATCCCGTGTGGAGTGAGGGAATAAACCACACACTTCCTACTGACGGTTCGTCAGGAGAGAGGAGGGTAGTTTTAAAGAGTTTCGAGTTGATGCTTCCTGGTGTTTTCTGGAGTCCTTTTTCTTCTGAAGCTTCCTGCTGCAACACCTGTAAAGACCACTTTGATGGAGACTGGGGCAGAAAGGGACCAGCATGCATTCTCCCAAGGGAGGGGCAAGTTGGTCACTTGGGAG
This sequence comes from Proteles cristata cristata, assembly GCA_017311185.1. Classification (NCBI taxonomy): domain Eukaryota; kingdom Metazoa; phylum Chordata; class Mammalia; order Carnivora; family Hyaenidae; genus Proteles; species Proteles cristata. The sequence continues at coordinate 67,062 of JAESUZ010003262.1, forward strand.
AAGCTTGATTTCTCTGTCAAGAAGTGATTCCCTACTCCAGAACACAGCATGTCGTGGTGTGAGAAATTAGAACAGCTTAAACCAAAAAGGATTCATCAGATCATCTGCATCTGGTCTATCCTATGCCTTAACCATCCGACAAGGGCTCACAAGTTTATTTCCAGTCCCATGCTTTGATTTCAGCTTAATTCGTTTAAAAGACAGCTAGCATCTCCCTCGGCAAAACAACAGACAACTCACTGTCTAGACCTTCCGCCGATATTTCCCATTTTTTAAGATAATATTAAATAGTCCTCTAAAAAGTGAACCATTCAGTGCCCTCGCGTGAGTGAAGACTATAGTGGATACTTGCAAGAGACAGTCATTGCGACTGATTATGATTTCCTAATATAGACACTGTTTCAGTTACTACTGTGAAGGCCCATGAAACGACTTTTGGGAAAGCTTTAAAAACACAGACACACACACTTGGCACACTGACCTGGCATTAAGCTAAATTACAGGTACAGTGGTGACATATGTAAACGAATCTGCCAGTACAAGTTACCAAATGTTATGTGCCGTACACAATAATAGGCAATGCATTATTCAAGTTTTGTACTAATTAAAGAACTACTTTGTTGCTAAGAATCAGTGTATTAAAAACATACATTCTTATTAACTGTGTTCCCAAGAGGTAGAAAGATGAGAGGTGGATCTCGGGTTTCAAGGACCTATTATTAGGTTCTCAAAGTATTTTCTTAATCGCATGCATTTTTGAAGAGAAAGCTCTGAGGCCATATCGCATAAACAAGGCCTGATTGTGGGGTTTTAAATGGCTATCTTGGGGTTTTCTTCTTTCCACGTTGTTTTTCCTTCTCACCCCACCGATTTCATTTCTCGGAATCAGAACCTGAACCAAAGTTAAACATCATAAAGAAATTTGCTCAGTAAAACAGGACTTTTATTGGCTGAAAAGCATTTTTACAGTGTAATCTGCATTTTTGTAAGTCCTTGTGGAAAAATCCCTTCTGATTGAGTGGTGCTTAGAATTTAAAAATACACATTGCCCGTGAAGCTTTCATAATTTGACAGAGGGGGACAGAGGGGGAAAAAAAACTGGTGTACGTGACCCACTAGTCTGTTGTCATCAAAAGAACAAAAAGACTGTTTTAAGGACCATCCCGCAACTTGGGTAGACCGTGGGTCACCCAGCCTGGCCCCTAGATCTCGGGGCAATGCCTGCTCTCTGCCCATCTCTGCTCTGAGGACTCCTTCCCAGATTCTCTGTCTCTCCACCATTTCTTCCCTGTCTCACTGCCTGAGTTTTGGCTCATATTCTCTCCATCGTCTCAAAGCTCCCCAGTGTCTACTCTCACCCCCAAAGCAAGTTTCTCTGTTAACATATTTTTTTTTACTGCTAAAGGTTCAGTTCTTTGAACAACTTCTTCATCAGAGAGGTTATCTTAAATGCCCCCCCTCCCCTGCAAAGAGCCCTTCCCTTTCTCTCAGCCTCAAATGGCTGAGACACAAAAGCCCCCTGTCCATTTCCCTGATGGCACATTATCCCCTTAATCCATAGCTCTAGACCTTCCCTTTCTCTTGTTTTCTGGCTCATGCATGCGAGAGACTTGGCCAAATGAGAGGGGATTCTGTGTCACTCTTTCTCATTTGCACTCTGATAGGTTTTCTTGAGTGGATGAGAATGCGGTGAAATTACAGCGAATTTTCCAGAAAGTATATACTCCCGTGATAGCACAGAACATAGGAACATTCTGAGTCATGGGTGCATGGTGGAAAAAGTTTGAGAGCCATCACTGGCCTGTTTTTACTAGATTCGCTCTCTATTTTCAACTCTTTGCTCTTATGGAAGGCAGTTTTCCTGGTCTTCTCTTTTCAGGTCCTTGGTTCTTCTGAGGCTCTTGATGGCCTTCCATCAGATGGTCTCTGATCTCCTTCCTGCTAAAACAAAAGAAAACCAAGCACCCCCACCACTTGTCCCCATCCCCATCTCTCTCTTTTCACTTGGGCTCTTTCTTCTCTCACTTGCCCCAATTTCTTCTCTTCCTTAGACCACTTCTCATCTTCATCTTGTCCCATTATTTTTGAAACTACTTAGAGATCTCTAACAGTCTCATAATCAAATTCTCTGTGCCTCCCCCCCTTCTTTTTACCATCTTCATCATCATCCTAAGAGATTACTGCTTTTCATAAATACTGGTTGTCACTAATAATAATATCTCCTCTTGAATTGTTGTCTGGTTTCTCCCTGCTTTCATTCTCCTAGCATCATCTAGCCATGCTCAGGTTTCTTTCCTAAATAGCCTTCTGCCTTTCATCACTCTAGCATCTTCCTCTGTGAATGTGCCTCTTCCCTCTGTTTGTGACCCCAGGCCCACCTTCTTGAACTTTGTCTGGAGGTTTTCATTTCATTTCATTTCTTTTCTTTTCTTTTTCTTTTTCTTTTTTTTTTTTTTTTTGAGTGTTTTATTTATTTCTAAGAGAGAGAGACAGCGTGAGCAGGGAGGGTCAGAGAGAGAGGGAGTCACAGACTGAAACAGGCTCCAGGCTCTGAGCTGGCAGTCAGCACAGAGCCCGACGCGGGGCTCGAACCCACGAACCGCGAGATCATGACCTAAGCGAAAGTCGGACGCTTAACCGACTAAGCCACCCAGGTGCCCCAGGAGGTTTTCATTTCTAAATTGCTTTTTTCACTCTCTTCCATTCCCCCTTCCTCTCTTAAAGGTTCTGCTCCATGCATCCCCTTTCCTCCCAAACTCTCCTTTCTCCTCTTATTTAGAATCCAACACAGAAAAATACATCCTTACTCCAGACTTGTCAACACTTGGAACAGCAGGAGACAAAAGCAAAGATGTAACTTTATTTTCTCTTTAGAAAAAGACCTTTCTGAAGAGCTTGCCATATAGTTGGCAGCAAAAGAAATTCTTTTTTTTCCTTGAAATTGTCACTTAGAGTAACCTGTGATAGTTCACCATCGATTTTTTCCACAGACTCACCAACTATGTCTTCTAGAACATCAATTTACAGATCTGTCTCTTTTCTGTGCGATTCCTCAGTGATTTGGCCTTGGGTGTGGGACCTGTTGAAAGGAGGTATGCTCCTGTCACCACACATTTGGGTCTATCTCATAACAGAATTTATTCATCCATGAATTGACTTACTCTTGAAAGGTAATTGATTTTCACATAAGCAACACCTTTCTAATAATAATTATAATCCATCGCTTCCTAAGTAGTATATGCCTTAATTAGGCATTCAATTATCTTATTAAAGTACTGACTCCTAGAATTTTTTAAGAAAAGATTTATGCTGTTTGGTATTAAAACATGGTTTAAACTTCTCCAGTAAAAACTTGGAGCCCCTCACCGAACGACACACTTTATTTTAATCAGACATATCTGGCATGTAAGTTAATCAAAGACATGAGTCCACAGCTAGAACTGGGTTTAAAAAATAAAACAGAAATATCTTACAGACTTTCAAAACTTAACATGTTCTAAACTGAGTCATTATTTTTTTTCTTAAATTTAATCTAATTCTAAGACCATTTCTATGCAAATTCTTCCCAAATCTTTACCTTAAACCCTATGTTCTTCCTAAGCCACAGATGGGGATTCTAGCTGCCTACTGCCTACCTCCACCTAAAACTACCCTTGCAGGCAGTGAGTCCAAAATGAAGCCCACCTTCCAATCTGCTGCTCATATGGAGGTAGCCTAGAAGAAGTCCAAGAGTGGCCTGGTCCACATGCTACGGAGGTACCAAGAATTGAGACACATATGCCATCAAAGAGGTGTAGGAAGGCTTCACCTAGATATGGTTTCTAGAGCTGAGGTTTAAAGAAAGAACAGAACATCTCCAGTAGGTAATTTAGGCACAACAAAAGAACAGGATTGAGACAAAAATCACAAGTCCCACTAGGTGCCTGGTTCATTTCCATCCCCACTGTATATACCCTGGTCCTGGTCTCCATCAAGGCTTCACTCAGTTCTGGCTTTCACTCAGTTCCAGTATCTTTCACCTCCCACAGAGATTCATCTCTATCCAGCCTCCATCAGGATTCCGTATTCCAGCCATACTTCAATACTTTCCATCATATTGCTCTTCTACCTGGAAAGCCCTTTGTCCCCTCTCTGCCTATAGAAGTTCTCTTCACCATTCATGTCTGTGAAACCTTCCTGAATCCTCTGGTCCAGATGACTGGCACTTTCTTTTATTCTATCACTTACAGCATTTGTCACAGCCAGGCCTGTGTTTGACTTAGTTGTGTTCTCATCCATCTCTTCTACTGGACTGTAAAGTCCTTGAGAACAGCGACCATGTCTTACTTATCTGTGCCTCTCTAGTAGTGCCTAACACAGCGCTTTGTATGTGGTAGGTTCTCCATTATTACCTATTGAATGGAATTGAGTAAATGGTTACTGAATGAAAAAACTTACACATAATTCCATCTATATAATTACAGCTAAGCTGATACAGGTGGGTGCTATGCAATTCTTTTTGTTTCCAAGTCTCAACTTGCTGTTGAATCACTTGTAGATTTCCTGACAGATTATTTTTTATATCACTAGGATTTAGTGGTGTAAAAATATGATCTAACAATTTGACTTACTGTAAAAGTAGTTCCTTAATTTTGTAATCTATGTACAGTAAAGTTGTAGCTGTGCACTATTCTTCTATGTTAATAAGAAAAACAATTAGTTTTAGTGTGAGTCTTTTTTTCCTCTTGCCTCTTGATGTCAGCTCCTTAAACTCGAAAGAAACTATTTTATTCCTACATAAGGTGATTAAAAATTATGCTGCAGATGAATCTTGTGCTGCACTTATTTTATGGCCCACACTAAAACAAATGTTCGATAGTCTGCATGTAAACTGAATGTTTGGTACAGATGGTCATGCCTTGCACTAAATCTTCAACAACTTAAACTTTTCTGCAATGAATAAAGCCATAATAATAATGTTTCTTTGTGTCTGTAGCTGATTGGAAGTGAGTAAAATATTAGGGAATCTGATCTACTTTGGTCTATTTCCATGGTGGGGATGGTAACAACCTGACTTCCCAGCTCTTTATTTGGGGGCACCATAATAGGCTGGGGCCACTTGAACCAGTAGGAGATTTGTAGCCACTTTCTTGGACTTTAGCCTTACAGGTAAATCTTTTGTTGTACCTGAGCCACTTTGATGGTAATTTCACTTAGATCAGCCCTATGACTATGTGAAGACCTGAAGTTAATATTTATCTTCACATTCTATATTGTGGTAAATGCTTTTTATACTTCAATATAAATCATTTGCAACTAGTTCCAAGCAGAAGCCTAAAAGATTGATAAGCAAGTCTTCCTTAACTAAACATCGATTAAAATATGGCCTTTGATTTGGAAATTCTTTCTCTATTTCAAAGATTTAACAGGGTCCTTTTGCTCATTGAATTATGCCAAAAAATAATGATCAAAAGGCCTGGCAAACTAAACTGAGAATTTAATAGCTTCCAGTGAAGAACTATGCTATAGGCTTTAGAAACACAATTCATATGTTTCAATCACATTGTATTGATTTTAATCAAATATATTGGCCTCTATTAATCTTGTCCTATATATCTGACATAAATCTTAATCTACTCTGCTTGAAATATCAAATATTTTAGTTTACCAATAAAAGTAACATGTCACTAAAAACATGTCTCTTCAAGTATTTCTTCTATGCTTGGGGTTAATCCTGATGTGTTTAAGAATCAAAGAAAAGAGCAAGGCAATAGCAATAGGAAGTTTCTGTTGAGAGGCGGTATCGACAGGGCCACAGATCTGAGTGTGGGGAGTACGGACCCAGGTTGAAAATGGCAGACTGCAGAGTGATGGAAAAAATCGCTGGCTTTGCAAGTGGTAGAATTGGGTTTGAGTCCCTGCTCGGCACATCCCACTGAGCTCAGCACCCATGTCTGTGCTAAGACTTCAAGCAAATGATGCGAACTTCATAAGCCTCCACTTAGGAGATTCAGCACTTATAAACTATAAAATATTTTAAAAATGCAAGATGAGAAAATTGTTATTAACAATGTTACTAATGTTCATATTAAAATATTCTCCTGTTCGGCAAACCATGAGAGACTCTAGAATGCTGACAAAAACTGGGGACTGGTGGATGTGGGGGGGAGGAGAGGTGGGCATGGAGGAGGACACTTGTGGGGATGAACACTGGGTGTTATGTGGAAACTAATTTGACAATAAACTATTTGTAAAAATAAATAAAGAAATAAATAAATGAATAAATGAATAAAAAAATAAAAATAAAATAAAATATTCTCCTGTTCAAAATCCTCCAGGGACCTCCCCTTGTACTTATAATAAATTCTAAACCTATCATGATCTACAAACAATGACAAGATCTGGGACCTGCCCACTCTTTAGCATCAGTTCTCTGTTATTCCTTTCCTTCAGCTATACTGACCCCCTTCCCTACACCTCACATATTCCAATCTGAGATGGGTCATCTGTACCTTGTATTTCCTCTGCAATCAGTCTCCCTCTCTTTCAATCTCTCTCCCTCTCTCAATCTCTTTCTCTCTCTCTCTCTCTGTCTCCTCCTCAACAACAACTAGAAAAATCTTCAGATCTCCACTCAAACATCTTAAAAAGGCCTTCTTTAATCACTTTATCTAAAGTGAGATCTCAATGTTTCTCTGGCTACCATATCCTATTTGGTTTCTTCACAGTACTTACTACAATCTGAAATTACTTTGCCTCATTTTTTTTTTTTGTTATCTATTGACTCTTGTATCACCGATTTACTACTCTACTGCATCATTCTCATTGAATAACTCTCATTGAACAACCAAATTTCCTGACTTTGTTTTTTTTTCAGTGGTTGCTTCCCTTTCCTGCAAAACACACTGAAAGGGTTCTGTGCTTGTTAGCTCTATTTTCTTCTCTCCCATTCTTCCTTGAACTTACTCCAGTCAGGCCTTCATTCACCACCATTCCATGAAACTGCTCTTATTGGTGTCACTAACGACCCCACACCACCGAATCCAATGGATGGTTCCAAACGCCCATCTTCCTTTGAGTAATAGCATTTGACGATATTGCTTCCTCCATAACATGCTTTCTCTCCTTGGCCACCTGGACTTTTTTTGTTCTTAGTTCTCCTATACTCTCACAGGCTGCCCCCAATCTCCTTTGGTAGACCCTCCCCCCAACCTTGGAAGTTGTAAAGCTGGGCTCTATCTTCAGAACAACCCTCTATCCACACTCACTCCTGAAGTCACCTTATTCAGTCCAATGGTTTTAGTACTATCTTTGTGCTTTTGTATTAGCATCAAATCCCTTCTCCACAGAAAGTCTTAATTTTCTAGAAAGGCTCTGTCACCCACAACATAGTTGTTTCTGAGCCTCCTGTTATTTGGCAAAGACCAGCCTTATGTAGGCAGTCAAGAGTGTTGTGCCCCATGCCTGGGTGGCTCAGTCGGTTAAGCGTCTGACTTCAGCTCAGGTCATGATCTCACGGTTTGTGGGTTCAAGCCCCATGTCAGACTCTGTGCTGACAGCTCAGAGCCTGGAGACTGTTTCAGATTCTGTGTCTCCCTCTCTCTCTGACCCTCCCCTGCTGACTCTCTCTCTCTCTCTCTCTCTCTCAGAAATAAATAAAACATTAAAAAAAAAAAGAGTGTGGTGCCCCACTTTGGTAGAAACACAGATTTTTGAAATGTAGTAAAGACCTTAGTGAGCACTTAGCCTCTCTTTGTTATTTTACATAAGAAACTTGAGATACTGAGAAATCAAATGACGTGTCATAAGCCACACAGTCACACAGAGCTGAGACTGGAATCCAAGCTTTCTGATTCTTCCAATTCCTAAAGAATGTTCCTCTGATATCCGATCATGGCTGGGTTCTTACATGAAAATGTGTGCCTCAACATCAAATATCACAGAGCTTCAAAGCTAGCAGTGACCTGAATCATCATCATTTCAGCTGTATTCTTTTGTTAATGGGAAATGATTGCATAGGACCCCGCTGCCATTTAAGGCAGAAGAACCATCTCCTATTGCCAGTTACAGATTTGGACCTTCAGGCACAAAGAATGAGTAAATGACAGGTTTCTTGAAAGAGTCCATGCTCTTAAGCCACTATTGATCTAAATTCTGCCTTCTCTTTTATTTGTCTTTCTTCATCATCCCAGGGTATTTTTCTTTTCTCATTCATTATTAAGTAAGGGTTATTTCATCTGCTATTCTTTTGAAGCCTTGCCATTCTGAAATGTCACGTGAAATCGTATTTATTTTGGCTTGGCCAGCAGATTCTCTTCACGATGGCCAGTCCCACGCTAACATTTTGTTCACTTGGTCAAGTTGTCAATTTAGGATGTTTGATGATAAAATGCTGACATATTGCCTATTTATAGGTTGTCATGTCACTTTCTGATTGGTTGGTTTGAAAATAACAGTTTCTTACTCTCTGGATCACTTCCACTATTTCAATATTCTTTCTGGGCAATACCACTGATTGTTGACTGACATCGAAACACTCTGAGCTGTTGTACTCTACTGTGCTTTGCTTCTCTCTTTGTTTCTTTTTAATCTCTCGCAGCTCCACCCGATCAGGAAATGCCAAGTTTTCTTGCCTTCACAATGAAGGAAAGTCCATCACTGAAAGCAACCTTGTTCCCTACTATCATTTTACCTTGAATTTGCCACTGTACTTGTTAATTTATTTGAAAATTCATTGATGAGGTGCCAACATCTTCATGACTTACGGTGGGTTAATACAGTTGGCCATGCCTTTGCTCACCCTACAATATTGGACATGATGTTTGTTGCTCTTTTACTACCCTAAAGATGGCCAAAATACCATGACTCATCCCTAGAACTTCCCTCATTTTCCTTGTATGGCCTCCTGTTTTCTCAGTTCCCAACTTGGAGACAATTCCAAATTTCATTTTTCCAAGGTGAATGCAAGTCCCAGTTCAAAATACCTATTTCTATACCCACCAGTTTTTCCTTTATTCTTATCTAGTAAGTAGGGGTATCCCAGTTTCCTGCCTGTTTTCCATTCTATCATCTCTCTGCTCCAGGAGTTTGCCTCTTCCTCATTTAGGTTCCCCCACTGAATTGTTCTGTCTCTTCTACCTTCCAAACGGCACCTGGAAAGCCTGTCTGCCTTCCTGCTGCCTACAGTTTGCTTCTTTTGATGGACAGACTTCCCAACTACTGGCTTCTACCTCTTCTGCCTCAATCTCACCTCACCTTGGTCCCCCAACCCATCCTGTTTCTGAAACAGCCCATTGAAACATTAGTGATGACCTCGGTACTAATAACTTCAGTTTCAGTCCATCCAGTAGGCACCATTGTAGTGTCATCTACAGGTCAGACCCGGCACACCAGGGTGCATCTCCCTCCTCTATGGTGTATTTTTACTACATCCCTTGGATTCTCCTTCTACACCTGCTGGTTTTTCACCTGCCTTCTTTGCAGGTTCCTTTCTTGCTTCTCTAACTGTGAAATTCTCCCAGTGGTAGCCCTGTCTTCTGAGCCTAATTGTACTTCAGCAATTTTATTTTACATCCTAACTGTATCACAATGTATCACAAACTAAGCCCCACCCTTTCCCTCTGAAAACTGGCTGCCCCCTCACACTTTTCTATTAAAAGAAGCACCATTTCCTAAGTCAGAGAACCTCAAACTTTGAGAAGCCCCTCTGTAAATTTCCCCTTACCTTTAATCCCTTAATCCATATTCAATCAGACATGAAATCCTGTTTTTCTTATTTGCAAAACCTTTAAAATCCAACTCTTTCTTGCTGTTGTTTTCAATCCTTATTATTACCATTATAATTTGGACATTTAATTGCTCGTGATAGATTTAATGTAATAGCTTCCTAAACACTGTCCTTGCCTATAACCCCATCCCCTTCTCCTGTTCTTTTTTTACCCCTGGTCATTTTTTTTACAAAGCTGCTTTTTTATGGCAGCTTTTTTAGGTCACTGTCCACATCAAAACTCACCCTGGTTATCTATGGACACACATGGTTCACATTCCTTCATTTGCCATTCACTAAATAGCAAGTTATTAAGCAATCTATGCATTATGTCAGTAACTGCAAGTGCATATACACACACACACACACATGCACGCGTACACACACACACACACACACGCCTCTAAGGAATAATCATTATTAGCCACATTTTATAGATGAAGAAATTGAAGATTAGCAAGATGCTAAAGAAAACTGGTAAGAACTGCTAGGATTCAAACCCAAGACTCAAAAATGGCTCTTAATATCTAAGATAGTCTTTACCCTTGAACACCAACCAATAGGAGTCTATGACTCCTTCATGTGTAATCTAGTCGCTCAAGAGAGTATAAATTTAGAACTGTAAATATTTCCTAAGGAAGGCACAATGTGGGGAAGATCCAAATAATACATTCATTCCACACCATGCATACCAGATCTGCTCTACTATCCTTTAAATTTTATAATTTAAAAAATGTACTACTACTATTGTATCTTTCAGTTTAGATCTCCTTTATTCCCTAATGTGGAAGTAAGAAGAAATGAACTCTGTTATAAGCATTAAAAACTTATTGGGGTGAAAAGAAATCACAGTAGACAGAGAAGTAAAATAAATATGCTATATTTTATCTCTTTTCATTTTCCTTTGATCGGTTTTAATGAAACGTGTTATTTTAGATGGCAAATCTGCTACAAAGCAATTCTGAATGATGATAAAGCAGTGTCCTAAAGGGAACTGAAAAAGAAGCTCTGTCCAGGGGTTACAGGGTCTCCACAACTAAACTGAACACCCCTCATAAATGGTACCTGAAAACATTTCTCTTTTTTCCAGCTTTCTTGGTAAAATTGACACATACAATTGTGTTTATTTAAAGAATACAACATAATGATTTGGTAAGTGAAGTGATTATCATGATCAAGTTAATTAACACATCCATCATCTCATGTAGTTACCTTTGTGTGTGTTTGTGTGTGTGTGTGTGTGTGCACTGAAAATGCTGAAAACCTTTTTTCTCAGCAAATTTCAAATATATAATACAGTATTGTTAACTACAGTCTCCACGCTGTACATTAGCTCTTCAGAACTTACTCATCTTATAACTGAAAGACTGTACCCTTTGCCAACAAATCCCCATTCGCCCACCCCTCAGCCATTGGCAACCACCATTCTACTCTATGATCTTGATTTTTTTTCTTTGTACCTTCCACATATAAGTGATACCATGCAGTATTTGTCCTTTAATGTCCGGCTAATTTCATTTAGTATAATGCCTTTCAGGTTCTTCCATGATATCATGGATTTTCAAATGGCAGGATTTCTTCCTTCTTCATAGCTAGGAAATATTCCATTCTATACTACATCTTCTTTGTCCACTCGTCCATCAGTGGACACTTAAGTTGTTTCCATGTCTTGGTTATTGTGAACAATGCTCCAATGAACCTGGGAGTGCAGATATCTCTTCAAGATAGATATCATTTCCATTGACTATATGCCCAGAAGTGGGATTGCTAGAGCATACGACGGTTCTATGTTTAATTTTTTGAGGAACCTCTACTGTTTTCCACAGTGGATGTAACAATTTACACTCCCACCAGTGTGCTAGGGTTCCCTTTATTCCATATCCTTGCCAACACTTATCTCTTGTGTTTTTTTTTTGAATAATAGTCATTCTAATGGTATGTGGTGATAATCGTGGTTTTGATTTACATTTACTAACGACTATTGATGTTGAATATCTTTCCATGTGTGTGTTGGCCATTATGTATGTCTTTTTTGGAAAATTGTCTGCTCAGGTCATTTTGAAATCAGACTATCTGATTTTTAGCTATTGAATTGTGGGAGTTCATTATATACTTTGGATATCAGCCCCTTATCTAATATATAGTGTGCAAATATTTTCTCCCATTCTATAGGTTCCCTCTTCATTTCTGTTGACTCTCCCTTTAGCTGTGAAGAAGCTTTTCCACTTTGATATCCTCCCACTTATTTATTTTCGCTTCTGTTGCCTTTGCTTTTGGTGTCAAATATCTGTGTTCTTTTGCAGCTCATAGAGCTTCCTTCAAACAATGATTCTGAATCCCACCAACCTGTAGGTTTCATTCCTTTGAGGTCAGTTACTGAAAAATTATTGTGTTCACTGGGTGATGTCTTGTTGCCTTGATTTTTCATGTTTCTGACTGATGTCTGTACATTTGTTCGAGTAGGTGCCACTTTCCAACTTTATGGATTGGTTTTGGTAGGTGAAGACCTTCCCCTGCAGGTAAGCGTGAGGGTGCTGGCCAGGTGACTTGTAGCAGTTCCCGATCTGGAAAAGACCCAGTTGTGTAGACTGTGCAGATCTGTCAGCTAATGTCAGTGTTGCCAATGACCGCAAGGGTCCTCAATGTTAAAACTGTGGGTGCCTACAGAAGTACCTAGGGCTGTTGGGGGTCCTAGGTTATGAAGACTGCTGGAGACCACCTGATCTCTTTTTCTCCTACAGTGAATGTCATGGCTTCAGGGAATCCTTCTAGGTGCCGGATCTGGCTCACTGACACCATAGCTGTAGTGGTGGGCCTGGTATCTGAGGCATGGGTACCCACTGAGCAGCCATAGAGCTGGGGTTTGGAGTGTAAGTGCACATGAGGTGACAGCAACTGCCAGCTCTGGAGCACTGGCTGGCCTCCAGTGGCAGTAACTCTGATGCCTGACACTGAGCCAGCGTTTGGAGTGCCTGTGCGCAAACAGCAGCCACAGAGCTGGAGTCTGAAGTGGGGGTGCACGTGCAGCTGCTGTGGTTCCGGGATCCGATGTGTGCACAGGGTTTACAGGCGCAGCCCTGATCCCAGAGTGGAACAAAACAGCTCTGATATTGATTACCCCACCGTCTTGGTTCCTAGCTATCTCCCGATATCTCAGCTAAGCTCATCTCTCGGTGATCCTTTCTATATGGTTATTATCCTTTGGTTTTCTTTTTCTTTTTTCTTTCTCCTTCCTTTCTTCCTCCCTTCCTTCCCTCCTTCCTTCCTTCCTTTCGTCTTTTTTCTCCATTGTGTTTCCGTATGATCTTAGTTGAACTCTTGAGCCCTCCCAAGACTATTTTCTTTTGTGGATAGCTGCTTAATGTTGTTTTGTAAGGGGGTAGGGGGAAGGATGAAGGCTAGTATCTCACTCCATCTTGCCGACACCAACTACAAAAATGTTTCTTTCAACACAGTTTAATCTACTGATCAGCTAAGAAATTGTCTAACCAAAAGAGTGAGTTAATCAGTCATATCTTCCAACTGCCTTTATTTCATTACCACTCTTCTCTCATTCATTCATTCACTCAACTCCGTCCCAATTTCGCTATCCTCTCTATACTTACTTCAAGACTTTCTCTTTGTTTACTTGAATTTCTCCACAACTACCCACCTGGCCTCCCTACCTCCAGCCTTTGCCATTCAAATCAAAACTCCATAAAGCCCCAAGAAAGATGTATCTAAAACATATGACTGAAAACCTCACGTCCTGACTTACAAACCTCCCATGGTTTTGCCTTACCTTCTTGAAGTTTCTTAGGATGAAGTTTAAACTCTTGAAGTTGGCACACAAAACACTTTGCCATATGACTCTTGCTTTTCTCTCCAGTGTCCTTGCCCTGCACTTAAATTCTTCCTCTTCATTCTTTGGCTTTTAATATTTAGGAGAGTACCAGGTATTTGCACGTCATTGTCCTTTATGATGCCATAGAATCAAAAACCATAGAATCAAAATGCAATACTATATGCAACCTGTAAAGCTCAGATGTTAGAGGCTGTAAGAGTTTCCATAGGTAAGTGGATGAACCCACAATATGTGGTGCTGCCTGTTAACACCACAGTTACCTGAGTCTCATATTTCCCATGAACCTTATTCCCCTGTATAAATCTTTCCCTTAGAAAAGAAAGGCGCCTGGCTCCCAGCAAAGTAGCTACCATGAAATCAACAAGCTCTTTAGTGATTTGCCCATCTCTACAGGATGGAGAACAAATTCCTACTGTTTGTCAGGTTTCTGTGAATTTATAAAAACAAGTTTCCCAGACATTAAGGTACAAAACTCAGATGTAGTGGTAGAAAAACATCACAGTACAAAAAAGGCATTCAATTCTCTTGGAAACACTGTGCTTATTAAAGGCATAAACACTAGGTACAGAAAGTTCAGTAATCCTTTTCCTAAGGGCAATAATAGTTTTTACATTACAAAATCAAATGGTTGCTCTTTATTTGAGGGCTGAAAATAAAGTGCCAGTTTGGAGAGGAGGCAAAGTGCAACCAAGTCAAAAGCTTGCATCTGAATGGAAGGTCAATCTTTTTCCAAGTCTCAGAAGCCTTCATCCAAATGTACTTATAACTTTTACTTTTATTTCTCCCAGGTCATATATTTTAATCATTGGTTGAGATTCTGGCATAATCACAGAAACCCATCTACTCACTTAATCCTTGGCTGTGCTGTCTATCCATGCACGTCCTAAAGGGAAGCCAGAACTCTGCACCAAATTTAGCACTGTGGTGAGACTTTTCCACAGAACCGTAGCCCCTCTGTGTTCTCACAACAATTACATTATTGATAAGCAATAAAATTACACTTGACAACTACTTCCTCAGGAAAGAAAAAGGAAAGGAAGTAAAGAGACCATGCTTTGAATTACTTTATATAGGTGATTCCCCCATAAACATTATCCTGAAAGGCAGTTACTTTTTGAAAGCAATAGATCACTGCCACTGTATTGCAGCTGAGCATAGCAAACTCAGAAATGAAGTGTTTTGCCCAAGCCCATACAGTAAGCAAGAGAACCAGGATATAAACTGATATTCAAAGAATATGTTCTTTTCCTTCCATGCCAGCTGCTTCCCAGAAACAGAGCATAGACCTATTGTGATGCAGTTAATTTCTAGCAAACCAGAAATCTAAATATGGAAACCAATTCTCAGCAACTCCCATAGTGTCCTTAAATCTTGGATAATGAGATGGATCGTGCAGACAGTAGATTCCATATCTCATGATCTCCATTTCTGCTCCCTAATGATTTTTACTACAAAGATACTGACCCTCTAATTTCTAGATTTGGGTTTTTTTTTTAAGGTGTTTATAACTTAACAAATATCATCAGGACAGTGGAGGCAATGATAGGAAACTATCAAGGTATAGAAAAGAGACTACCTTAAAAGTAAAGCTACCCTTGCTTCTCCATTACACAGTATCTTTAACCTCAAATGAAATCCTCCTTTTCCGCATTGCATTGTGATGAACAGTGAAATACAAGGGAATTAGTCTGGCATTATCGCTACCGATATTACAAGTTTGGACCACAATCCACAGTAGCATGCATTAAGAACTCAACAACTGCTGATAAATTCAAAAGTCAATATTTCACGGCACCAAAGGACAATGTATCATTGACCTTCTGTTGTTGTTTGGATATTTCTCCCCATATGGCCTTCTCCAAACATTCATTCACTCAATAAAGTATCCATTGTATACACCACATTATCCTAGGAAATACAAAAGACACATACATTGGGCTGTGACTACAAAATCAACCACCTGTCACCACCCCACCACTGTCACTGCAACACAAGTACAGCTCGAGCACTAACACAGCCTTCTGACTGGTCTCTGCCATCTTTTGAAGATGGAAATCAAATTCTAATATGCCCCTACTTACGATCTCCCAATGACTGCCCATTGTAATTACAAAAAAAAAAAAAAAAATCAAGGGCTTTTCCCTTACAACACCTGCATCATATGCCCTCTACTCTGCCCAACCACACTGGAACTTGACCCTGAATGTTCCCTTTTCCTGGAGTGCTCTTGCCCCAAGTATGCACACGTCTGGGCTGCTCCTCCATCATTTAGGTTCACCTGAAATGTTACCTTCTCAGAGAGAACTCTCTTGAAGATTCCATCTTAAGTTAAACTCTCTACAATATTTTCATCTTTAAATATTCCTTTGAGCATTTATTACTATATGAAATAATTTTTTTAATTATTTAGTGTTCATTTCCATCACTTGAATGTCCATCCCTTGAGGACAGGGAACTTATACTCATTTTATTCACCACTGATCCCAGGGCCCACACAGAATCTGATTCTACAAGGTGCTCAAGAAATTCACCTATTTACAGTATACAATTCAATTATTTTTTGTGTGTATTCAGAGTCCTTTACCCATTACCATAATCAATTTTAGAACATTTTCATTATTCCCAGAAAGAAATGTTATCCCCATTAACAGTCATTCCCCATTGTCCTCCATCTCCAGCCATAAACTTTAAAAAGAAAAACAATGGTATTTAGAAACTAAGAAGAGGAATGTGTAGGGAGAACAAAAAGTAAAAACTAAAGGAAGAAACAGCAACTGCCAGAGAGGGAAAGGAAAACAAGATGATTCATGTGAGGATGGAGATAGATAAATAGATGATCATGCTCTTCACTCCAAATCCGTATTGCAGCAATCATCCTTGGGATTCTAGCACCAACATGGGCTCACTTCTCTAAATGATAGCCCTACTCTTGTAAGGAGGGGAAACACAGAGATAGTAGTTAAAGAATAAGATATCATGGCCTGTTTAAATACAACTTGCCAGCTAAATCACCACACTGTTGATAACAATTCTGTTGATTAGAGCTACAGAATATTCCATAACTTAAGAAGTTACTGAGATAGCAACATTTATAAGTTGAGAATTGTTTCCCCATAGCCCAAAAGGAACCTCCATTCCTGATTTTCTGCAGTGTTGAAAATGAATTATACAACATTTTCCATCATATTGGCAAGAATCATGCCTTCTAAAATTCAAACATCTGAGAAGCCTTCTTATTTTCACACCATCTTCTCCCACATCTGATTCAATAATTCAAGAAAGGTCCCTCCTGGACAAAGGGTCACAGAATACTGTTCCGACACCTTGGCCTTCTACCCTCACATGTTTAGGGAACATGCTGAAGTTAATGCTAGCCCGCCCAAGTTGAAAGTTATGACTCAAATTTTGCCAGCTGCAATCAAATTGTCCTTCATCTAAACTTTTGCCATTTCAAGACCACAGACATCTAACTCTTTGGAGATAAGACAAGGAAAACCACCTAGAAGTCAACTTTCTCCAAGCTTGGCTTTCTCAAGTTTTGAGATTCCTGCCACTGGTTCAAAAGGAAGAAACGTGTGTGTATGGCTGGAAAAATCTACAAAATACCATGGACATGCGTGTAGGATACCAATTGCTAAGGAGGGCTCCCATAAAGACTATGTTGCTAGGTGGTTAATAAATAAAAACAAACAAGAATAACTGCAGAGGAGCTGAGTCTGAACATGACTTCTTGAACAGGTAAATCTATAAAATGCCAGTTAGTGAGGTAAGAAGAATGAGATTAAACATGCAAAGTTTACTTGTGTTTTTTTTAAAGAATTAATTATACAAAGACAGGTGCAGTGAGAAGTCACTAGTATAGAAAATGGGAGACTAGGAAGATGAGAGGAAGTTTGTTTTAAAGGTGGAGTTAAAAGGAAAGGATTGAACCACTGACCCATCCAGGTATTTGTTCATCTGTAGTTGGCTCTGTGGAATGGCCTTAGGCCCTTGGTACACAAACCAGCTATTTGTAGAAAACTGTGCTTTGGAGACTGAAGCAAATTTCTCACAGCTTCCTACAAGGTGCCAGGACAACAGATCTGTGAACAAACAAAATGTTGCTTGGGTTACTACTTGCAAACTGGAAGATTCACAGTGGTATGCAATGATGCTGCCTTTGACGGCTCCTTATTGGCTGCCGGGGAGAAATCAACTCCCAAGGCGCTCTGGTACACAAAACGTTCCCCCAGTCACATCCCAACAACTTTTCCAAAGGTAACTACTGCTACTCCGGGGTCCAAAACAAATTGTTTTAGTCTGTCCAAACTTGTGAGTTTCACTATCACCTCCCTCAATCTCAAGACATACACTGTACTTGCCTGTCCGGAATGTCTTCCTCGCATCTCTCCACCTTTCCAAACCAGTTCCTTCACGGGATTCTCTAGCTCACTACAGCTTAAAGGAATCTCTCTTTCCTCCTATCACCTCCAGGGTACACTGACCGTGGTCTGGTAAGAGTATGCCTGTAGAGTTTATTTTATCACAATGTGTCTTATCTGTTGGACCTAGCTATAAACTCTTTAAATACAGAGACTGAGAATCATTCATTCTTGCTTTTATTCCTTTACGTAGTGAGGGCCTAACACATAGTCAGCATTCAACAAATATTTGGGGATAGGTTTGGAAAAAAGAGAAGACCTGTGTTGGGGAACCAGCAGCTACTATAACAAATGCAATGCAGTGGCTGATACCATTCTCGCTGCAACAGGAGGCTCTCTTTCGCCCAGGCGTTCAGTGAGCCAGGCTGACACAGCTCCTCCATCTTCAACAAATGTCTTCCAAGGTCAGTCCAATGGCTTCCATCCACCAGTAGGAAGGGAAGAAAAAGTAGAGATCCAGCGCCAGAGACTTTCCCTCAGGAAAGGAGTGAGAAGTTGCACACATAAATTTTAAGTACCTTTCTTTGCCTAAAACCTAGCTGGCAAGCTTGTCGGGAACTGAAGCCCCGAGGTAGGCAGCCACATCCCAGCCACTGCTCTGGCACGGGGAAAAAGGTTTCCATGGATGTGCAGCATCCTCAACACACTCTGGGCACCTTTCCCATCTGCATGCAAGTGAACATTTTATCCAATGACAAAGGGTGTCCTCTATGCTGGAATCGGGCTTTCTAGGAAATGTCAATCTCCCATCATCCAGGGATGAATCCCAACTCTCCCTGTCCATATCGCACCATGGAGTGACCCAGAGTCACATTTTAGAACTATCTACCAAGCAAGAGTAGCTCTCCCTCTTTCTACCCTTTTTAGTAAAGGAGGAAACCCCTATCCCCTAACCTCTCCATTGTGAACCAAGTGAAAGATGACTCCTGCCCACCAGCTCGCATTCCATCTGCTCTCTCATCAGGGTTCTGGGGTGAGAGAGGATTCCCCCTTTTGCTGATTAACAAAAGAGATTGGAAGGTCTGCTCATAGAGCTAGCACCACATATACCTACTAAGTTTTACAATAAATGTGCCCAGTGGCTCCGATCCACTTACAGATATTCAGAGGCCATCCTCATAATACCTAATTTTAATTCAATTCTAAAACATGTATTGATCATATAATATGACCAAAGCACTATGTAGATGGCGAGATTTTTTTTAAGCCTACAACGCCTGCCCTGAAGTTATTTAGAATACCATGCAGGAGACAGATTTACCCAACTAACTCTATTACAAAATGCCATCAGGCAAGTCTAACTACAGGTACAAGCAAAGTATTATGAGGCCGTGACCAAAAGAGTAATCAGTTCTAACTCTATGACCAGAAAAGACTTCAATACATGGTTATATAAAAAGGTTTCCTGAGGGAGAGAGAGATCACTTGAACAGGACCTCACGGGATGAGTAGAAAGTTAGCAGGTGACAGAGAGAGGACCTGCCAGGTGGAGCATGAGCAAAGGCACTGGGGTGCAAGAGTGGAACAGTCAGCACTGCTGGTCCTATGGGGCCAGAAGGGCGCAGAGAAGATGACTTGAGCATGAAGTGGGTATGAAGGGATGGCTCTAATGTGTGCAAACCTGAGCCAACAGGACTAGCCGTGACCCAGGATTTCTGAGAAGGGCAGCAACTTGATTGATTCCAAGTAGAAGGAAGACAATTCTGCTGATCATGGCAAGAGGAGGTAGCGAGGTGAGGAAGACGAGTGGACACTCACAATAACCAACATTTCTGGAGCCCTAACTATCCAAGCAACATGCTAAGTATTTTAGTTGCCTGCTCCTATCTAAGAGGAAGTCCCGTTATTTCCCCCCACATCACAGCTGGGTAATAACGGAAGTCATACACCAAGTGCAAAGGCAGATTTGCCCCTGGTCTGTTCTAACTGCAGAGCCTAAAGGCTTTGCCATGGTAACCATTGCACGCAGTCCTGTCGACGTGACGGGGCTGGAGACACAGAGCTACTACAGGAGGGCAAGCACCGTGGACGGAGGGCACTGAACAGATGTCAGAGGGGAATCAAAAGAAGATTGATTCACACCAGGACTGTGACTTGAAGGAGCAGGAGACTGGAAGGAGGGAAGGATAATAAACTCTGCTCAGACCCATGGAGTTCTGAGTAGCTAAAAAATCACAGGGGCATCTGGGGTGGCTCAGTTGGTTAAGCATCCCACTCCTGATTTTGGCTCAGGTCATGATCTCACAATTCCTGAGACGGAGCCCCAGGTCAGGCTGTGTGCCGACAGTGCAGATTCTGTTCGGGACTCTCTCTCTCCTTCCCCACCGCCCCGTCTCTGCCCTACCCCCACACATGTGTGACTACACGCTCTCTCTCGCTCTCGCTCGCTCTCTCAAAATAAATAAACAAATATTTCTTTAAATAGAAAAATAAAATAAAAGGAAAAATGACTGAAGCCACACGCTGCTCCTGAGAGCTAGGGCCTGGGGAGGAAGGAGAAACAGGCGTGGAATGACAAGTTACAGCATTCGTATTTGTGGATCCTGAAAATCGAGCAGCATGTGAAGAAACCAGACCAAAAATGCAAGTGGCTGCCTGGTTGGACTCTAGTGCACCGATTTGGAGGAAAAATTCAACTTGATTGACTGGCCTGCGTTATACTGATAGCAGCAAATCCCTTCGGCCAAACAGAACTTGATTCAGCCTTAAAGGTATGCTGTGTATTATCTCTTTGCATACCAAAATATTCATATATCATGGGAAAGTATAAAAAATTATGTTTTTCCTTTCAAAGAGTGGAATGTAAAATACCCACCAAATCCTCCTGCATGGCGCCTGGGTGAATGCATTCCTTGTTATTTCATTTAAGCTGCTAAATATCTATTAGACTAAAATTATGGGCTCTTTGCATGTGGAGTTTCCACTTGTAGCTTCCTGAGCACTGAAACTGAGCCTTCTGTTTTATGAGACAGATCTGCCTCACGACAGTGATTGCCTAGCAAGTGGCCAACGGTCCCTATAAGAAGTTGTTTCCTCTATGTCCCAAACCAGTGGGATTTGTAGAACCAAAAACATAGCCTAGAACCTGGATGGACATAATGACAAACCAAAGCCATCCACTGAGGTTAGACTTTCTTTGGAAGACTTCAAGATGGTGGCAATTAAAACTATCGAAGCATGTCACTCTGTGACCTTCACCTTCACGAAGGTATTGCTCGCTCCAGAAAGGACGTACCTACTTTACAAAGTCAGGATGACTCCTTTCTCTGTAAGCTCTTTCCACTTACCGACAGTGTGTATTTCAAGTTTTTCAGGTGAGCCACCTTTGTCCTTTGCTGAGCAATGAATGGAAGTGGAGGGTGGGGTGTAACTCAGTGCTTAAAAAAAAAAAAAAAAAAAACCCTCTTCCCTGTATTCAGCTGTTCGAACTTTCTCACCACGTATAATGAACAAATGAACAAACACAAGTAAGACGTTAAGATCGGCAGCTTTATCAAAGCACAAGCTGTCAGGTTATGGGGGAGGATATTTGCCAAATCAGAACACATAAACTTTTAGTATAGAAACCAGAATATGAATTAAGCTCATATCACTCAAAAAGAGCTGAATGCATCTGAAACCAAAGTACACTGTCAGCCACCTCCACTTGCTCGAGGCGCTGATGCTTTGATTAGCTATGCAAGAAGCTACCTGCTATTTTAGAATTATATGAAGTCACCTCAGGGTATCTACAAGCTTCTCACGCACAAGATACTGACTTTTTTCCTCCTTCTTCTTGGCTTAGAACACAGTTGTTGCTACATCCAAGTAAGTACTATATCATGGATTGTGACTGCCTAAGCTGTCATTAAGGCGGCTTGCCTTCTCATAGAGGAATCAGTCTGCAAACAATAATGGTTTGTTGTTAAACCCCTCAAGACTAAAAGACACCTAGTATTTTTTTTCAGGTAGTCGGTGCTCCCCTAAAAGATTAGGGAGCTGAAAGCTTCATTTTGAAAGAGGAATTTTTTTAAATAACAGAGAACATTCCCTCCACCCAATTTTTGAAAAATAAATCACCTTCTCTCCTGAAGTAGTAACTAAATTTATAGGAACAAAAGAATAGCTCACGTGGCAGGTATCAAACCCACGGAGCTGCCAGTGTACGTAGTGTTTACTCCGGGTACCATGCAGTTCAACACGTTTCTACCTGAGGTACACAGATTCTGTTTTGATACTGGGCTGCTCAAAATATTTTTAAGTGAAAATGGGATCATGAAAGTGAAGGATTGACAACTCCGTCTCCCAAAGCCAAGGTTAATAAGGGCTTTTGTATGCTTTCCTAAATAAATACATTAACACTGTTAACCTTTGACCTGTGATGCCCTTAATCTCTCAGCCCCAAGCTTCTCTCTGAGAAGGGTGTTAACAATTTTGTCAACCCGAGAGCCGTGCCAAAGAGCGCCGAGCCCTGTGGGTTAGACCGAAACCACCTTAATCATTCGCCTTTCGTCTGGCCAGATTTCCAGAGTGTAACCAGTCAAACTGTTCTTAGATTTCTCAGGCTTAAGCTTCCCCACAAAACTTGAGTATTTCACATAAAAAGGAAAAGCACTGGATCTCTGCTGCTGTTCATGTAGCCCAGAGGCACTTCCCAGCTCGACCTCCCGGTGTCGTCATTAAAATATTGTTCCGAATCCTAGTGCCCACCTGCTCTAAACCCAGATTGCAATCCCTTTCAACTGGACCCCGTATCTTCTCCTCACTGCTAATGGCACGTATGGCCTGTGAGCCCAATCTTCCTCGAGGCTTTAATAAAACTTGCCTTACCGCACATGCAATTATTAAGCATGCAATTTATATTTCCAGGTGCACACATTTCTCATGCAAATCTCCTTGACCCAAGTAACCGAATGCTCCTTAGGAACACGAGTCTCCCACTTAACAGATCCTCAGTAACTGTCATCAACCACTCTCATTCTCCCCGGCTTCAAATCCCCGTGGCTCGCTCACACATATCTGAAACCAAGGCTGACTTCTCAGGGCCCATCGCGGACGAACTGAACCACGGCCATGCACCAGGTTTAGCTCTTGTTCCTGTGGCTTATACAAGTAAAGAAGAGGACTAAACTCCAAGCGTTCCGCCCCTGGGACGCGAACACTATTCGGCTACTTCATGGTTCTGACCAACGCTGCTCTAATCACATAAACTGCAAAAAAAAAAGACGGGGCGGTGGGGGTGAGGTGGGGATCTGAATCAGTGATTGCTGTATTTCAAAACTAAGCCAGATGCTTTAAAGCACAACTCCAAAATCAAACTTCCAAATGATTAGTGAAAGTTTAGGGGAGGGGGCGGAGGAATCAAGAGAGTCCTCCACAGTGAAGCTGTTGAGTACCTCTGTGTGTGGCCGGGGGACCCTCACAGGAAGTTGGGTGTCCCAGAAAGATTGAGTTATGACCCTTGACCTTCTAGTCGCCGCTGGAGGAGGATTAGCTCACTACAGCGCGCAGGAAAATTGAGGGCAGTTCTCTAGTGCTACTTTTGAGGCAGAGAAGCCACCGATGGAAGGTCTATGAGTACTTCCTCTATTAATATTACCTCAGCTCCAGGAAACAATAGGTGACTGCGCCTGAAAGGCTTCCCTTGTCCCTGGAATCAAAGAGAACACTTTGCCATTGGCTAATTACTTATTTATTCATTCAACAAATATTTATTCACAGTATACTAAGTTCTCGGGTACATGCATCATTACACTGGAAACACACTATAGCAGGAAAGCCTGGCTGAATAAACGCCAGTTTCCTTCTTTCTTCTCTCAGGGTAAATACATTCTAATTGAAAACAACAAACTGACAAGCGATCCTTTGAGGACTGCCTTTAACTCAATTCAAGCTATAACATGAAGGCTTCAGGGAGGCTCCACAGTGTTGATTCCTCGTTCAAATTAGCTCATTTCCAAGTGGATACTGATAACCAGAGTTAAGGCAGGACGGCCCTCTGTACGTGAGAAGTAAATCTCCTTGTACTGCCTGAAGTTTCCTTATGGGATTTCTTGACACAGAATATTGTTAAATTTCAAAACAAACCATAACAAACTTTTTTTCTCCTCGGTCTCTGGGTGCAATGTGGCCCATATAAATTGTTTTTTCTTAGTAATGTAAAGAGTGACATGATAGATTTGATAAGTAGCATTTTATTATAAAATCAAGAGGTAATAATTACCTAGGTGACTCACGATGAGGTGTAGAAGTGTTCTTAGTCTCTCTGAAAAGGAAGAAAAGTTCATTAAAGTTCAAGTGTACAGAACACAAATCTGAAGGCCTGGGTTTTTAAAAATTGCCCAATTTCGCGAAGCATATGTTCCCTTAAAATCTGATTCTCATCAAGACTTTGTGAATGCACAACTTAAATTAGTCATGTGAAGGGGAGCAGATTAGTTACAAGATGGGAACCCTGCCATTCTCCTCTGTTTACCACAGACCAACAGGGGTTGAGTTACAAGTGCTTATTATTTCTGAAGATGTACTGTTACATAAACATGAACATGAAACTCTCAAAAT
The DNA here is from genome assembly GCA_017311185.1 of Proteles cristata cristata. Taxonomy (NCBI): domain Eukaryota; kingdom Metazoa; phylum Chordata; class Mammalia; order Carnivora; family Hyaenidae; genus Proteles; species Proteles cristata. The sequence goes on from JAESUZ010003262.1 coordinate 91,612, forward strand.
GGACACTGCCTAAGAACAACGGCCCGTAGAAGTGTCACTAAGAAGTAAGCCTCACGCCAGTCTTGCAGAATCTCGTCATTCCCTACAGCTGCCTCTAACATAAGATGTCACTTCCATAACTCACACAGAGTGGGAGGTTCCGAAGGCCGACGGAGAAAAAAGGGTCATTAGGTAAACACATGCTAGCAGAACTCCTTTCTGAAATGGATTGAGTATCTTTAATCCTGTATTCTGGCCTCTGGATGATTTATGGCTCTTATTTTCTTTTCTCTCTTTCCTTGTAAGGCTTGCCAAAGTAGACTTTAACTCTGCCTCGAAGCAGGCAAACACAGGGTTCTATCTTCCTTGATGAATCGGATTCTTGCCAAAATGAAAAGCTTCAATGACAGAATTATACTCCAAAGAGGGGACAAGGTGATTGTCTAAAAGACTGAAAGAAGTACCAGTGAGTGTTCCTTCAACTGTTAGAATTTAGAAAAGTAAGAGCTAGGCCATGGTCCTCCCTCCACACCCCATTTCTGACCCCTATCCTGCCCCAACCCCAGCCCAGTTATAGTAAAATAACAAAAACAAAAAACAAAAAACCTGCATGTATGTTAAAACTGATTTGATTTGATTCATTTTTAGGTAGGGCATTAGAAGCTGTGCCCCATTATCCTTTGGCTCTGTGACACTTTAAGTGACAAGGGGCTGCCTGGTTGCATCCACTAATCCTTTGCCTTCCTCAGCCATCAATGATTTAGCTCTGTGCCAGACTGTGAGGTAGGTAAAACATGCTTCCGGCACCCTGTCCCACTCATTTGAGGGCTCTTCTCCACCCTCAGTCACCCCCAGCCCTCCAGAGCTCCACATCACTTGGGCTTCCTCCTCTTAGGATGCAGAGACAATAAACAAATATATTCTACACTGCAAGAGACCTTATTCTTCTCATTCTTCTCATCTCTATGGTTTCAAGTGGAAGCTTCCTAATTTCTCTCTTCACCCTGAGTTGCAGAGCTAACAGTTTATTGGACATTTCCACAGGAATATTCAACAAATACCTCCCTTTACAAATATATTTTTCTGTATTGACTATTGGAGCATTTTTCCTTCTCATGACCCAAATCAACAGTCCTAAAGTTGTATTACATGCTATTTTTTCCTTTACTGACAAAGTAGTTTTCAATTTCTATCTATCCTACCTTTTATTCAATTTATTAATAAGTATTTATGGAGTGCCTACTCTGTGCCAGGAATTTTTTTTCTTTTTTTTTTCTTTGAAAGAGAGAAAGAGAGAGAGAGGAAGAGAGGGAGAGAGAGAGAGAGAGAGAGAATCCCAAACAGGCTCCATGATCAGTGCAGAGCCCAAGGTTAGGCTGGATCCCACAACCGTGAGATCATGACCCAAGCCAAAATCAAGAGTCAGAAATAACCAACTGAGCCCTCCAGGTGCCCCCGTGCCCAGAATTTTTTTAGTTGAGATATACCAGGAAATAAAATGGGAAAAGATTCCTGCTCTCCTGGAGCTTACATTTGAATTTGGGGAGACTAGACCATTAATAATAATGGTGATAATGATATGACAATGATAAATACATAAAGTTAAACAGTGTCTTAGAAGGTGAGAAGTGCAATGGAAATTTCTTTTTAGGTAGAACAGAGCTAAGAGGATTGGAAGTTCCAGTGCAGATGAGTGGGGCGGGGGGGGGAAGCGCGGGCAGTAGGGTGGGGGTAGGTAAAATTGGTAAAGAGTGTAAGTAAGCCTCATTGAAGTGATATTCAAACATGAGAACATAATGGTATCTGGAGGAAGACTGTTCCCAGCAGAAGGAATAGCCAGTGAACAAGTTCTACAATGTTCCTGATATATTCAGGGAAGAGGAAGGAGGCCAGCATGGCCAGAGCAAGTGAGCAGTGCGAAAGTATGCAGGGGGAGACCATGGGAGGGTTGTGGGCCAGACGGTGGCTGGTCTCCACCAATGTAAGAACTTGGGGCCCCACTCTAAGACTAATGGCAGTATACTGAAGGACTTCATTTTTTTACTTATAGTTATTCTGGCTACTGCATTGAAAATGGACTCTGAGGGACTAAGAATAGAAGCAAAGGGACCAATTAGGAAGTTATTATAATAATCCAAGTGAGAGATAGTGATATCTCTAATCAAAGTGGTTTTAACAGAGGTTAAAAGAAGTGACCAGATTCTACATATATTTTGAAGGAAGGTCCAACAACATTTCTTTTTCCCTTTTGGTTTTGTTCTTCTTTCTCTTTTAATTTTGAAATAATTTAAGATTTACAGAAATGTTGCCCCCAAATTACAGTTTCCAAATATCCTTCACTAGGCTTCCCCAAATGTTTCCAATTTATATAATGGCTATGTGATGTCTAAACCAGGAAATAAACATTATATGGTATTGATACAGTACCATTAACTAAATTATAAACTTTATTCAACTTTCTGCAGTTTTCTCCCAATGCCCTTTTTCTGTTTCAGGATCTATTCTAGGATCCCACATTGCATTTACTCAAATAAGTAAGGATCAGTATTAGCATATAGTTAAGTATTTATAGAACGAAGATAGGGACTCAAGTCCTTGTCATCCAGATGAATGCCTTTTCCACTGTACCATGCTGAAGAACAAGGTAGACAATCTACCACGAGTGAAAGAGAGGAAGGTGCTCAGGTAAACTCTGAGAGGAAAAAATCACAAGCCTCTGTGCTTTCACCTCCTGGAAGGACTCCTAGGAACAACTCCTAGGTTGTTCTAGTATTGTATTATTCTGAATTTCCATTTTGGCACAATAAGTTTATTTTAATGTTTTTTTTTTTTCCTAGGAGAGAGAGACAGAGACAGCGTGAGCAGGGGAGGGTCAGAGAGAGAGGGAGTCACAGATTGAAACAGGCTCCAGGCTCTGAGCCAGCAGTCAGCACAGAGCTCGACGCGGGGCTCGAACCCACGAACCGCGAGATCATGACCTAAGCGAAAGTCGGACGCTTAACGGACTAAGCCACCCAGGCGCCCCACAATAAGTTTCTTTTAAAGAAAACATCAATTGGATCATTAAAACGAGGGGTCCGTGCTGTAGATACCTCTGGCTTTTTTCCTTAAGTCAATGTTACAAACTGGCCTGCTTTCAATGTTTTCTCTTTAATGACATTCCACTCTTAACTCCCTTGGGTGAGGGGCTAAGAAGAAAGACAGAAGCAATCAATGATTCCAATGTTCAGAGTTCCCTACACAGGGAGCAATAGAACTGGAACCCAAAGAATGAGAACCTTTCGGTAATTAGTTAGGTCTGGTTTGGTTTGGGTTCCTATGCCCCACTTTACAGAGAAAAGAGATCACTAGTAAAGAAGTGCATAGCACAGCTTTAACCTCTGCATCAAGAAAGCAGTATCTCAAGTAAATCCCAGGCTATATGCATTTGGGGTTCAATTTGCTATACCTTCCATATCTACATTTAGTTGGCTGCACAAAGAGATTCTTATCTGTAATCATGACCTGGGGGCACTGCAAGATAATCATTAAATGTATTCACTGAACTGTACTTACTAGGGCAGAAAATTGGAAAAACGTACCTCAGAAAGATTTTCAAATAAAGGTTGAAATTTTAAAATGGTTTTCTACTTAATCTTCAGTTAATTAAAAAAATTTTACTCTGTCAACCCACCACAGTTTGTAATGGAATAGAACATAAAATGGAAACCATTTGTCTCTATACGATTCATTTTAGCAAGCATTCGTTCACTGCCAGGCATTTTGTTACCTACCAGCAGTGTATGAAAAGAAATATGAAAGAGTCTTACCATTTAGAACAGGGTTAGCAAACTATAGTCCGCAGTCCAATCTTGTGTTTGTATGAGCTAAGAGTAGTTGTCAGATTTTTTTTAATGGTTGGTGGGGGTGGGGGATCAAAAGAAGAAACATATTTATGACATGTAAAAGTGATATGGAATTCAAATTTCTATTTCTAAGTACAGTTTTGTAGAAATTCAGCCACACTCATTTCCTCTATAATTTATCTGTGGATGCTTTCACACGAAGATGGGTGAGTTGAGTAGTTAATGCAGAGACAATTGTGGCCAGCAAAGTCTTCTACAGAAGAAAGTTTGCCAACCCTTGCTTGAGAAGCTCACCATCTATCGTGGGATAGAGTTACACATATACACTGAGTTTTCACAACACATTTAGTGTTGTAATAGCGGTATAAGAAGAGTGGGAAATTCCTTCTACCTATAGAAGTCAGAATTTAAGGAGAAAGAAGGCAATGAAAGTGATGAAAAGGCAAGGACACAGAGAATGGAAGCACACCATGGGGACAGAGAATAACAAACCCAGACTGTGTCTGGGAGAAGTTGTGTAAGAAGTGGAGAAAGAAGTGAGAGATGAGATTAAGAAAGTACCTGAAATCAGATTAGGATTTCTAGTCCACTCAAGATTAAGTGTCTGTCATAGATGGTCATTAAAGATTGTAAAAGCAGAAGTACTTGATCAGATCTATGTTTTAGACAGATAATTTTAGCAGAAGGGTGGAGTCAGGAGAAGGACTGAAAGCCCAGAGAGAATAGAGGCAGAGAAACCAGATAAGGGCTATTGCAACAACCCAGATGAGAGATGATGATCTGACTGGAGACAATCTATCATCCAAGGGCAGGGTGGAGACCAGAGGTGCAAAAGCACTGTAGACCAACTGAATTGGTGACTGACTGGATTTGAAAAAAGAGGACAGGATACTTGATTGAATTTCTGAGCTGAGAAAAATCAATCAATGAATGTCTTGAGGCACAATAGGAAACCAAGAGGAAAAGTAACTATAATAGAAACAATCGAAGCTTTGCCACATCCCCTTTCAGTGAGAATAAGATAACAAGCTCTGTTTGGGGTACCGCAGTCTTGAGGTGCCTGTGGACATCCAGGTAGAGTGAAATATAGCTGAGACACATTGATGACCTTTGTAGGTCAGCAGCAGAGAGGCATTGGATGAATCTATGAAGTGGATAAGAGTATTCCAATCAATTCTGTTTTAGAATATCATACCCAGATGCCTTTTTCCTTGTTAAACTATGAAATAATCCTGTTTAATTGAATAGGCACTACATATCTTTACAGGCTGGATTCCCTGCCCCGTTGGAAAGATTAAGCAATCACCCCACTGCTACAGCCTATTCAAAGCCATAAACGTATTAGGTAAGAAACAAAGAAAGAAGGAAGAAGGACATTAAGTATATTCGAAAATACCTTTAAGTGATTTAACGTCTTCTGCTACAATACTACAAAAAGCAAAGTTATAGTTATCTTAGTATTCAAACATTAACACCAATATCAAATTTTAAACTGAGTTAAAAAAATAAAATGAGGATATATGTAGGACATAGAACCTAGAATTTGCTTTAAATGTGATATTAAACATTCAGCAAACAGAAACAAATAAAACTACTTTATTGTACTGCAACTCTATGTGCAAAGACCTGTTGCATCCAACTATTATTGGAAAGTGAATCCAAACTCCACTTGCCCAGGGCCAAGTTGCTTGGGTGTGGGTCATCCACAAAGTGAAACCACAAGGCAGAAGACCGGTAGGATTTGGTTTCCTTCTTCCCTTTATGACAATTGGGGGCGTTTGGGAAACACAGCATTATGAAATATGAAACATATTTTGATACTACTAGACTTCCTGGTCTTTAATCCAATAATGTATCTTGTACATTTTCTTTTTTTTTTTTTTTAATATTTTTATTTATTTCCAGGAGAGAGAGAGACAGCGTGAGCAGGGGAGGGTCAGAGAGAGGGAGATACAGACTCTGAAACAGGCTCCAGGCTCTGAGCTGGCAGTCAGCACAGAGCCCGACGCGGGGCCCGAACCCACGAACCGCGAGATCATGACCTAAGCGAAAGTCGGACACTTAACTGACTAAGCCACCCAGGTGCCCCATGTATCTTGTACATTTTCAAGACAGAGGTACTCCTGGATGCATTTTCTAAACTTATTTGGCCACAAAGTAATTTTATCAAAGCATCTAACAGAACTAGTCCACCACGGAAGCCATATTAGAAAACAATCTATTAGTTATCTCCAAGAGCTATACACCTTTTTGTAGGCAACTTTACACACTACCATCATTCAAAAACCATTATTTGCTGATTATGAGCAAATTTATATTTCTAGTTGAGTTCTTTCTTGAGCTCCAGACAAGTGTCCAGTAAGCATCACCACTTGAATGTTCTGCAAGCACTGAAAAAAATCTGTGTGTCAGAAATCAAAACCAACATTTCCATCTATGCTTCTCTCCACCAAACACACACATGGGCACACTTACACTCACACTCCCATTCACATTAATGTATAATCTTCTGAGTACTCACAATCTCAGGAAATAGGGTTACCATTTGGCCAGTTGCTTAAACAAGAAATCTGGAAGAAATCATTGAGTTATTTTCTCCTTCACCATCAATACCCATTCATAAAAGCATGATGTGATTACTTCTGAAATATCTGCACGACATAGACAGAGGTTACAGGGCACCAAAACACCCAAGATATATGCATTCTATTTTATATAAATTACACCTCAACAAATATAAATACTTCAGTGTTTTGATACCAAATAATTCAAGTACCTTTAAACAAGAGAAGATAAGTTAGTTACTGATTCTCAAATGTAAATCATTGCTGAAATAATCATTTTGATTAGTGAATTGAATGAATCACCCCAAATTCTGCTGTTATGAATCAGTGATCTTCTCATAGTTGTAAGTGCCAATAAAACCTGAAAAAGTCAGATCAGTACATGCCTAATAAGAAGCAAGCACACATGTAAACTTCAACACTGCTAGGTAAGATTAGCCAGACAAATTTTTCATCTCCAAGTCAGAGCTAGAGTTTGCTCAAGGACCACAACATGGTGTCCCCCTGGCTGCCTTTTCACCAGTTTACGATAGAAGGGACTAGGAATTACAGATAGAATTTCACCCCCACATCACATCCTGTTATATATTTGGCAAAATACCCTTTTATAGACTATCTTAAGGCCACTAAAAAAACCACGGGCCTTTTTTTGCCACAAATTTATTTTTTTATCCACATCATCAACCCCGATATTGTCACACATATAGGGGGAAAGATCTGCAACATTTTCAAGAGAACTTAATATCTTTCCTTCACTCTGAATTCTTCCAAACAGAGTCAAATATGTTCAAGAACCCAAGAGGCAAAATATACTTCTGATATTGGTTTAAAAGGCTATAATGAAAACCAAACCAAGAGTGGTGTAAACATGCTGTAAGTTGATTTTGTTTCCTCCTGTAGGAGCCTCCATGGAAGCTTCTGGGGCAGGCAGCCATGGGTGCTCAGAGTCGTAAGAGTCCACGATTTTTCATCTACTGTCTTTGCCATCTTCATCGGGCAGCAGCCACCTCCTGTTCAATGGCAACTTTAACCCTTACCGTCTATGATGGCTAATTTCTATGTATCAACTTGACTGTGCTGCAAGGTACCCAGATATTTGGTCAAACATTATTTTGAGTATGTGTGTGTTGGGGATGGGGTTGGGGGGAGTGTTGAAAAAGCGTAACATTTAAGTCAGTAGACTGATAAAGCAGACGGAGCAGTCCCTTTTGTGAGTGGCTCTTACTCAATCACTAAAGGCCTGAATAGAACAAAAAGACTGACCCAAATAAGAGCAAATTACTCTCTGCCTGATAGTCCTCACCTTGGACATCAGTCTTCTCCTGCCTTCGGACTCAGACTGGAACTTAACATCCTTAGCATTCCCAGTTCACAGGCCTTCAAACTCAAATTGGAACATCACCATTAGCTTTCTCCACAATCCAATTATTTATAATAAATCTCTCTTTCTCTACACACACACACACACACACACACACATACACATACACACAGACCTCTTTTAGATTCTGTTTCTCTGGAGAACCCAACTAATACAGACTTTGATACCAAGAATGGTTCTCCAGGAATAGAATTTTAAGAACGAGTTTTCCAAATTGTTTCTGGGGTTTCTGAAATGGACCCTCTAATCTGATGAGATTTAAAGATGCTAATTACTCTTTCTTTTATTTTTGGTAGTTCGTTTCTTTTTCTTTCATAGTTTTTTGTCAAGCTGGTTTCCGTATACCACCCAGTGCTCATCCCAACAAGTGCCCTCCTCCATGCTCATCACCCCCCTTCCCCTCTCCCCGCCCCCATCAGCCCTTAGTTTGTTCTCAGTATTTAAGAATCTGTCATGGTTTGCCTCCCTCCCTCTCCCCAACTATTTTTCCCCTTCCCCTCCACCATGGTCCTCTGTTAAGTTTCTCCTGATCCACTTATAAGAAAAAACATATGGGGTGCCTGGGTGGCTCAGTCGGCTAGGTCTCCGACTTTGGCTCAGGTCATGATCTCACAGTTCATGGGTTCAAGCCCTGCCTCGGGCTCTGTGCTGACAGCTAGCTCAGAGCCTGCAGCCTGTTTCAGATTCTGTATCTCTCTCTCTCTGACCCTCCCCTGCTCATGCTGTCTCTCTTTCTCTCTCAGAAATAAATTTAAAAAAACATATGGTATCTGTCTTTCTCTGCCTAACTTATTTCACTCAGCATAAATACTGGGTGAACCCTCGAGTTCCATCCATGTTGCTACAAATGGCCAGATTTCATTCTTTCTCATTGCCATGTAGTATTCCATTGTATAAATAAACCACATCTTCTTGATCCATTCATCAGTTGATGGACATTTAGGCTCTCTCCTTGATTTGGCTATTGTTGAAAGTGCTGCTATGAACATTGGGGTACATGTGCTCCTATGCATCAGCATTTCTATATCCCTTGGGTAAATTCCTAGCAGTGAGTTCTAGTGTTTATTTTTGAGGAACCTCCACACTGTTTTCCAGAGGGGCTACACCAGTTTACATTCCCACCAACAGTGTAGGAGGGTGCCCATTTCTCCACATCCTCGCCAGCATATACAGTCTCCTGATTTGTTCATTTTATCCACTCTGACCGGCGTGAGGTGGTCTCTCAGTGTGGTTTTGATTTGTATTTCCCTAATTACTCTATTTCTAGTAGTAAAGAGGGCACTGATAGTCCATGGATTGATCTGGTAATAGAGACACACTAAATAGCTCCATTGGACACTTCTAATCAACTATTATAAGAAGCAAGGAGCTGGGTGACCGTGTATATGAAACTTTTCAACATTTTTGGAAAACAACCAAGTTTAATGAGATTACCTTGTTGCTCCTAATGTCACTGGACAAAGTCGTGAAATAAAATGAGCACAGGGATTAGAATTCCCAGCTCAAGTGCTACATAAATTAGTTGAGATCTTCTAGGTGCGCCCTAGAGAGAGATGTATCTTCTGTAGCCACAGGGTCAAGATTGCTGAAAATCTAGTGCAGAATCTTATCCCATGACTGGCTGAATTGCAATGCAAGTCCAACTAACTCATAGTCTCATAAAGTGCATACTGTTAAGGGAGGGTATTGGATGGGTATTGGAATGGGGATGGGTGAGTGGACCCTGATAAAGCTGGAAACATTGAGTCCTTAAATTCTGACAAGTCTTCTTTGAGGGAATTAACCCAGTCTGAGAGGATTAACTAACCCTGAATTGCCTGAGGAAACTGAAAAGGTCTTCCCTGAGGGAGGTGCTATAAAAGACAATCCTGATTCTCCTTGAAACCCACCCCTTCCATTCCTTTCTGTTTCTAGACCTCTAACTTAAGTCACAGTAGGCCCCTAGAGGTGAGGTAAGAAATGTGACCCATGAGGAGGTGTGCTATACAGAAGAAATATTTGAGTTATCCAATATATACAGATAGAAATCTGAGGGACCTACGTAGGAATAGATGTTAGGGGTGTAGGATAACAGTGGAGATTGAGCCAAATTTATTGAGACAGACTCACTAAGCTCAGATTCTGCAATTAATCTTGTAGCTCAGGGAGTGAGGAAGGGTTCTAACAGTTCATTCCTTGACTGAAACATAGACTGGGAGGCGTCCCACAGAGATTGATTTAGAAATGACACATCTGCCTTGGCTTAATGTAAAGAAGGGATTCAGAGACATGAGGAGAGTGGAATGTTAGAATGAACTTGTCACTTAAGGCCTACTCTCCCACATCAGAAAGCCTAGAAAGCATACTTCTTATCACAACTGTGAAAACTAAATTTGTAAGGAGGGCCCCAGCACCCTGGAAAAGCTCTGTGATCAGGGCGCCTGGGTGGCTTAGTAGGTTAAGCGTCTGACTTTCGCTTAGGTCATGATCTCGCTGTTCGTGGGTTCGAGCCCTGCGTCGGGCTCTGTGCTGACTGCCAGCTCAGAGCCTGGAGCCTGTTTCAGTCTGTGACTCCCTCTCTCTCTGACCCTCCCCTGCTCACGCTGTCTCTCTCTCTCCTAGGGAAAAAAACATTAAAAAAAAAAAAGCTCTGTGATCACTCACTCTTTTCTGTAGGCCAGGCCTGAGTAAGGACTAAGTCACTGACTTGGGAAACCTAAATGTATGGAAGTCATTGAATCCTGGGCTGGCAGGGCCAACGGGCAGCATTCAACCTCTAGATGCAAGGTGGGTGTGGTAACTGCAAGGGACAGCAGGATGAAAGCGGCAATCAGGATGGTCTGACCTGTGCATCACTATGGCATTGGCTATTTGAATGTTTCTGTTCCTTCCAAAATTGGCTATTTCTATTCAAACACAATATGGTTTTAATTTTCTTAAACATTTTTAATGTCTATTTATTAATTTTGAGGGGGGAGGGGCAGAGAGAGAGGGAAAGAGAAAATCTCAAGCAGGCTTTGCACTGTCAGCACAGAGTTTGATGTGGGGCTTGATCTCATGAACCATAAGATCATGATCTAAGCCAAAATCAAGAGTCAGATGCTCAACTAACTGAGCCACCCAGGTGCCCCTGTGGCCCTGTTTTAAATAGTATCCTTTTCATTTCAATTTCTGATTGCTTGTTGCAATGATATAAAAATAAAGCTGATATTTATGTGTCAATCTGGTATCTTTTAACTTTGCTAAACCCATTCAGTTCTAGTAGCTTAGTTGTGGATCCACTGAATATTCTACATAGACAATCAGATTAACTGTGAATAAAAACGATATTACTTCTTCCTTTCTCATCAGAATGCTTTTTATTATTTTTTCTTAATTTTACTGAATCGCCAATTAAATCTCCAATACAATTTTATTAGAAATCATAAGAGCTTGGGGTGCCTGGGTGGCTCAGTTGGTTAAGCGTCTGACATTGGCTCAGGTCATGATCTCGAAGTTTGTGGGTCCAAGCCCCACACTGGGCTCTGTACTGACAGCTAGCTCAAAGCCTGGAGCCTCCTTCAGATTTTGTATCCCCCTCTCTCTCTGATCCTCCCCTGCTCACACTGTGTCTCTCCCTGTCTCTCAGGAATAAATAAAACATAGTTTTTTTTAAAATTTAGAAATCATAAAAGCAGACATCTTTATGTCTTGTTCCTAATCTCAGGAGGAAAGCATTCAATCTTATACTATTAAGTATGATGTTTGCTATAGGGTTTTTATAGATTGAGAAAATTCTCCTTTTTTAATTTTTAATTTTTGTTTTAATTTTAGAGACAGAGAGTGAAAGTAGCAGAGGAGGGCAGAGGGAAAGAGAGAGAGAATGCTAAGCAGACTCCATGTTCAGTGCTCAGTGCAAAGCCTGACACGAGGCTCAATCCCATGATCCTGGGATCATGACTTGAACGGAAATCAAGAGTTGGATGCTCAGCTGATTGAGCCATCCAGACAACCCCTTTTTTAATTTGTTGAGAGTTTGTCATGAATACGTATTGGATTTTGCCAAATGCTTTTTCTTCAAATATTTTGACAATCATATGCTCTTTCGTTTTAGTTTATTAATATGGTGAATTACATTGATTGATTTTTTTCTTTTGAAGCCAACCTTGCATTCCTGGGATAAACTTCATTTGGTATGATGTATTATATTTTTATACACTGTAGATTTAAAATTGCTAAAATTCTGTTTTGAATATTTGCATCTATTTTGATGAGAGATTGTGGTCTATAGTTTTCTTTTAATATAATGTGTGTTTTTTAGAATTAGAATAGCCTGGACTCATAAAATGAAATGAAAAATATTCACTCCTCTGCAATTTTCTGAAAAATTTGTTTTGAATTAGTATTCTTTCTTAAATATTTGGTGGAAAACACCAATGAAGCTGTCTGGGCCTGTAATTTTCTTTATAGGGAGATTTTTAACTACAAATTCAATTCTTTAAATCAACATAAACTTATTCAGCTTAACTATTTCTTCTTGAGTTTTGTTAGTTTGTGTCTTTTGAAGAATGGGTATATTTAATCTAAATTGTCAAATTTATTGGCATAAAGTGATTATATTTCTATTAAGATCTGTAAAATCTTTACCATTCTTGACATTGGTAATTTATGCCATCTCTGATCAGCATAGCTAGAGATTTGTCCATTTTTTTAATTTCAAAAAAAACAGCTTTGGGTTTAATTGATTTTCTCTCTTGTTTTTCTGTTTTCCAGATCATTCATTCCCCTCTGATCTTTAACATTTCCTTTCTTTTTCTTACTTAATATATAATTTGCTCTTATTTTTCTAAGTTCTTAAGGTGGAAGCTGATGTCACTGATTTAAGAGCTATCTTCTTGTCTCAAAGAGGCATTTAGTGCTATAATTTCCCCTCTAAATGCTGTTTTAATGTCACCCCATGAATTCTGACATGCTGGGTCTGCATTTTTACTCAACTGAAAGCAACTTCTAGTTTCCATTTTGACTTCTTCTTTGACCCATATTTACAAGCATGTTATTTATTTCCAAAAATGTGAGTGTTTTCTGTAGAGCTTTCTGTTGTTGCTGGTAGGTATTATGAGTTCCACCTTCTTTGATATTTTTGTTTTCCCAAAAATATTCTTGATCTTTTTCCTGGGACACTGTTTGCACCTATCAGGGCTCAAGCTAGGGCTAATCATTCCCCAATATGATGGAAGATCTTTCAATGTACTCTGCCTCATCTTGCATGAATCATGAGGTTTTTCCAGTCTGGCTAGTACAGACAGGCACTATTCTCAGTCGCAAGAAAGCCCCACACACTGTCACCTCTAGTATTTTCAGGTGGTTCTTTCCCAACCAAAAGTCATTTCCTGATCAGTACTCAGTTTCATACTTAAGTTTGATTTTAATGGATTTGTAAAGATCTTTGTGTCCACCAACTTGGTAACACATGATCTTCAAATACATATGGAATGTTTCTAAAAACTGACCATTTAATTTGACCATAAAGCAAATGTCACTGAATTTCAAAGAATTAGTAAAACAAAAGAAAACAAAAAATGCATTTAAGAATTTTAAAACAATTTTTAAAATAAGGCATGCAAAAATCTATAAAATACCACCAACATTTTTCATAGAACTAGAACAAATAATATTAAAATTTGTATGGAACCACAAAAGACCCTGAATAGCTAAAGCAACATTGAGAAAGAACACAGCTAGAGGTACTGCAGTCTCTGATTTCAAGATATACCACAAAACTGTAGTAATCAAAAGAGTATGGTGTTAGCACAAAAATAAGACACATAGATCAATAGAACAGAATAGAGAGCCCGGAAATAAGCTCTTGTTTTTATGGTCAATTAATCCCTGACAGAGAATGCAATCAGGAAAAGGTGGTCTCTTCACTATATATTGTACACCTGAAACTAATGAATGCTCTCTTTCCTTAGCACAGTTCCTGAGGCGAGGCTCCAGCTCACTCTATCTCACTCAGTCTCAACTGTGAGATCATGACCTGAGTCGAAATCAAGAGCTGGATGCTTAACTGCCTGAGCCACCCAGACGTCCCTGACAATTATACTTTTAAGCCAAAATGAATTTATAATTAACATGATTCTATTCTAATGGAAATAGCTAACATTACAGCTTGGTTTACATCAACTCTTGGCTGGAAAAATAGGTCACTATTTAAACTCTAGTTCCTTCCAAACAAAGTATGGTGAGGCTGCTTGGTTAACTTTTCATTAAGTTAAAAACAACATATTATTCATTAAAAAAATACATGATTAAGTCTTTTGTAAAAACTCTAATAAGCTTTAAATATTGAAAATTGAAGAAGAAGAAGAAAAAGAGCCTTTCACTTATTGAACTTATTTTACAAGTTTATACACATTCGTTCTGGCAAACATTTCACCTCTTCCTTTCAGATGAAATGCTGCCACTTGTAAGCAGGGGGCTTTCTGGGTGGGGGAGTTTCTGGGTTGTTTGATATAAACAAGACCACACGTAGCTCCGTTCCTATGTTAAGACAAACATAGCAGGAAGGCAGTTGGGTAAAGGAGGCCACCACCTAGATGTGCCTGGAGACACAGGATCATGTGGGGGCATGTCTGGGAGTTAGGGTTCAATGACTAGCTTGGCTTCTTGCTAGATGCTTGACCACGGACAAACTCCTTAACCGTACTATGCTTCAGTTTCCCCATCTGTAAAATGAGGATAATAATAGTACCCATTGCATAAAGTATTGGACAACCACCTGACACAGACATGTAGATCTTTAGCATTGTGTATCATATGGTGAACACAATACATATCCGCTATTGTTATTAATAATTTCAGCAGAATCATCTTGTACAGTGGTCTAGACTTGGTGGATGGTCACATGGTAAATACCACAGAAATGGATAAGATCTGATGAGCTGTGTCTCTCATAATCTATATGACACATGCCTAGTACCACTGACTCTATTTTATTAAAATGTTTGCACAGATATACTTGAAGCACCATGTGTTCAAACAGCATGATGTTTTTCATGATATTCTTTCTTTAAAAACTTTTCATTATGATGGGGTAAGATTCCTCTTAGTGTAACCTGGTCTAAGGGAAAACTGTTCTTGGACACCCACTGATCCCAATCCAGCATCCTTCTGCTTAGGCTGCCCCCAGATCACCACTGTGAGGGTCAGCTGGGAAATTCACACAGGCACAAGGACATGGGAAATAAAGTGCATCTTGTCTGGCAGCCTTGATAGATACAATCCAGAACAGCAAAGTGTTCCAAATTAAAATTTCAGCAAGAATGAAATACATATGAAGAAATGCGGAGATTATCAAGCTAATGAACTATGGAGACAACAGTGATGTGAGGAAAAGTCCTTCCTTCCCACACTAGAGAAAGCCTCCCAATGCCAGAGCACCTTCTCTCCTAACCTCATCAGCACCACGCACATTTCTCCAGAAGGACTAGCCCAAGACTGTGTGCGTGAGGTGAGGGGGCAGAGGGAGCTGTAGTACTGTAGCAGAGAACCCCTCCTAAAGACTCAACACAGGAATTCAGCCTGGTCCTGACCTTGCTGGGAGCAAGAAATCAGAAGTGGGGAATAGAGACTGATTATAAATATAAATATCTGTGTGTGTGTGTATATATATATATACACACATATATACACACACACATACAAGTATACAAAATACATACAAGTAAAAATATATATACAAATAGGAAACTCAAAATGCCTGAAGTTTTCAAAGATTTTTCAAGAATTGAACCTTCCACCTACCGATAAATGCTGTTACCAAAGTAAGTACTAAATTGCAATTTGAAAAATATGCATTCTCATACGTGGTTCCCTAAGTTTCCATCTGCGCATTTTCTGTCTCTTTAGAGATGTGCTCTGTGTTTTAAAAATATTCCACACCAACCAAAGGAAATGGGTTCAGAGCATATGATGAAATGCCTATGGCTAGCCACAGTCTTCAACATCCCAGGTGCATAATGACTAATCTACTCTTAGATGTAGTTAACGTATCCACCCACTTCAAAATCAATCACTTTAGCCACTGAGCAGCTACTGAGTAGCTGAGAAGTGGTGTCATAGAATGCTCTGGAAGAGAGACATCACTACTCCAAGAGGTTATCTTTGCTCTGCCAGGACTTTCATCCAGAGGACAGTAGGCTGAGTGTTGTGACAGAGAACATACAAGTATGACAGATAAGCAAAAGGGAGGAGCAGATACATCAGACTAGAGGAAACTTGGGTAGTGGGATGGATCAGAAGAAAACACATGAGTTAAAAGCCACGCTGCAGCTATCACCTTCAATCCTGACCCACAAATTGCTCCTATTAATGCCCTCCCTCCTGCCTAGTCTCTGAGGGATACTCCCCATTTTCAGAAGCCCCTCAAATACTGCCTTCTGCCTATTATTACAGCCTGGAAAATACTGTTTTCACTTCCTAAACTTTCAGGCCTAAATTAAGAAGTTTCTCAGGGCGCCTGGGTGGCTCAGTCAGTTAAGTGTCTGACTTCAGCTCAGGTCATGATCTCACGGCTTGTGAGTTTGAGGCCTGCATCACGCTCTGTGCTGACAGCTCAGAGCCTGGAGCCTGCTTTGGATTCTGTGTCTCCCTCTCCCCCTGCTTACTCTGTCTCTGTCTCTCAAAAAGGAATCAATGTTTAAAAAAAATTTTTTTAAAAAGAAGTTTCTCCCTCCCGTATGCACAATTACCATGTGCCAGGCTCTGCATTAGCTGGGATTTTTGATAAAAATCCTAGTAAGGACTTACCTGATGTATACACATAGTGCCCAGATAAATCAATATGTAAATTTCAATTATTGGAGAAAGCAAATATGTATCTTGTAATTTAAAGTTTTATCTCTAGTGGCACCTGGGAGGCTCAGTCAGTTTGAATACCTGCCTTCGGCTCAGATCATGATCTCACGATTTGTGAGTTTGAGCCCCCACATCAGGCTCTGTGAGTTCTATCTCAATGGTTGATTTCTTGCTAAGATGACAAAAACAGTGTTTCAGAAATTTCAGAACTATCAGAAGTCATAAAAGATTAGAAATTTGCCAAAATAAAACCACCTTGACCCAACGTCTATTAACATGTGGCCTTCCACTTAAGAATTCAAGCGAACTTTAAGCCTTGGCTTTAGTGTCTTCTTAGAAGTCAAACAAGAATTTAATTTCACTGCAACTTTTTGATGCTTTGAAAGAAGTGTTTTCAGCTCTATTTAGATGAATAAGATAAAATGTCATAAGCATCTTCGCTAAAAGTTCCATTTTCTCAAAACATATGATATGAGGAAAACAAAGTCAATGAAGTTAGGCCTCAGAACAATTTTCTTAGCACAATTTCCTGAAACCTAGGTGTAATGAGAAAGAAGTATTATTCACTAAGTTTTCTTTGGACATTTTACCAAAGCCTTATTATCATTTCCCCATTCACAGTTTACATGGGAGGCGGGGTGGGGGCGGTGAGGGGGAGAGCATAGCCATTCTTTAAGCATTTATCTGGTCTCATGCCTGCTCCTGGGTGAGGATGGATGACATTCTTCTCATTATGTTTGTGCATAATTATAAAGGCTGTTGCTAATTGTTTTCAGGATCATCTGTATCTGCTTTGTTTTTATCAGGAGGATTTGGTTCATGTAGAAGAATCAACAGGGTGTGCATTTACCCCAGAATTTTACACTGCAAAAGCTACTAGTGTCTTGTTTCCCAGAACATGTTCTAACAGCATGCAGAGTTATGCCTAATATTCAGACAAAAGTTAGATTGTATAAATTGTATAAATTAATTTCAGGGGGTTCAGAGTTCTATTTGATCAGGAATCTATTGGACAGGCTTAGTGCTTCAAAACATGGACACCCTCCCCGGCCCCACCGAAAACTCTCCCAACAGTAAGCCGTTAGCATATACTCAGAAATAAAAGATGCAAATTGGGAGAGTGCATTATTTAAAACAAATAAGTCTGAAAGTCTACGTGAATATTTTAATTAAAATTCATGGAAAAAGTTTTATTAAAAATTTAAAGATACACTCATTCAGATAGCTATTATTTAAAAAAAAAAGAAAGAAAGAAAAGAAGTATTGGTGAGGATGTGAAGAAATTAGAACACTTATCCATTGTTGGCAGGAATGTAAAAGGGTGCAGCTGCTATGGAAAACAGTTTGGAGACTCCTCAAAAAGTTAAATATAGGACTACCACGGGATCCAGCAATTCCACTTCTGGGTATATACTCAAAAGAATGGAAAGCAGGAACTCAGATGTACACTAAAGTTTATGGCAGCATTATTCATGATCTATAACCAAGAGGTGGAAATAACCCAACTGTTCATCAACAAATGAATGAATGAACACAATATGGTGTCTATATACAATGAAATATTATTCAGCCTTAAAAAGCAATAGAATTTTGGTACACACTCTGCATGGATGAATCATGAAAACATTATGCTAAGTGAAACAAGCCAGCCACAAAAAGAGAAATATTGCATGACTCTGCTTATATGAGTTACCTGTAATAATCAAATTCATAGAGACAGAAAATAGATTAGATTACAGGTTATCAGATGCTGAGGAGAGGGAGGAATGGGAGGTTACTCTTTAATGGATACAGAGTTTCTGAAATGAAAAAAGGTTCTGGAACAAAATAGTGGTAAGGATTGCACGACAATGCCACCGAGTTGCACACTTAAAAACGGTGGAAGTGGGGGGTGCCTGGGCGGCTCATTTGGTTCAGCATGCAACTTAGGTCATGTCGATCTCACGGTTTGTGAGTTCAAGCCCTGCATTAGGCTCTCTGCAGTCAGCGCCAAGCCCTCCTCTGAACCTCTGTCCCCACCTCTCTCTGCCCTTCCCCACTGCCTCAAAAATAAAAGTTAAAAAAAAAAAAATAGTTGAAGTGCTAAATTTTAGGTTAGGTATATTTTACACAATCAAAAAAATTAAATCGCTTTTAAAGTTTCAAGAAATGCAATACAACTTACTCATACATACATAGCTAATCTCTTCCTCTGCTGCACGGAATAAAGGACACAAAGAAGGCCGGCTGGAGAACCCCACTGGTCGAGGCAGCCAAACCTATGCCATGAATTCCAAAGGGCCAAAACATCTCAGATCAGTCAAAACCACAGCAATGTCACACAGGAGAAACATTTTTTTGATGGACCAAATATTTCACTCTCCAGACGATTGTTGCACTATCTTGAATGTACAACCTAAGAATTAAGAAATTTATGCTGTTGCTCTGAGACAGAAATTATCTCCTTGTCTTTTTCCCTCACAGGGATTCAGTTAGGAACACTCCAGTCCGTTTATTAAACTCTTTTCTTCTCATCACATAAACATATAAATCCAGCTGCGCAAATACAGTTTGCAGAAAAGTAACGAATCTTAGAGCCATACACACTACCTATGTAACCTTCAATAATTCCACCTCCCCAAAACCTTGGTTTCCTAATCTGTAAAATGAAAATAAATACTCTAATACCACAGAATCAACCTAAGGATGAATGAGAAAATGTGAAAGTACCACCTTTGGCACATTATGAGGATCTAAATGATTTTTGATTACATGAATGAGTGAATATAAATGAAACAACTTTTAGAAAATGGGGAAAGAGGAACGTTAGGACTTTCTTCAAGTAACCATATCCACATGCAAGTCATCAACACATGATTTATCTGATCTGTGGGAGCTTTTATGCAAAATGGGTGTGGAGATTTACAAGATTGGGCCTGAAGTGAACTGATGCACTCAGACATACTATATGTTGTACTAATTCTAAAATAATCAGAGCAAAAATAAACAAAATGACACCCGTAAAATACACAGACAAGATGATACAGGAGAAACCACATATAATTGGATAATAACCACCACAACTGTGAATAGCGTGCAACTGTGAATCACAAAACATTTGTTTGCTATGGTTTCCTTCTTTTTTCTTTCTTTCTTCTTCTTTTTTTTGTCCCTCTCATGAAAAAAAAAGTTGGTTTTTCTTCAAAATAAAAACATTGGTTTGTGGGTTTGGAGTGATTTTTTTTTTCACTCATTGTGTAAAAAGGTCAGAGTGACTATCAACCCAAGTATGAAAGGGTAATAGCTTTCCGGCTCTGGAAATTTGATTGTTGAACAAAAGAAAAAGAAAAAAAAAATAGACCACCTTGTATCACTGAAGACAAAATAAAGAAAACATTACATGTTTCCAACTTGCATGTTGTTAGGAATTTTGATCACTTTGGCTCTCATGTTAGAGAAAACATTGTTAATGTTTGTTGTTTTCCTGATACTTCAAGAGTTATTTTTTGTATCCAAATAAGAAAGGAACATATCTCCCCTGAAAAGAATTATTAATACAGAGGCAAACGATCTGTTGGATTGTTTTACAGTAACTTGACTAAACTCTGATGGTTCTATAATTTAAGTTACATAAAAACTAAGGTTGCATAATGGTAATGACAATGTGAGCAGTGTCAACGAAACAATATTTTGCTCGGATCCATGGCAACGTCACAGTCGTCACAGGTATGGAACAGACCTCCTGAACCTTAGGTCACATTTACCTCATCAGGTAAAAGTCAGAAGGGATGACGGCAGGTCATTCTGGCACGGGAGTAAGTGAATTTATTTTTAACTCACTTCTCACTCCTCTAAATATTTGATTTAGTTCTGACCACTAAATCACCTTTTTTCAATAATCTGTGGGAGGGTTTTTTAAAAAATATATATTGGCAGTGATAGATCACATCAGTTCATTCTCAAGTGATGAAATAGCTTCATGCTCTCTGTGTAAATGTCATCTACCTTAGATTAGACTCTGGAGGAAATAAATATTTCTTGTCTGATTTCTACAAGAGTTTTTCACAAAACCAATCCACCCATATCCACTCAGGACAAATATTAAAAGGTAAAAGGTAAAATCTACTTAGATCAGAAAGTACACAGACCATCAGGTTCAACAATATTATTTAAATGGCTAAAGTTATAACCCTGTTTACCTATCCAAAAATAAATAGATTTATTTCTACATGACAGCTTTTAAGAGAAAGCTCTTAAAGTTAGTTTCTCTTTTAAGCAACTCTTATGTTTTAACAAAAAGATGGAAGAAACATTCAGGATTTTATATATGTGTAAGGCTTTGTCATTAAATGAAGATGTGAAAAGAAAAATACTTGCAGGGGTGCCTGGCCAGCTCAGTGAGTACAGTGTGCAACTCTTGATCTCAGGGTTGTAAGTTTGAGCCCCATGTTTGGTGCAGAAATTACTTAAAACCTTAAAAAAAATACTTGTAATATCATTATATTCTTAAGGCAATACTTAAATAAGAGTGAATCAGGGGTGTCTGGGTGGCTCAGTCGACTCTTGATTTCGGCTCATGATCTCACAATTGGTGGTATCGAACTCTATGTCAGGCTCTATGCTCATAACATGGAGACTGCTTGAGATTCTCTTCCTCCCTCTCTCTATGTCTCTCTCTCTCTCTCTCTCTCTCAAATAAAAAAATAAATATTTTTTGAAAAAACAAGAGTAGAATCAGTTAACTGAAGTGTTTAGAAAGGGAAGCAGGTTAACATTCTCAGAAAGTGATATTCTGATTGGGATACTCATTATAAATCTTTCTCATTCACAAAAGTTCTTAATAGTGAGATAGTTCTACAAACTGGCATCAAGCTGCATCAGGGAAGAAACCAATAATAGAACTAGAAGTAGAAATAACATCTTGCATTTACATAACGACTACTTTTCTTATAGTAGAAATCAAAATTATTTCATTTATTTGGGATTGAAGTGATGATAGCACTTAATAGCAGTAATATGAATGAGGGTATAAATACAGAGTTGTCCAATTACTATGTTGCATGCCTGAAACTAACATAACATTGTGTGTCATCCACCCTTCAAATAAAAGATGAAAGAAGGAAAGAACTAATATAATAATAAAGGAAGGGCTGACTTCTTAACAAGTACAAGGTTTTTAAAGGCATTTTGAGTAAAGAGGTAGATATTACTAGTATTATCCCCCTTTGAAAAGCTAAAAAAGAGAGAGAAACTGATATAATAGCAGAATAGATCCCTTCTTTGAAAGAAAGAATGCTCTAGTGGAAAACTTCACAATGGAAGAGATCCTTAAGCCATGGAGAAGGTATGCACTACTTTCCCCCATAGCCAAGAAGAGAGACTTTCCTAGTTAAATACTGATTCTCAATCGGGACATTTGGAAATATCTGGAGGTCTTTGTAATTGTCACCAGCGGGACAGGGGGGTTCTGGGTCTTCTGGTATCTAGTGGATAGAACAGGCCAGGGATGCGACTAAACATTCTACAATGCATAAGAGAGCCTCCCTCCCCCGGCCCCCACGAAAAAGAGTATCTAGACTCAAACATCAATAGCACTGAGGTTATGATGCTTTTAATTAGAGTGGTATAGGATGGCAGTGAGTAAACTTTTCTGTAAAGGTCCAGATAACACATATTTTAGGCTTTGCTGCCTTTACAAGCTCTGTCACAACAATTCAACTCCTCCTGTAGCCCAAAAGCAGCCAGAGGCAAAAGCAAATGGGTGCAGCCCTGTGCTAATAAAATTTTATTTATAAAAACAAGATGGTAGGTAGGCCTCATTTGGTCCCCCTGCCTTAGTTTGCTGACTCCTGGTATGAGCCCTTTCTCCCTCATGGAATGCTCTGATTCTTATTTCTGGAATTGGAAAGAACTCTAATACCAGGATGACTTTTTGACAGTAGTCAATTAAATTCCTAATTTAACTTTAGGAATCGCATTCAATATGAGACGAAATCTCCAATTCCGGCAAAAAAAATAAATCCGTACAATGGCAATTACAAATTTTTCCAAATTTTCTGCTTTGAAAGGAAATAATTTTTCCACTGATTTTATAAAATAGGTTTAAAGATGAACAATTTGGTCCCTGCTCCCCAGCCACCAACCCCCCAAAGTCAGCAAATGAGCAAACAAAAGTAGATATACGCACAGGCTCTCTAAGCCAAAAATGTGCATTTTATAGGTCATGGTACCACGGAAAGTTCTCAAATAGATTCAGGGTCTTCGAAGTTCGCTGAAAGTCTGTGTAAATTATCGTGAGTATGTATATACACACGTTCTCATGACACGTATATAGAACTTTTGAAAATTTAAGATCTGCCACTAAACCATGTGAGGTAATTCAGAAAGAGTGTTTTCAAGAGTGGAGTCTGTGTCCGAGACTGGCAGGGTAACTGAAAATTACTGGCCAATAGCAGGCTCAGTTCTGCACCTCTGACAGGCTGAACTGGTTGTTGCAGATTACCAGTTTCTGATCAACTACATGACCCTGGGCCACCAATTTGCGTCACACTCAATCTGGTCAGATAGCAAAGGTCCGTTTCTGAATCCAATGTCTTGGTACCTGTTTAGTACTTAATGCCCTTTTACTGCTTCATTCCAAAAACTGTCTGTAAAGGCCTTCAAAGGTAAGTATGTAGAGTGATATAATGTCTGTGTTCAAGAGATGAGAAAGAGAGAGCAAAGGGAAGCCATGCAGGGACATAAAATGGAGCCAATAATAGAAATGTTTCTAGGACAAATTCCTCCACATATCCCATCAGACGTGTCAGTTGATTTGTCCGTGCTTCTGTTTCCTAATCCTTAGAACTGAAATCGATGATTTCTACATGGCATTTTTCTTATAGCCAGGATTTATCAGTGGTGTACTAATCAGTCAACAAACGTTTACTAAATCTCCATTGTGAATATAGCATTTTATTACGTGGCATGATGAGTCAGAAATAAGAGTTTCACCCACTGAATCATTAACCTCACTTCCTGTATTAAGTATGCTCTTCTGGGAGGTTCTTGTGTCATCTGGTTCCACAGTAATCGACTTATAAAATCAGATTTAAATTATCCCCCAACTAAAGACAGCTCATACGAGGCTCCTTGGAATGAGAAACCAAGGGACAGGGAAGTAGTGATAAATGGGAAAGAATAGAAGAAACGGTGAAGACTATGATAAAAAAAAAACTGTTTTTTTTTATTATTAATGACAACAACCATGACTTGCAAAAACTGTTTCTTTTGGATATTACAGAACGTTGGATTTGAAAAATAACATGAGAAAATAGATCTACAGGAGGAATGTAATTTTGCAAACTTTCAACACAGGTTATTGGAGTCATCAAACTGAGGGAAAATAAATATCCTTTTCCTAGCGGGAAGAGCTTAGGGAAATCAGGCAAAAGAATTTCTCTTTCAAGCCTAAACTGTTGAGATAACACAGTACCTACTTGTGCCGAAACACATACTTCCAATATTCTGTAGTTCCTTAGTAAGGTTGCTCTATTGAGTCGAAATCTTGAGCTTGCTTGGTTGGGGAGTGTTCTGATCATACCATGCTAAGTCAGAATCTGAATATTCTACTTTTCTTCTTTTTGCTTTCATTGCATAAAGTTGAATTGCTGAATCATCATGATGCTCATGGAGTACACAGGCATTCTTTAAATTACGGGACATAGCTGCTCCGTCCTGCCGCACAGCAGGAAAGTAGAACGCTCCAAGCAATGAACGCTTAGTCTCTGTTTTTACGGTTGTTACCATGTAGTCACAAACAAAAATTGATGATGAAAGAATTAAGTTAATCTATCTCATGCAATATCATTAGTCACTTCCTAGGTTCTGGAGCTCCCGAAAGCAGAGAGAGAATAAAATTTCAAAATATTACATTGTGAGTCGGTTTTATAGATATCAAGTTTGTACAGGCACATAAATCAAAATCTATTCAAAGTAAGGAGCAGATGTTTGAATTATTCCAACAAAGTAAAATCATCTTCTCTCTTGCACGCTACAAATTGAGCGCCTTTTCATAAGTATGAAAGCTGTGAAAAGCATTAGGAGTCTTCATTTAGGTGATTTATATTCCCTTTGAGATTTTCACCCGACAGTGGTAGGACCTGAGGACACCATGTTATTTCCATAACCATGACCGTGTGTGGCAAGCAGTCCCACCATGTACAGAGGCAGAAGTAGGCAAAAACCAACCCCAGTGAATTTTTAAAATTGGGATCATCTTCCTTCTCAGCATTTTATTCGAAAGTTATCCTTCCAGCCAAAATTAAGAACATGGGGGAGAGGAAAAAAAATTAATAATGTGAAAGAATTCAAGGAGGCCACAGAAGAGGCCTTCATTTGAGATTATTTTTCAGCAAGCTTTTTTTTTTTTTTTTTTTTAGTTTTGTGCTCAGCCTCCTTACAAGAATTGACTTGCAGACGTTCACACAGTTCAGGCACATTAAGACAAATTATTGTTAAGATTAAACGGAGTCTGTCTGAAAGATTTACAATGAATACGTGATGCTATTGCCAAGGAGTTGTTTCCCAATACTTCTTACAGTGTAAATGTTTGTCTATTTTGTATACACCTTATAACAAGAGATCAGAGAGAGCAGAGTTTGTGCCTGTTATTTTTGCGTGACCCACAACTCCCTGTACACTGCGTATGGTGGAGCCTGCACAATTAACAATAAATTCAGGCTTTCCCACCATGCAGTCCACAGGCACATGTCACAGAAGCACTACCACATCAATGAGACGCTCTTATTTTGAGTTACTTTCAAGATGAATCCTTCTTAACTGACTCACTATGTAAAAAAAACCTTGATATAAAAAAATCTCTGACATCAAAAAACAACAATAACATGAACTGCCTTAACTTTTGTGTTCCAGTGAAATGTTGGGATTATACTCCAGTTGAATCTCAGATCTCTAAATTAATATATACTAACGCTGGATTAAACATTTAACAAGGATATTTTGGAAAGTAACTTGCCTAATTATCTCAGGTATTACCGAATAATAAAGCAATAAATGTTTGAGTAGCAGAACAGATATCTCATAAATATTTGATTCAGTAAAACTGTTAAAAATTATGGGGGTGGGGGAGGATAACATTATTCTAACATCAAGAAAAGACTGTGACTCTGAAATATTTTTTTTTAGAAATATAAGGAAATTACAGGGGCGTCTGGGTGGCTCAGTTGGTTGAGCTTCCAACTTCAGCTCAGGTCATGGTCTCACGGCTTGTGAGTTCAAGCCCCTCACTGGGCTCTGTGCTCACAGCTCAGAACCTGGAGCCTGCTTTGGATTCTGTGTCTTCCTCTCTTTCTGTCCCTCCCCCACTCATGTTCTGTCTCTCTCGGAAAAATAAATAAACATTAAAAAAAAAAAAAAGGTCTGGGGCGCCTGGGTGGCTCAGTCAGTTAAGAGTCAGGCTTCAGCTAAGATCAGGATCTCACCATTTGTGAATTCAAGCCCTGGTTCAGGCTTTCTGCTGACAGCTTAGACCCTGGAGCCTGCTTTGGATTCTGTATCTTCTTGTCTCTCTGTCTCTCCCCTGCTTGTGTTCTGTCTCTCTCTCTCTCTCAAAATAATAAACATTTTTAAAAATTTTAGAAATATAAGGCAATTACAAAATGTCAAAATACAGTAGACCTCCTTATCCATGCTTTCAGTTACCTGTGATCAACTGCAGTCTGGAAGCACATGATCCTTCTGACATACAGTCAAAAGGACCATAATAGCTGGAATGCTATGTCACATGCCTACGTGATATACCTCACTTCATCTCATCACATAGGCATTTTATTATCTCCCATTACCATCATCATAAGAATGAATACAGTATAAGATATTTAGAGGAAGAGACCACATAACTTGCATTACAGTATTTTGTTACAATTGTTAATTTTACCATTAGTTATTGTTGCTAACCTCTTACTATGCCTAATTTAGAAATTGTACTATATCATGGTTATGTATATACAGAAAAAAATAGAGAGAAAGGTTGGTACCGTCCACAACATCAGACGTCATATCCCCAGGGATTCTGGAATGTAACCCTACACGTAGGGGAGACCACTGCACTTCTCCACTGGAACAGCTCCATAATGATTCACATTATCTTTCCCACTAACTGTATGCATCATGACAACTGTAATTATCTTTTTAAATCTTTGTATCCCTACTGCCAGCTTCATCTCAGACACATATTAACTCTTTAGAAATTGTTTAATAACAAAGCAATGAATGAATGAATGAATGAATGAATGATTGAGGGGGCAACTATAAGAATGGGCTTCGTTTATGAAAAGGCTACAGTAGCGGTAGAATATAGACTCTGATGTTCTCTTTCCACCTCAGGTATAATCACTGACTTGGTCAGTTCCAACTGTACTCTTCTACCAAGGGCATGCTTGTAGGATTGACCAAATGGGACTGGGCTGCAATTTGTGACCAAAGCTAACTAGCCCAGGCCCCTCAAACTTTTGTCTCTTTGGGAGCTCTTGGGGTACTGGCTTTGTTAGGGCAGGTCAGAGTTGGTCTTCCTCTGGGCACTGTTTTCTCTGGTCTCCGGGGGTGGTGTAGTGATCTCCCCTTTCTGGCGGGGCCAGAACCCAAGCTCTTTCTGCACACCCTTCCCTCAGCCTGCTTCCTCCTAGCACATTCTGCTCCCAATCCTACAGCACCTTCTCTCAGCTGTTCTCCGCACATGGTGAATAAATAGCTCAGCCCTCAGCCATGAACTTATGGGTGACCCCAAGATGGACTCCTGGGATCTCTTTGTTCTCTCACTTCTGCTGCCCTAAATGGTGGATTCCAGCCACATCAGCTTTTCCAAACTCTGATCTCTGTCTCCTCTGAAGTTCAATGGAATGGCTGTGCTCAGCAGAGACCCCAACTCTGTAACACAGTAAGGAAGTTATCCCTAGCAGAATGAGTAATTGTGAGGTATACCTCTTCAGTTTTCTTCCCTTACAGTTGACTGACTAAAATCAGTCTTTGGATATGTTTCACCCCACTTTACAGTTGTTTTTGGTGGGAAAGCTAGTTCAGTACTAGATACTCTGGCATGACTAGAATCCATGTTTGAAGGCTAGTTCAGTACTAGATACTCTGGTATGACAAGAATCCATGTTAGAATGCAATGGAATAATGAAGAATGGAATGAAATTAAAAGAATAGAATACAATAGAAAATATGGCAGCAAGTCTCTAGTAAAGGTAAATACTATTTTGTGTAATTTTGATTTCAGTTAAATATATCTATGTCTATATACCTCTCTATATATACTTATAGATATATAGATATACTTTGACATCCAGTCAAAATAAAAAAAAGTTTTTTTTAATTTTTAAAAATGTTTATTTATTTTTGAGAGAGAGACAGAGCCTGACACTTAACCAACTGAGCCACCCAGGAGCCCCAATAAAAAAATATTTTTATTGTGGTTCATAGTCAAAAAATTTTTTGAAAGTCATTGAGTCAGATCAAACCCTATGACCTTGATTTCTTTCATATGGAGTAGAATTCATCTCAGACACAGTGTCAATTCAGGAAAATGAAATGTTTATCCATACTCTCCACAGAAGTATTACAAAGTACTTAGATAAACTGACTTATTTTAGGTGTAAAAGAAAGGGGTTTTATGTGGGAAAATAAACCCACCACTCTCTTTTTTTAAATATCTTCTAATGACTCTCTATCATCTACCCTTTTGCCTTTTACACTTTTACAAGCATAGGAATCACGTGGAGGTCTTGTTGACATAGAGATTCTGACTCAGTAAGACCAGTTAGAGCCTGGGGTTCTGCACTTCTGACACGCTCCTGGGTGATGCCACTGGCCTGGCCCACAGAACACAGGCTGGTAAGAATCTAGAGCAGAGGCTGGCGGACACTTCTTTGTAGAGAGCCAAACAGCACATATGTAAGGCTTTGAAGCCACATGCAGTTTTTGTTTCTCCTCCTTTTTTCCCCTCTTCCTTCTTCTAAAGGAATTTTTTAAAATTTTTTTAAAATTTTCTCAAAAATAAATAAACATTAAAAATTTTTTAAAAATTTTAATGCTTATTTATTTCTGAAAGAGAGAGAGACAGAGTGTGAGTGGAGGAAGGGCAGAGAGAGGGAGACAGAATCTGAAGCAGGCTTCAGGCTCTGAGCTGTCAGCACAGAGCCTGATGTGGGGCTCAAACACATGAACTGTGAGCCTAACCACCTGAGCCACCCAGGCACTCCTTAAAGCAATTTCCTTAATGGTAAAAAACCTTTCTTAGCTCACTGACCCTACAAAACTGGGCACTGGCCTACAGGTCATCGTTTGCTAATGCCAATCTACAGCAGCCCTGGCCAGAAGAAATAGAATGCAAGCCACTTATATAACTTTAAATTTTCAAGTAGCCACATTGTAAAGGAACAAGTGGAGGGCACCTGGGTTGCTCAGTCAGTTGAGGGACCAACTTTGGCTTAGGTTATGATCTCGTGGTTCTTGAGTTCGAGCCCTGCATCAGGCTCTGTGCTGACAGCTTGGAGCCTGGAGCCTGCTTCGAATTCTGTGTTTCCCTCTCTCTCCGCTGTTCCCCTACTCACACTCTGTCTTCCTCTCTCTCTCTCAAAAATAAGTAAACACTTTTAAAAATAATAAAAAAATAAAAGGAACAAGTGCAATTAATTTTAATGATGTTTTATTTAACCCAAAATAGCAAAAATAACATTTTCAATATATAATCGATATAAAACTTATTCATTAAGTCTTTTACTTTTTTTTTCCAGACTAAGTTTTGAAACTCAAAGTGTATTTTATATACCCCAATGTTCATAGCAGCACTCTCCACAATAGCTAAAACCTGGAAAGAGCCTAAGTGTCCATCAACAGATGAATGGATCAAGATGTGGTTTATCTATACCATGGAATACTCCATGGCAATGAGAAACAATGAAATCTGGCCATGTGTAGCAACATGGATGGACCTTGAGGGTGTTATGCTGAGCGAAATAAGTCAGGCAGAGAAGGACAAATACCATATGTGTGCACGTATAGGAGGATTAGGAGGAACTTAACAGAGGACCAAGGGGGAGAAGAAGGGCGGAAATGGTGGGGAAAGGGAGAGAGGCAAACCATGAGAGACTCTTGAATGCTGACAAAAACTGAGGACTGGTGGATGTGGGGGGGAGGAGGGGTGGGCATGGAGGAGGGCACTTGTGGGGATGAGCACTGGGTGTTATGTGGAAACTAATTTGACAATAAACTATTTGTAAAAAAATAAATAAATAAAATAAAATTGATGGGAAAAGAAAAGTGTATTTTATGCTTAGAGCCTATTTTGATTTGAACTAACCACGTTTCCAATGAATAGCCACAGGTAGCCACTGGCTGTATCATACTGGACAGTGCAGGTTTAGAAAAAAATGTTCAAAATTGTTTCTTTGGCATAAGTGCACTGTCTGCTCTTCCCCTGCTTACCTTTCTAGCCTCTTGTCCTATCTCTGAGTCCCACTGTACTTGTTCCATTCTATGCATATATTGGTCGCCTCATTTAGCATGCCCTAGGACACCTGCCACAGCTCAGTCAGTTGAGCGACTGACTCTTGATTTTGCCTCAGGTCTTGATCCTAGGGTCATGGGATGGAGCCCTATGTCAGGCTTTATGCTGAGCATGGAGCCTGCTAAAGATTTGCTCTCTCTCCCTCTGCCCCTCTGCGCAGCTCAATCTCTCTGTCTCTCCTCTCTTCTCTGTGTCTTTCTCTAAAGTAAAAAAATAAACAAATAAAAAGAATGCCCTCATTTCACTGATTCCCATCCTGAAAACTTTACTCACCCTTTCCTTAAACTGATGCAATTACAACAGCATTACATGCTTTAAGAAGACACCAGAGGGGTTGGGGCGTCTGGGTGGCTTAGTCGGTTAAGCGTCCCACTTTCGCTTAGGTCATGATCTTGCTGTTCGTGGGTTCGAGCCCCGCGTCGGGCTCGGAGCTGACTGCCAGCTCAGAGCCTGGAGCCTGTTTCAGAGCCTGTGACTCCCTCTCTCTCTGACCCTCCCCTGCTCACGCTGTCTCTCTCTCTCTCTCTCTCTCTCTCCTAGAAATAAATAAAACATTAAAATAAAATTTAAGAAGACACTAGAGGGGTGCCTGGGTGGCTCAGTCGGTTAAGGATCCAACTTCGGCCCAGGTCTTGATCTCGTGTCTCATGAGTTCTAGCCCTGCGTCAGGCTCTGTGCTGACACCTCAGAGCCTGGATCCTGCTTCAGATTCTCTGTCTCCACCTCTCTCTGCCTCTCCCATGGTCATGTTCTGTCTCTGTCTCTCAATAATAAATAAACATTTAAAAGAATTTTTTAAAGACACAGAAAATTATGAAAAAAAGCATAATGGTAGTAAATGAGTGCTCATGTTATTTCATGGTGCTAATTTTAAGCTATTGAAAAATCCATAAATTATTACTTCCTTTAACATTAATATCAAGGAATTATTATCATATTATCAGTGTTCTATATGGAGGCGAAAAACTTGTTTTTCCTCATTTTGTAAAACAACATCTTTTTCCCAAAAGCATTTACAATGTATTTATTTATCACCAGGGTATCTCAAAATATGCTTAATGTCATTGCTTTTATTTAACAGCCATGAAAGCTAACACCTTTAGGAGTTAAGGTGACCTTGCGATGAGCTTGATAAATACATTGAAGATTTCATTTTTTTCAGAAAGTCTTTTAAAACAGATAATTCCCAATTACCTGGGATAGTAAAACTATAGTTACTTAGAAAATAAAGACCAGACAAGATAACTTCTGAGGTCAGAAGAACGGTATGCCCCAAAGACTCTAATATTCTGCGTTTAATTCCAAGACTTTACCCTGAGCAGGTAAGAGAATTAAAAACAACCCAGACCCCAGTTTTCTCATCTATAAGGAGGATCATCACAATAATGACCTTTCAGAATCATAGTAATAACCAGATAACATAAGTTATGTTATTCAAAATTTCTCTCTAAGATTTTGTTTCTATGACCTGAGCACATTTTTAATAAAGTATGATTTTCATTCAACAACCTTCCTTACCTTGGGGGTTTGGGCTACAGTGAAGAATTGTTCCCAGAATAGGTCAAGGGAGGTCCATTGCAAGTGTTCATTTGGGAATCATTTTCACCCTATTAACATAGGCTAACGCCAGTGATGCTGACCCTCACTTGCATATCAACATCTCCAGGGCTATAAAGATATCAATATCTGGGCAATGATATCGGAATCTTTGGTGTGGGCCAGGCATGGCTACTTTTTCAAAGGTCTCCCTCTCCCCCCAGGTGATTCTAATGTGAGAGGCACTGGGTTGCTCAGTCTGGGGTTTCTTATTTGCAGAACAGGACTAATTCTTTGCTCATAAATCGTTGCAAGGATTAAGGGGAAATATATATAAAGTGCCTGGCATGTTTTAGAAATTTGATAAGAATTCTCTCCTAACCTCATGCTTCTCCAGCTAATTCCCTCACTTTCTACTAATTGCTTGAATACTAGCACTGTTTTCTTCCCAAATAGAATTTTTTTCAGTAGGTTTGTTATTTGTTGCTTTTAGTTGAATGGGACCAGTAGCTTCTGGCAGTGATTCAACCTCAACCCACATGAGGAACACTACACCGTTCCCTACCTTCAACATCAGAACCAGAGTTTCCTTAAGCAGAGATAGACTACTAAAGAATGCCTCTTGCTCCCGCTAGCTGGATAACCCCCAATAACTCCCAGGAAAACTTCCCCTCTCCCTTGAGAATACTGTAACTTTTAGTGATTCCTGCATTAGAATCTCTTGGAATGTCCTTAAAATGCAGATTCCTGGGGCACCTGGGTGGCTCAGTCTGTTAAGCATCCAACTCTTGATTTCGGCTCAGGTCATGATCTCATGATTCATGAAATCAAGCCCTGCGTCAGACTCTGTGCTGGCAGCAACGAGCCTGCTTGAGATTCTCTTTCTCTCTCTCTCTCTCTTTGCCCCATTCCCACTTGTGTTCTTTCTCTCTCTCCTTCAAAAACAAATAAACATTAAAATTTTTTTAAATAATTAAATACAGATTCCTGGGCTCCTCACTCAACCTACAGAACCAATCTCTGGAGATAGGATTGCCTTTTCAACAGCTTCTCAGGTGATCCTTATTCATGTTAATACTTGAGAAACATTGGCATGGAGAAGTCAACAACTGTAGATACAGCACCAGGTAACTCAGGTTACTCTACCTACTACAATTTACTAGGAGAATGGGGAGGAGGGTAATGCTGCTACCGTGTGGTTTGTTTGTTTGTTTGTTTCACATCCAAGGAGCTTTCTTTATTTTTCTAAAACATTTTCTTGACCTTAGAAATGTTATTTTGCTCTCCCAATGTCTTAGGGCTGGAAATACTCTTAAATATCAGCTAATTCAACCCTTAGTTTTATAAGACGGAGATTTTCCTCCAAGTCACCAACCTAGTGGTATGATATGCCTTAAGGAAAATAGCTGCCGATTTTTCTTCTAAAAGGCAATAATGGCTCCATGAAGATACAGCTCTACACTGGTCAGAATTTGCTCACTCACACCTTTGCCTCCTCTCCCTGCCCCACCTTTTTATAAAGGCAGTTTTCTCTCCTCTAAAGTTTGGAAACGTATCCCACTTCACAAATTAAGGGAATGGTCAGTAGTCAAGGACAGCTTCACATGGACAGCAGATTTTAAAATATATAACTGAGCAAAAAAGCAATTTCTACACAGGCTGTAACAGACTCGGAAATGATTTACTTTGAAAGACCTGAGCCTGTTAGGGTTTTGCAACTTGCACACCAGTAAATGATTGTCAGAGGCATGGGGCTGCTACATCACAGGCCTACGTGAGTGACACACCGTCCCAGCTAACTCACTCCCAGATAGGTGTGGAAATTCAGCAAAGAACATGATCTGCCCACAAATCCAAAAGAACCAATTCAACATGCATTGGAAATGGACACTGCTGGTATCATTAGAATAATCCGTTCCACAGTCATAGCTTTGGAATTTGTAAATGTACATCTACAGACACGAGGAGCATTATACTTGTTTACTTAACTTGGCTTCCTACTATTATTGCTTTCATTTTTATTATGAAGTGTTTTTACATTGCTGAAGCTTGATTCATTAAGTAATTGCCATCCTCCTATCTGGGTCATTGGTCATATTTATTGCAAAAGAAAACTACAAATCATTATTCAAGAGCAAATTCCACATATTTTCCACGTCCTAAACTTTTCAACCTCTCTTATTTTGTGCAGGCTGATTCGTTCCAAGGAACAGCACATTCCCCAGAGGTAATCAGACTGAAGCAGGAGAGGAACAGGGTTGGTCTTCAACAGAGAGGTCCACAGAGCTTTAGCCATTTACTGTCCTTCGTATTAGGCTCTGTTTCTAAACATTATTAAGAGTTTGAAAAATAAACCTGTGGGAGTATTGGTTAAAACCATCCCGAGTCCTAATTCATAGGGAGAAGGCAGCGTGCATGCACGCTCACTCACACACACACACACACACACACACACACACACACTTACACTTCCCTTTCCTCTTCTTGTTCACAGAATAAGCAGGGCATTGTTTCTGACTATTCATTTCACTGTTGAAGAAAGCATAAATAAAAGATGGCAGGATGAATGGGTCACATCATTAACTTAAAGTGTCCCATACTTGAGAAGAATATATAGTTTACAAAGTAATGAGGTGCCTGGAGTTTGTGCGTAGAAAGTGTCCCTGTTTGTAAATAATGTATACAGCATTCTCCTTGTTTCTTTCCCTTTTGTTTTTCATTTCATTCTTTTCTCCACTACAGTCATTGTTGAGTCTAGATTATCCTTCTGTAATTGTGTGTCCTGAATTGCTAACTAAGCTATTTTTAAAAACTCATTCAAAATAAACAATTCAAGATTCTTAAAAGACAAAGGCTATTTGATGCCTCTAAATGAATGGGAAGAAAGGGTCCTTTCACCTTCTAAAATAACCTTTTCCTAGAGAAGCCAGTAGCCCCAGGAGGGAGGGAGAGGGAGAGAGAGAAGCCAGTAAGTATACCAAGGGTGTACTGCCATCCCTCATAGTAGGTGCCTGATGCACAGATTTCCTTTTTCCTCACAGCAACCTGATTATCCCCACTTAACAGGATAAAGCGCAAAGATTCAAAGATGTTAATGACTTGCCCCAAATTATAAAACAATAAATGGAAAAGATGGATTCAAATAGAGACTGGCCTAACTGACTCAACAGTCTGTGTATTCTTTGCATACTGTTCAAAACTGAATACTCTTTTCTTTTGGCAAAGATATCAGAGGTTGTTTCTGTGGTCTATGAGTTCTTTCGTTTGTGTGCTTGTTCATCGATTGTTTGGGCTTATTTGTTTGCATTCTGCATTACCTGTTTGCCAACACAAAGGACAGAGCATCAGAGCCATGCAACTATGGCACCCGCAAGCTGAGTATCATTTCCAGCTGAAGGTTATGTTGTGATATGGGGCGTCTGGACCACTTAGTCATTTAAGCTTCTGACTCTTGATTTTCAGCTCAGTACATAAGAGCAAGCCCTGTGCTGGCAGTGCGTAGCCTGCTGGGGATCCTCTCTCTCTCAAAAGAAATAAACTTTTTTTATTTTAAGGTAGGTTACAATAATCAGTTATCTGTTGAGGCAGAATCACTCCCAGAGGCAGAACACAGAGCAATCCCAACTGACACAGATGCAGGGCTCAGGAGGCATTTGGACATATATTGACACAGAAGGCATGCATAGGTTGAGCCCAATAGCGAAGGTTCAGGATGGTGCTGCCTCGATTCCTCTCTGAAGCCACACGGTCCCTTTGTACTCCTCAGGAAGCCACTTATATGCAGACATTTCATTATGATTTGGCTATTTCCTGACTCTCGTTGCTGCTCAGAAAGCCAATGGCACTACAAACTAACATATCTCCATCGTAATGTAGGGGAGCCTTATTACATCATAGGCCATGAGAGGACACAGGGGAGCAGCCTCTGGGTGAGAAGGAGAAAGTCCTCAGACACAGGCTGGTCTTGCTTCTTGTTTTCACCATGTGATAAACTATGTCATAAAAGCGAATGACAAAATTGTGGAAAGATATGTCCTTCCACACCACTGTGCTTTCCCAGAATCTTTCCAGCACCCACTGCAAGTTCAATGAAAAGGATATAAACTCTGGAATCAGACTGACCTAGTTCCGCATTTCAGATAAACAACTTACCAGTTAAATGAACCTCTCTGAGTGTCCATGACCTCATTTGTAGCACAGGGATAAGAATACCAACCTTTCCACATTGTTTTGAGGATTAGAGATAAAAGAAGTGAAATGCCTGGAAGACACTCAGGCAAGAGCCCTGGTTGGTTATTTTAGCCCTAAATAGTACCCAGGCCTAATATCTTAGAGTCTGAAGGGTTTATTCCAGCAGCTTTCCCAGCATAGAAATATCTTCTTTAACATACTGATGGATACAGTTTGATTACTTTCTGCTTTGAGAGATAATCTGAGCCCAGTAATCGGTCTGTAAAGCAAAAGTGATGAATAATTAAAATTAATCTCCTTGGAGAATTTTTAAAACTATCAAGTGAGATTATTCAAATGGATTCATATGGCAAGAAGTAAAATATAGCTGAGTTTTAAGCAAGGTAGAAAAAATGAGTTAGTAAAGGGTGAAGGGTGATGATCTAGGGCATGAAGTGTATTAAATTTCTTGCAAGGAAAATCCTTTACACTCACAAAGTTGTACATTAATACCACAATTAAACTCATATGTGTTTAACAGTCCTGGCAAATATTTTGTTCACAATTTGAGGAATAAACTTGTAGACTGTCTTTTTTTTTTTTTTTTTTTAATGTTTTATTTATTTCTAGGAGAGAGAGAGAGACAAAGCGTGAGCAGGGGAGGGTCAGAGAGAGAGGGAGTCACAGACTGAAACAGGCTCCAGGCTCTGAGCTGGCAGTCAGCACAGAGCCCGATGCGGGGCCCGAACCCACGAACCGCGAGATCATGACCCGAGCGAAAGTCGGACGCTTAACCAACTACGCCACGCGGGCGCCCCTAGACTGTCTTTTTATACTTACTGGATAAATAGTTCTAAATATGAAAGGGTTTGGTTAAATATTCGAAGATTGTCTTTGTTACTTTAATTTTAAGAAATTATTTTTGTACTATTCTTGTCATCCTGCTCTACCCAACATACCCATTCAAAAATTAGAAAACTTACAAGTGCCTGGGTGGCTCAGTCAGTTAAGCGTCGAACTTTGGCTCAGGTCATGATCTCACAGCTTGTGATTTCAAGACCCATGTGCGGCTCTGTGCTGACAGCTCAGAGCCTGGGGCCTGCTTTGGATTCTGTGTCCCCCTCTCTCTCTGCCCCTCCTCCTCTCTCTCTCTCTCTCTAAAAGATAAATAAACATTAAAAAAAAATAGAAAACTTATCTTTCCATAAGATCAAACCCATAGTTTAAAAACAACCTCAGGGGTGCCTGGGTGGCTCAACTGGCTAAGTGTCTGACTTCGGCTCAGGTCTTAATCTCATGGTTTGTGGGTTCAAGCCCCGTGTCAGGCTCTGTGCTGACAACTCGGAGCCTGGAGCCTGCTTCAGATTCTGTGTCTCCCTCTCTCTCTGCCCCTCTGCTTCTCTTTGTCTCAATAATAAATAAACATTTAAAAATTTTTTAATAAAAATAAAAATATAAAAACAATCTCAGTAGAACATTTGTGCTGGTACCACTCAATCAGATCCATGCATATAAATGAAAACACCACACCAAAGGGATGAGTCAAGGGCACAGACAGTCACTTACACACATCCCCCACCCAGAATGCTTGTCAATTTCCAAGACTTGATAAATGTAATCTTTGAAACCCAATTTGACCATGGGAAAAATTCTTCGGAGATTATACTAATGCCAACAACTAATAACTGGACCTCAAATGCTAGCTATAAGTGAAAAATCTGAGCCATCTGCACTTGTGAATTTGTTACATCTTTTCAGAAAATGGATGATTTTTTGTTTTTGTTTTTAAAGTAAGCTCCTTGCCAGTGTGGGGCTTGAACTCACAACCCCAAGACCAAGAATCACAAGTTCTACTGACTGAACCTGCCAGGGGCCACGAAGAAAATGAATTTAAGTTGAGAAAGTGACTAAAGAAGCCATCTCTAGAGAACAAATCATCACCTTGTTCAAATCACTTGAACAGCTTTAATTTGTGCTCTTTATATTTGGCTCACAACTGTGATTCAAGAAGATAGCTACTATTAAGGGAATTATAAAAGTATTAAAGAAAACTGTCTAGGAAATTGATTAGGTAAATCTTCCATTTTCAACTCATAGTATGCTCCTTGTATCGGGGATAATTTGTAAAGTTAAAAAAGTGAACATGATCTTGAATATTTACCCTGCACTTACTGTCACAACTGCCAGTATAATAGTTACATACTATTTAGCGATAGAAAACTATACTAACAAACGTCACAAAGGTGCTGTATGCATTCCACACCAAAACGGAATCAAACTTAACTCGTTTTGCTTAATAGGAGAAAAGAATCAAGTAGCAAAATTTGGTCTAATATTCCAAAGAATAAGCTTTTTTGCACTCAACTTTTTTCATCTGTTCAGTTTTAGTTTTGGGTTTTGAGGCATAATTTGTACATAGTAAAATGTACAAATCCTTAGGGGTCAGATCGAGCAATTTTTGCCTATGTATACAGTCTGTAACAACCAGCCAGATGAAGGTATGGAAGATTTTTATTGCCTCAGAGAGATCACTCATGCTCCTTCCCAAAGAACTTCTTCCCAGTTCTGTTGGCTTATTCTCCATACTTTTCCTTTGTTTGAGGAATAATAAATACATATATACTGAGGACGCTTCATTCAATAACTAAGTATAGCACAAATTCAAATTGCTAATCACTAGCAATATAAACATAAAAATGATAACTGCTCTTGCCTACAAGTTTTCTCAGTCTTTTTCATTTTAGAATTCCAATATTTATTCCAAATGTTCCAAAGTATTTTCAATATTTAAAGCACAGTTTTTCAAGGTACTCACCATCACTAATCATCAAGGAAATGCAAATCAAAACCACAATAAGTTATTGCCTTGCATCTGTTAGAGTGGCTATTATCAAAAAGACGAGACAACAAACGTTGGCGAGGACTTGGAGAAAAGAGAACTCTTGCGCACTATAGGTGGAAATGTAAACTGGTGCAGCCACCATGGAAAACAGTATGGAAGTTCCTCAAAAAATTTAAAATAGAACTACCTTATAATCCAGTCATTCCACTTCTGGACAAATAATGGAAGGAAATGAAATCAGTGTCTCAAAGAGATAATCTGAATTCCCAGGTTCCTTGTACCATTTATAATTGCCAAGATATGGAAAAAATCTAAGCGTCCATCAACAGATGAATCAATACAGAAACTGCGGTATATACATGTTAGAATATTATTCAGTCATTTTAAAAAAAGAAACACTGCCATTTGTGACAACATGCATGAACCTGGAGGGCATTACTCTAAGTAAAATAAACCAAACACACAGAAAGACAGATTCTGTGTGGTATCACTTATATGTGGAATCTTAAAAAAAATTGAACTCCTAGAAACAGAATAGAACAGTGGTTGCCAGGGACTAAGGGGCAGAGGAATGGGGAGATGCTGATTAAATCAAACTTTCAATTATAAGATGAGTAAGTTCTAAGGATCTAACATACAGCATTGTGACTTAGTGAATAATGCTGTACTGTATGCTTGAAATTTGCTAAGAGTAAATTCTATGCATTCTCAACAACAACAAAAAGATGAGTAACAATATGAGATGATGAAGGTGTTAACTTGATATTGGTGTGTATTTCTCAATGTATACATATAGCACATCATCATGGTGCAAACTTTAAATGTATACAATTTTCCTTGTCAATTATACCTCAATAAAGCTAGGGACATGTGCGAAGCATACCCTCGGCAATGCAATAGATTCCTATATCAGATATCTTACTATGGATAATGAATACATTAACCACCAGAAATGGTATCTACCCCACAAATGGCTCCATCGACTCCTGAAATGTAGTTACATTGTTGTTGTTGTTTTTTTTTATGTGCAGGGTTTGTCATTTGCAAATACTTTTTAAAAGTATTTTGCAATTCTAAACAATCTCCGATCCAGAATTTGCATTGGCCTTCCCACATATACTACTTTATATATTTCCTCATTTGCCTTGTCTCCAATCAGCCATCTTCTTTCAATTGTTCTAGAACCCATCTTGTAATTACGTGTACGTACTTCTACAGTTCACACAACAGCATCTTATAGGAGTAGAATTAAGAGGAATAGTACATAAATTGCTGGTCAATCCCACTGAGTTTTAGACATAATGATTTTTAGTAACTAGACATGTTCAGTGTCAAAATAACAATATTCCCTAGAGTATGTTGACTATTTCTTTAGTTTTGGTTCACAGTTTTTTTCTCCCACCTTGAGTTGAATATTTAATATATTTCCTTTTATTCTTGTCATATAATGTAGGACTATGAATTTGCTTCAGAGTAGGAATTTGGTACCATTCAATTTTCCCCAAAAGGTTTATATGCATTTTTTAAACTCAAAATGTCATAATTTGAATAGTAGTGATCTGAGAAATAATTTTAACATTTGAAAAAGCTTGAATTTTGTTTTAAATTTTCCCATTTATTTTTGG
This sequence comes from Proteles cristata cristata, assembly GCA_017311185.1. Lineage (NCBI taxonomy): Eukaryota > Metazoa > Chordata > Mammalia > Carnivora > Hyaenidae > Proteles > Proteles cristata. The sequence goes on from JAESUZ010003262.1 coordinate 131,914, forward strand.
GTATTTTTTTATCCTATAGTCAGAGAACATGATCCATTACTTAGGACATTTTGTGTATGCCTATGAATAAGTATCAGATCAAATTTTGGAAATATTCCATAAACACTTCAAAAGAATTATAGTTTTGATAATGTACTATATAATTATCAATTCATCTTCATTAATCCATTATTCAGAACCTGTATGCCCTTATTGGAGACAAGGGTCAGGAAGGAAGTTCTGGAGAGATTGAGAAACGGTTATTGTGTCTGTCAATTTTTCCTCTTATTTGTTAAGTGTCTTCTTTTTTTTTTACATTTGTATTTATTTAAGTAATCTCTACACCTAACATGAGGCTCAAACTCATGACCCTGAGATCAAGAGTTGCGCGCTCACTGACTGAGCCACCAAGCACCCCTGTAAGGTTACTTTTCATATATCTTTCTCTGTTGTTATTCAGCAATATAAATGTAATCTTATTAATGATTTTGTTGTATAAAATATTGTTATCTTTGTTTCCTTTTTTGTTATACTTGATGATAAGCTTTTGACTGTTATTATTTTGTGATTTAATTAACTGCCTTGGACATCTAATGGAGTCTTTATATTATTTATACTACTGTTAGAACAGGTCTGTTTAACTTTTAAAATCTTATTTGCAAATATTTTTTATTCTTCTTGTTTCATCTTGGATGTTTTCTTTTTATTCTATAATCTATGAACTGCACTTTGTTTATTTTTATGTTCTCTAGAGTATTTTTAGAAGGTATATAGCCAATGTTCTAATGCTTATAATGATTACATTTCAGTTTTTTAAAAAAATGTATATTTACAATATGTATTTCCTGGTTTTCAAAGTCAAGAATGACATTAACTTTTTTTGAGTTTTATTTAAATTCTAGTTAACACATAGTGCAATATTGGTTTCTGGAGCAGAATTTAGTGATTCATCACTTACGTATAACATCCAGTGCTCTTCACAACAAGTGCTTTCCTAAGTACCCATCACCCATTTAGCCCACCCTCGCCTGTCTTCTCTCCAGCAACCCTCAGTTTGTTCTCTAGACTTAACTCTCTTATGGGCTTTTTCTTTTTCCCTTCTCCTATGTCCATCTGTTTTGTTTCTTAAATTCCATATGCAAGTGGAATCATAATGTGTTTGTCTTTCTCTGACTGACTTATTTTGCTTAGCATAATACTCTCTAGCTCCATCCATGTCATTGTAAATGGCAAGATTTCATTTCTTTTAATGGCTGAGGAATATTCCATTGTATATATGCCACATCTTCTTTATACATTCATCAGACAATGGACATTTGGGCTCTTTCCATAATTTGGCTATTGTTGATAGTGCTGCTATAATCATCAGGATGCATGTACCCCTTTTGAATCTGTATTTTTGTATCCTTTGGGTAAATACCTAGTAGCACAATTGCAGGGTCATAGGGTAGTTCTATTTTTAAGTTTTTGAGGCAACTCTATACTATTTTCCAGAGTGGCAGCACCAGTTTCCATTTCCACGAACAGTGTAAGAGGGCTCCCCTTTCTCCACATCCTCACCAACACCTGCTGTTTCCGGTGTTGTTAATTTTAGCCAAGTATGATGTTAACTTTGGGTTTACCTATGCAAGATGAAAAATTTATCCCTGACTTCCTAGTCTTTCTGATATAATTTGGAGTTTCAGAGTCATGTTATTGTCATGAAATTTTTGTTACATTTTATGGATTTTCTCTCCAAATTGGTTTTTGATACTTGTGTTAAGGAAAGGCTTTTCCCTCGCTCCTGATGTTTCCTTACAGGGAAGGTCTCCTGTCACTCTGTACTCTTTACTCACATCTCCCTGGAGAAGAAGAGTGGCTTAAGCTAGTCTATTGCAAAAAAAAAAAAAAAAAAAAAGGGCATACTTAGCTCTGCTCCAAGCTCTTCCCTCTTGAGAGTTAACTTACTGCAAGGAATAAGAGCTCCTCTCTGCTCTCCATACCATTAAGTTTGACTTGATACAGAGAGTTCCACCCCAAAGTAGAGCACCATGACTATAAAGGTAAGTCTGCCATATTTTGGGTTTCAGTGGCTGATCCATTTGGTTCTCACCCTAATTTATTATTATGGCTTGAATTTTGTGTCCCCCAAAAGATATTTTGTAGTCCTAACTCTCAGTATCAATGAATATAACCCCATTTGGAAATAGGGTCCTTGCCCATGTAATTAAGTTGAGGTCATTAAGATGGTCCTGAATCCAGGTGACCTGATAAGAGAAGAAGACACACAAGGAGAGATGGCTGTGTGACAATGGACACAGAGATTGGAGTGATGCATCTATAAGCTAAGGAATGCCAAAAATCATCAACAAACACCAGAAACTAGAAGAGGTGAGGAAGGATTCGCCCATACAGGTTTCAGAAGCAGTGAGGCCCTGCTTAATGTCAGACTTTCAGCTTCTAGAACTATGAGATAATACATTTCTGTTATTTTAAGCCACTCAATTTGTGATACTATGTTACAGCAGCCTTAGGAAACTAGTACAGTTACGTCCTCCAGTTTAGACCTTTCCAGTAATAAAGGTGATTTGGGTACTCTCCCTTCTCTTTGTTGCCTTATTTCTCAGTTGGTTCATCATTTAGGCGATGCCCCTAAAAGTTTTGTTATGGATCTGCTTTCTTTTCTTTTTTTTTTTTTTAATTTTTATTTATTTCTAGGAGAGAGAGAGACAGCGTGAGCAGGGGAGGGTCAGAGAGAGAGGGAGTCACAGACTGAAACAGGCTCCAGGCTCTGAGCTGGCAGTCAGCACAGAGCCCGACGCGGGGCTCGAACCCACGAACCTCGAGATCATGACCTAAGCGAAAGTCGGACGCTTAACCGACTAAGCCACCCAGGCGCCCCGTTATGGATCTGTTTTCATCCTCTGATAGAAACTCTTGATTGGGAAATAGAATTATAGGAAATTTTCTTGAATCATATCATTCATGATTTCACCTTTTCTGGTTTTTCTAAAGTTTTCTATTTCTGTAACTTGTGCTTTTGAGGTATTGGTTCTTCTGAGATGGTGCTATGATTTTTTTCTTATCTGTGCTCTTGTATGTTCCAAATTGTCTTTTGTTCTAATTTCTAGACCATTAGCTCAAATTTATTTATTCAATACTTGGAGAGATTTCCTTTTCTATTTACATACTTTTAACATCCAATAACCTCTTTTGTTCTCTGAATGTTCCCTTTCTGTAACATGCATTTATTATTTCATGGATATATTTCTTCCTTTATCTAAGGTTATAAATGCTATAAATTTTTAAAAGTGTTCTTCATGAATAATCTCCATTTTTTTCAAAGTTGCTTTTTTTTTCCATTGCTCTATTTATTTGGTCTCTTTCTTTCATACGAGAAGTATTTTTTCAATATGTAGTTATCTTTGACTGTCTACTCATGGTTAAGAGACACTAAAAGCCTTTTTAAAAGTTCTGAGCATATGGATAGTGTTTATTGACTTTGAGCTGGATGTGCTGTTTTTCAAAGAAGATAAAATTCCATTACATAGTTATTGGGAAAAAGAAGAAAAAGAAGGAAAAAGCTCATTAATTGAAAGACATGAAACAGTCTTTAGTATATACTATTAAGTATAAAAAAACAAGTAAAGTCATAGAAAAAAATGTGTATAGAATGCCACCATTGATATAAAAAGACAAGAGACAGAGATAGGTACAGATTTCCCTTCATAAACAATTCTGTGCATTTTCAATTTTGATTATGTGACTATTTTACTGACATAAAAGATAAATGATTATTTCAAATGTTGCAAGAGGTTTTAGGTATTTAGCTATTTTTAATCATCTGTGTAGAATACTGCAAAAGTTTTCCATTTCTATACGCATTTATTTTTAGCTGAAGAAACTTTTCTTCATTATATCTTTAATTATTAGTTTTTATCTAATTATTCTAACCTCCCCCAAAGTAAGTAGTATTTACATTAAATATTAATCATATTTTCTGCCATCACTTCATCTATCCTTTTGCTCTTCAAGTTTGTTCTACCTTATTGTACACATGACGTTTTCATTTTCATCCGTTGTGTGTTTGTTTGTTTATTTCAGACAGGTCTTTGAATCTTTACACCTCATGCAGAATTGTACATGGGAAGGAAGTTAAGTGAGCTTATCAGTGAAAATCAAGGCAGCTACAACCTGCCCACCGGGAATGAGACATCACTATGAACTTGGAGGGCCTGGAGCCAGCCAGCACAGGGCAGAACAGCCAACAGGCATAGCTGACCTGAATGTGCAGGGCATATGATCAGCCATAACATGGGCCAGCAGCCGAAACTTAACAAAGAGCTAGGCCCCTGCTCACTCTGTGTCCTACCCCCGACCCACCTAAGGTCCTTCTCAAGGATCTTTGACAGTGAGGAGGGGCAGGAGAGGACTCAAGAGAAAGATACAGGACTTTCTGCCAACACAGACATGTGGGGCTCTATAACCAAAGTTGGATTCCACGCTGATATGTGGATAATACGGTTTTGAAGTTTTTGGAAAGTTTTCCCTATTATTTCATCTAAATTCTTTCTGCTGCATATTTAATAGCTAATTCTTTTGCTTTTATTTTAGATATAGGTATGATACACATCCCCATAGATATGTCCCTTACTCTTGTATTAACTTTTTGAATTAGACTTAGAATGAGTTATACTTTGACTGCTTTGTCTGACTGGTAAATTTGAAAAAACAAATAATTACATTTGAATGGCTTTAGTCATGGGTCAGACTCTCCAGTCCAACCATACACTCCAGTGCCCTTATTGTTACCCTTAGTCTGATTCACACATATGTGTTATCTGCTGGCTTCCGTAGACTTGAGTTTGCCAACGCTGCTTTAGAGTTTTCAAAGTCATTTCACCATATGCTGTTTCCCTTGCTTTTCACAATAATCCCATAGGAGGGTTACATTAGCTATCATTCCCCATTTTCACCCCAGGAAATGTGGGCTGTAAGGTGTTAACTGGCTTGCTGAAAGTTACCACACAATTAGTAACCGGTGGATCTAGAGTCAATTTTATTTTTACCATAAAACACTAACTTTCTCAGTGTAAACATATTCCAATCATCTTGTTGCTTTAAGTTTTCATACATAGTTGTTAGAATATTAAAAGTTATAAAAAATAATCAAGGAATCACAAGAGAAAAGCGTTATTATGCTTGTTCCCTCACTGTTTTCAGTGAAATGAAATCACATGCCATGAGTAGTTTGTGGTGATATCTTCAGCAAACACATTATGAGAACTATAAAAGTGATGTATTGATATCTTAATTACTCAAGCATGTGTTCTTTGTGGACAGTTTCTCAATTCTAGCCAGCTTGCTTTGCTTATATTTAATGGCCAAGTACAGTTGCCCACATTACAGTAAGACAGATAAAAGAGAAGATCAGGGAATATGAAAGACATTGAAAAGTTCTTTTTGAGTAGTAAAGGCTGAGTTAGGTTTTGACAGGCCACCCACCCCCACTGCCTCTGTCAAAATGACCATCAATGTTTTGAGCCCAGAATCGTAGTCAGTGACTGTTCTTTATCATCACCAAATGAAGACAAAATTACTCCCTGCTTTGAGATGACTGAATTCTTTGAAGCTAAAGATCATTCAAGAGTCTGTAAAATTCTTTTTATAAAATGGTAGAGCTTTTAAATACCTAACGTCTTTGAAATAATGAACAATTTAGCTTTAAAAATTGTGGTCTGGGGGCGCCTGGAAGCCTCAGTGGGTTAAATATTTGACTTTAGCTCAGGTCATGATCTCACGGGTTTGTGAGTTCGAACCCTGCATTGGGCTCTGTGCTGACAGCTCAGAGCCTGAAGCCTGCTTCAGATTCTGTGTCTCCCTCTGTCTCTGCCCCTCTCAGCTCACATGCTCTCTCTCTCTCTCTCTCCCTCTCAAAAATAAATAAACATTAAAAAATTATTTTTAAAAACTGTGATCCAAAGCATTGGCATACCAAGACTGGGTGAGAGGAAGGCTTGGAAGTAGTGTTTTCTGACGGGGAGGAATCGGTGATCTCTGACATTGTTTAGGAATGCTGACCTGTGGTCATAATGAAAGCCCACTGATATTTAGTTGCCTTTAAGTTGCTTTTAAGTTACCCACGGACATTGCAACTGTCCATTGCCTGTGCCCAAGGACCACCTCCACCCACCCTCTCCCATGCGCACATGGATCGAATTCTATGCACTACGGGCAGGGCCTCAGTTGCTCTAGAATAGTGATGACAAATATCAAAAATATAAATGCATGGGACCTAAAATAACAATGGTTTAATTTTATTTTTATCCCAGATTTATTGAGATATAATTCACATACATTTGAATTTTAAAATGAGTGAATTATGTCACTTAAAGGAGCTTCATGAGGGGCGCCTGGGTGGCTTAGTCGGTTAAGCGTCCGACTTTCGCTTGGGTCATGATCTCGTGGTTCGTGGGTTTGAGCCCCGCGTCGGGCTCTGTGCTGACTGCCAGCTCAGAGCCTGGAGCCTGTTTCAGTCTGTGACTCCCTCTCTCTCTGACCCTCCCCTGTGCACGCTGTCTCTCTCTCTCTCCCCTAGAAATAAATAAAACATTAAAAAAAATTTAAGAAAAAAAAATAAATAAAGGAGCTTCATGAGAATAAAAGTGAAATATTCTATTTAATGAAAAATATATTTATGAAAATGTTTGAAGTTTCTATAGTAAAGTCTATGAAATGGATACATTGAAAAACATGTATTTCTGGTCTTTAGCAGCCTTTACAGTACCTTTTTGATGAGATACTTATTATATAAAAGCTTAGCATACCACAGAAAATAGAAGATTTTAGGAAAATAAACAGTCTAGGAAAAGACACCTGTATGAAAATCTCTTAATACATATGCAATTTACTACTAATACAGTTAGGTTTAAGTCATTTCCATTTCCATAACAAGAACTAGCTGTGTATATATGTAGAAGGAAAGTGAAAAAGGAAAAAAGATAGTATGTACACAAAATTGTGCTTTTTTTTTTTTTTTAGAGCAAGGAGGTTGGGAAGAAGGAAAGAGAGAGGATCTTAAGCAGTCTCCAGGCTCAGCATGGGGACCGACGCAGGGCTCAATCCCACAACTGTGAGATCATGACCTGAGCCAAAAGCAAGAGTCGGATCCTCAACTGACTAAGCCACCCAGGCACCTCAAAATTGCTCTGATTAATCTCTATATGGATATCATGAAACAAAAGAAACTTCTTGAAGAAAGTGGCAGTCGAATCATTGAATCAACATTGCAAATATATAAAAATAGACCTTTGCTCAGGAATCAAATTTCTAGTTATGATATGAAACAAATACTAGTACCCAGTAACAACTGTCATCAAAATTGTTATCAAACTGTTATCAAAATTGTACATAAAGGTTAAATTTGAAGGTAAAGCAAGATACATTTCCCTACAAAGTTATCTTTATATTCCCTATAATTTATCTTTCTAACTGCATGCCTTTCAAAAGGCGTTTATAAAAATGTGACTATTTAAAAAGTATGGAAAATATATACACTAGTATCGTAACAAAGTTTACACTTCATCCCAGGTTAGAAATTCTTGTCATACTTAGAGATGTGGAAATATTTGTCTTTAAAACTTGAATTTCTAATCAACTCCAGCAAAATTAGCAAGCAAAATCAGTAGAGGATACGCAATGTTCAGGGGCCAAACATTTGTACCTAAACAAGACAATATCCACTTAGATCAAAGGAGAATATGGCCAGCCCTGGGAAATCTTATGGCCTATCTCAGCATCGTTAATCACTGGGTTTGCTGAAGTTCAGTGTAAGTGTTGTTAGCTATTTATGAGTCCCCATAGCTGCCTATTGCCATGACTTTTAGGGTGGGGTGGGCATAGTGTACTTTCATAGCAATAAACAGCTATCTTGTTGAAATCCACTCATTCTTTATTTTTTACTGCTCTCTAGCACTGACTCAAATTTACAAGCATTCACTGAGACCTCTCTTAAGCCTGTTCAGGAAAAGATTAACTTCAAACACAGACATTGTAATATATGTGTAACACACACATCCGCAGATAGTCACATTTGCCTGTTTCTCACGGAGCTGAAAGTATCACATTTTTATCATGGTGAAGGAAACACATTTAATTGCACTGAAAATTCCTCAGGTATTTTTTAAATAAACTTGGAAAAAGGCTTTGTTATATGACTTCTAAATAGTACCAGGGTGTGTGTTGGAATTATAACTATATGTTTCCCAAAAATAGTGTTCACCATTTGTGAAGGAAAAAGTAGAAATAAAATGTGTCACATCATTTCAATAATTAATACTCCATGATCATTATACAGAAAAGCCAAAAAATATATTCCCCTAACTTCAGAAAAGATCACATATAAACCATTCAAGATTCTGAAGGAATGCTCCTAGAGAAATGCTAATTGAGCCTCTAGTATTCACATGACACCAAGCTTGATGCCATAAAGCAGTACTTCTCAAATTGCACCTGAATTTCTAACAGCGGAATAGTAAGAATGATTACCCCCATGGAGCTAGGGAGGGTAAGATTTACTACTTCAGGCAGGATAGGCTGGATTATGCTGTAGCGACAAATATCCCCAATATTTGCTTAAAGCAGAAAGGTTTGCTTCTTGCTCTCACTTCATGTTCCTAACAAGCTAACTAGAGAAGCTGCTTAGGGCCATTCCCACATCGAGATACAAGCTGATGGGGGTACTGGTGGCTCAGTCGTTCGAGTGACCGCCTTTTGATTTCAGCTCAGGTCATGATCCCAGGATCGTGGGATTGAGCCTTGTGTCAGGCTCTGCACTGAGTGTGGAGTCTGCTTAAGACTCTCTCTCCCCCTCTCTCTGCCCCTTCCCCACTCACTCTCTCTCTAAAAATAAAAAATAAAATTTTAAATAAAAAGAGTCCCTTTCCCTCCCTCTGCCCGTCTCTTCCCGCCCCTATTGAGTTCACTCTCGCTGGCTCGCTCTCTTAAAAAAAAAAAGTTACAAGCTAATTAAGAAGCCACTGTCTGAAATTTTGCAAATCACTTTGTCAAAAGGAAAGAGAGTTCTGGAAGGCCTCCCACCAGCAATTAAATGACCTGCTCACAAATCGTTCGCTAGAACTAGGCATCCAACCTTAAGGGCCAAGAAGGCTAATCCATCCATGTGCCCAGAAAGAGAGGAGGGCCAGATTTCAGTGAGTGCTGCACATATACGCTACTTATTTTACCTTAAAGTTATTCAAAATTGGCATTCTGCTTCATGCTAAATCTACTATTATAAAAATGAAGTTTTAAATGACCACCAAGCAAAATGGACAATCAAAATACGTTTTTACTCTTTGGCACCGGTAGACATAATGATCAAATCATGACAGACCTTTTCAGTCATGCGAAGAGTTTTGTGTTTATCCTGAGGGCAATGAAAGCTATTGCAGTAACTTAAACTGGGCTGTAAAATAATCAGAATTTTATTTTATAAGGTCACTCTTTTTATCAGTGAGGGATGCGTTTAGATCACAGAGTACTCCTTTAGAGAGTAGGCAGGGAGAACCTGTTAGGAGGCTTACAGAAATCCAGAGATAATGGCAAACCTGAATATAGATTTTATAATCCAATTGGATAGAATTAGACAGATCTGAGAAATATTAAAGTCAAACTGAAAAGACTTCATGATTGGTTATGGAGGTTAAAAGAAAGGGGTGGGGTTTTTTTAATTTTTAAATTTTATTTAAATACAAGTTAGTTAACACATAGTGTAATAATGCTTTCAGGAGTAGAATTTAATGATTTATCGTTTACATATAATACCCAGGGCTAGAAAGGAAAGATTCTGTGTGTTCTGGTTTAGCACAATCATTCTCTGAAAAGAAAATAAAGATGGAGGAGCTGATTTAGTAAGGAGAGATGAAGAGGTATGTTTTGAACATGCTGAATTACATGTATATAGTAGACAATATGTGTTTAGCCACCTAATAATTCTCCAGAAATTACCCTGCCTCATCTTAAATCCACACACTTAAGTGAGAGGACCACACCCCTCAGCTTCAGAGCCAGGAGTAACCCATACCTCAGTTCAGGAGTAAACACATGCCCCAGGTGGCCCAATCAGAGCCCTTCTTGGGGGAACTCAGAGTTCTTTTAAGAAAGAAGCAGTTTGGACTTTCACTATAATCACTAGGTAAAAGGCTAATATAAATCTATCACTGCCGGTAGCTATTATTGCCCCAACGTGGGAAGAGGATCCTGATGTTGAACCCACACAGAGAAAAGAGGAGATGAGATCATTAATGACAGTCTACAAATTTCTGGGTTCACCATGTCTACCCACTTACATAGAGCAATAGATTCCTATTTTTGCTTAAGCCACACTGAATCAGCTTTCTGTCACCTGCAACTGAGAAAAACCTCACTAATCCTTGAGAGTGGGACACACAAAGAAGTCACCCAGAAGTCATGTGAAGCACTTGAAGCCTTTGAAACTACGTGAGCAAAGGGATTGGAAAGTAGGGATTTTCTCCTGGAGGAATATCCAACTCAATCGCTAAGACTCATCTTGAATCTAAGATTCTACAAAAATGTATTTAGTTTTCCCCTAGAAAATTCTTCTCTCCTTCTTTTCCTTCACAGTGAAAAGGCTTTTACACAACTCTTTCATTATTTCTTCCCCTGAGTAATGGTTATGTTTTAAAGAGCTACTCTGTAGCTTTATGATCCCCGTAGAGGTGAACAGAGACTTCGGACAGTGTTGCTCAGAACAGAAAGCACACTAAGTTAGCACTAAAGCTAGAAAATAAAGGGGCTTTACATTCTTTGGAGGATGTTTCCCCCTCTTCTTTGTATTTTCTATTACTTCCAGTTCACTTGGATAATATCCATCTAGCATGGGCTGATTCATGACGTGTGATGTGTGCAGGAATATTTGGAATCAAAAGATCTGAAAGGGGATTGCTAGAACCAGATGTATTAGCAGTGATAATTCCAACCGTAAGGTTCTGGTTTGGAAACTGGAGATTTCGTATCACACACAGTCAACCTAAGAGACCAACCACCCTCCCTTCCTTCCAGTGCTTATATGTGATGCCTCCTCCCCCAGATAACAAGCCCTTGTGAGAGCTGTGGTTATCTTGACGTCTCTTTCCTCTTTCCTTGCAATAACCTCCCTCCTCAGTGTCTAGCACAGAGCACTGTACACAATAAGCATAAATAAATATTTCCCGAGAGTATTTAAATGTAAAAAGCAGAATTTTCCGGAATACTCTCAATCAAATGTACTTATCAGAAAAAGAAATCACACAGATGTTTTTGTAACAAGCAGAACCCAAATTAGTCATTCACGTTTTCTGCTGATCATATTAGAATCACCTCGACTTAAAAAATAATGCACTCACACTCAAAATATCACTGGCTTTTTTCCCCTTCCATATAAGCAATATTTAAACACGAAACAAGCTTGGAAGGGGAAATAAAAGCCTTGAGCTGCAGATGATTCTTTAACACAAGCCACTTCCTCTGAGTGAGTAGTCCGGCTCGCGTCCCTAGGAATTGGCCTTTGCTGTCACTTGCTACCTGATGCGTTCCATGAATAAAAAGTATTCATGACAGAGCTTCACGTAGACACTCAACCCAAAGGAAACGTGAGCACACAGAACCCTCTGATTCAACAGAAAGAGGTGCCAGGTCACCATTCTACTTTAGAGGGTACACTGGCTGATTCAGAAAATTCGTGTTCACCACAGGAAGAAGCAGCAAGTTAAAACCCGGTAAGCAAGGCTTCCCCTAAATTACTCACGGGCCTTTAAAATTTAAATTTAAAGTCGCGTGTATTTGAGTCACATCTCTATGACAATAACATGAGTTTCAGAGCCTTTGAGATCTTTGGGGGAAAGAGACACTGTAAATAGGAATGCTAATAAAGCAAAGCATGAGAACAGGACCGACTGAAAGCTAATCCTTTCTGTGTGATCAGGTCCACCTCTGTAACAGAGTGATACTGCCTCTGGTCTTCAGTGCAGAAGGAAGAGGAGGAATTGGAAGAGGAAGGGTAAAGAGGAGGAAGGAGATGGGAACAAGAAAGAGACATTAATGGCGTTTGCATCACAGAAGTAAAGGATTTTTTAGTAAAACTCCTTGTATTGTTAAAGTACACTTATATTGCATGTATGGGTATGCGCTTATGCCCACTTTTTTAAGATTTGTACTGCATAAAATGTGACTCCCACGTGTAGTTCCTCTGCAGACAAACTCCAGAAGCTGTCCAAGGGCAGACCATGTGAGCTGTTCAGTGAAGTGGTTAAGAAGTCCGGCTTTTAAGTTTCTTGTTTTTAGTTGAATGTCTATTTATTTAATTTTTGAGACAGAAAAAGAAAGAGAGAGCCCACACAGGGGAGGGACAGAGAGAGAAGGAGAGAGAGTGTACCAAGCAGGCTCCACACTGTTAGTGCAGAGCCTGGCATGGGGCTCAAACTCATGAACTGTGAGATCATGACCTGAGCCAAAATCAAGAATTGGATGCCTAACCAACTGAGCCACCCAGGCGCCTCAAGAAGTCTGGCTTTAGTGGGCTCCTGGGTGACTCAGCCGGTTAAGCGTCCAACTCTTGATTTCGGCTCACGTCATGATCTCATGGTTCTTGAGTTCAAGCCCTGTGTCGGGCTCTGCCCTGAGAGGGTGGAGTCTGCTTCAGATTCTCTCTCTCCCTCTCTCTCTGCCTCTCTCTCTCAAAATAAATAAATCAACTTAAAAAAAAATAATCTGCGTATAGAACTAGATACTCCTAAGTGGCTTCAAATAAAACACCCACCACTTCCTGTACATGTGAATTTAGAAATGTTATTTAAACCTTACAATGCTCAGTGTCCTCATGTGTTGATCAGAAATAATAATACCTATTGTACTAGATTTCATTAAAGGTCAGATGAGATAATGTTTATAAAGATTAGTCGGGATCCTGACATTTGGTAAGTGTCAATAAATGATAGTCATTATTACTGCTATTTAAAATGTATGCGTATTGACCCTGACTTCAGATAAACAGGATTAGCAAAATTTTATACACTTAGAAACAGATTATTCTTGCTCTCTTTTTGTGTTTCTAACTCATCAAAGCCAAGTTCTTGAAACCAGAATGGCCTGAAAAGTACCAATTAGTGGGTGTAATTACTTTCTTTATTGTAATTATTTACATTATCGGTAGCTTAACATTTGCATTCCTAATAGACCTTTCCTAGTATACTGACATTTGGGTTGGTTTTGAATGCTCAAAACTTTGCAAGTTTCTATAATGAGCCCAAGATATTCAGAAACCATAAGCTAATTCAAAAAAAAAAAAAACATTATAGGGGCGCTTGGGTGGCTCAGCCAGTTGAGTGTCTGACTTTGGCTCAGGCCTTGATCTCATGGTTTGTGAGTTTGAGCCCCTCATTGGTCTCCTCACTGACAGTGTGGAGCCTGCTTGGGATTCTCTGCCCCGTCCCCACCTGTGTTCTCTCTCTCTCCCTCTCTCAAAATAAATAAATAAACTTTAAAAAAATTTTTAAATTAAAAACATTGTAGGAAAGTACACACCAGCATCCTGGAAAAAAAAAAATTCTATGTCACAACACTGACATTAATTCAAAAATGCTCCCTTAGGTCAAGAAACAAAGTAAGGAAACCGGTGGATAACTGGTGTTGAGAGTATCTGCAAGAGATGTGGTCAAGACCCCTCACCAACCCTGTAGAGACCTTGGAATAAAACAATCTAAACTGAGCCCTAACGATACACCTTCCCTTTCTAAGAGCTTTACATTTGTTGATTCATTTTATCCTCATAGCCCCCCCTTGAGGTACTATTTTTACTCCCATTTGATGGGTAAGAAAACTGAGGCACAGAGAGAATAATTCATCTGTTCAAGGTCACACAGCTAGCAATGGAGCAGTCAGTATTCAAATACACATACTATTAAACACTACATGCCTGGATGTGTTTTGTCTATAAGCGCTGGGGAAAGTAATAAATGTTAAGCATCACTTGGATTTACTGTACTGCATCATTTAAAACCCTATTGTTAAACTGTGAATTGCTAGGCAATAACATGCTAATGTTGGGAGGGAAAATTTTTTCTCTACCAACAGGTCTAGTGATTGGGGGCCTGCAAATTAACCGAGATTAAAAGGAGAAAAGATAAGGTTTGTTTACACATGCACATGGGAACTGTTAGCAATGGGTAAGGTTTATCTCTATCAACAAAAGGGGGCCATTTTAGGGCTTCAAGTAAGAGAGTATGAAAGGTCCTACTGGGGTTTTTGATGCTTATGGGAATGGTCAGTCTGTTTCCATGGCACTGAATTCTCAGGAAACTCCTCTGAGGGAGGTTAACGACAGGTGTACTTTCAGGAGGCGCTGCTTTAGTTAGATCAGGGGAAATCCTGGTGAGATTTCTATTTGCAGCTTCTGCAGATCAAATATTTTCACTCTAAAATCATCGTGGTGCCAGGGTGCCCGGCAGGCTCATTTGGTAAAGGGCAAGGCTCTTGATCCTGGGGTTGTGAGTCTGAGCCTCACACCAGGTACAGATTACTTAGAATCTTAAAAGAAAATAATCTTTATACCAACTCTAGAGGCCCAAGTGGGTCCACATGCTAATCTAGTCATCTCTCAGGCGGGGGAACAAGGATAGCAAAAATGGATTGCATTCAAAATTCATTCAGATTAGCTTTAAATAATCTGCAACAGTAATTAATTCCTAGTTACTATGTTTGAAAGTCTGCTGTGTCTCAAGCATTCTCTATAAGCTATATACAGTAACACAGTGTTTGTTAATGTTTGGCCCAGAGGAGGTGTCAAATAAATATTTATTGAATGAATCAAGGAACCATTGCAAATATTAAATTGTCTTATGCTGATCTAAATACATAGTAAGTTTCCATATACTGATTGCCGTCACTTGAAATATTGTTTTATTTATAGCCCTCACCTCTTGAAGCCTGTTAAGTAACTTTGGGGAAAGATTTCTGTTCTCATACATTGAATAGGAGATCAGGACCAGACAACCATTTTCAAAGACCCTTAGCTTCCAGCTCACTGGCAGGGTTAGTGACAAAGTACACACAGATAGGTCGTGTTCATCAAGCCTCGGCCAAACTGCAGAGCAGGTAAACTCTACAAAATCATGCCCATTTGTGTACTTCGCTTTCTCAGGCCCTCTCCCCAAATTGTTCTCGTCCACCTTCCCTGATAGCCATCATTTATTTGGTGAACGGCAAGAGCTGAAAATTTTAAAAATAGAAAAGAAAAAAAAAAGAGAGTGCCTATCTTCATGGATTTTTTCCTCTAACTGGTGACAGTGACAATACATAAGTAAACAGTTAAATAAATTCGTAACTGCAGATTGTAATTTGTTCAAGTCCAAACTCAGCCCCTCCTCTTCTGCTCTGGTCATCCTTTCTGGTTGACAAGTCCAGGTGGGGTTCCTTTGGGGCCACCCTCTATTAACATCTCCTCTCCTTTTTCTCGAACCTGTCCAATTCGACTTAATTCCTTCCCTCAGCATAAACACAGACAAATGGCACCATCGGGGAATCGAATGCCCATCCTGATCGAAAGCTCGCGGCCTGTGCTTCTGTATCTTAGATGGTGTTCTGCCCACTGCAGGGAAGAGGCACTAGCCAGCCTCACAGTGACCTCTGTCACCGCTGCTCTCCCCACCACCACACGGCCCTGGAGGTTGCCAGGTGGCCTCTCAGTGAGCACCTCTAACATTCTGGGGCTTCTGTAACACTTGCTTCCGTGAGTCATTCCTTCACATTCAAAATTCCTCTTTTGGCTTGATGACTTTGTGCTCTTCTGACCTGTGTCCAGCCGACTCTTTTTTTCACCTTTTTAAAGGATTTTCTCCTTGTTCCATTTCTTTCCTTTCTCGGCTCCTTTATAGATACTCTTCTAAGAAAGTTGCTTCTATTTTGGGGGTTTTACTTCATTTAACCTGTCCCTCCCAATACAGGTCCCTCCATTGTGATGACCCACCCCCAAATCGTCCTCGATTCTATTCTAGTCAAAACTACTCCAAGGATGGTCTCTTGACCAAAAAGAAAATTTCTTCTTGAAGGTTCTAGTCTGCATTATAAGCCTTTTACCCTGAACCCTGTCCTTAGTCTCTTCCATCTTAAAAACAAGCAACAAATATACTCTTTTGATCTCATATTTTCCTCCACCTACAGCCTCATTTCTCTGCTATTTATCATCAATAAGGTGACATTTATACCAGTTTCCCCAGGACACATCTATTTCACACCTGCTGTCTGGTTTACCGTTTGTTCCAGACTTATTCATTTTTTAAAAATGAGGCATTATTACTAATAGTTTCTTCAAAATACGTTGGAAGGGGTGTGATAGAGCTATCACTTTGTACTTTAAATATCTGCCTGGGTGGCAGCTCCAGTAAATGAACCACATGCACAGCCAACAATTTCACTGTAACACTTGGTTCAATCTCCAGCACGCAGTGGAAGCCGCCCCTGTGCTCTGACACTTTTGTGATACAATGTAACTACCACCTTGCTTCAGGGGCAACAGGCCGTTTGCTGGTTAAAACAAAGATGCTCAGACAAGAGCAGATGGGGATAATTAATTCCTTCCTGACCCAGGACAGGCTTCCGCCTTGCCGGCCTGATGCGCCAGCCAGTTCATTTATTGACCGTGCCATGAACTATAAGAAGCAC
Organism: Proteles cristata cristata; assembly: GCA_017311185.1. Taxonomy (NCBI): domain Eukaryota; kingdom Metazoa; phylum Chordata; class Mammalia; order Carnivora; family Hyaenidae; genus Proteles; species Proteles cristata. The sequence goes on from JAESUZ010003262.1 coordinate 148,588, forward strand.
AAGACGGCCAGGTCCCCAGATGGCAGTGTTGGTGAGAAGTGTGAGAAATCCTGTTAGATATAAGAGAAATACATAAAGGAAAACAGCCTGCACAGTCCTACCTTAAAGCATATAAAGCGTTTTTAAATTATTTGTTTATTTATTTACTTACTTGCTTGCTTATTGTTTGATTAAGCTTTTCTATTTTTCAGTGAATTCTTTCGGTAGCAATGAACTCAAAAAATAAAGATGTGTGTTCCAGATTAAGTTCAGAATTCCGGTCTATCAGAAAATAGCTGGTGAAGCACGTTTGTGAACATTAACACAGGATGTTAACTGCACAAAATGTCTGTTGATGTTAATATCCACCATAGGCATCAAAACCAGAAGAATTGTGTGTGTTGAAAAAAACATCAGCATCTATTGCAAAACTTAGTAATGAGCTTGGAAGGACTATGCGCAGAGCTGGTAGTTTCCCATGTCCAGCTACAGAATATGTATGTGCACATCATTCTGTGAGGCATGGCTTTTCATTTAGACCAAATGACTCTTACCGTAAATGAATTTTCTCCATTTTTAGTCCAGGTTTTCCTTTACATGTGCAAAACGTGAGGTGATGGCCAGCAACATGTTGATTTCATTAACAGAAGAATTTTGCAAACATTAAAAGGATGCCTCTTTTATATCACTACTATTTGATATTCCAAATAAAAAATCAATTAAGTTAATTCCAATAATCGTTTTGTTATTTCATTTATTTCATGAAATGTAATAAAGATTTTAGAGATTCCTTCTGAAAATGCTGAAATGTGTCACATCATTGTGCACACTATTATAAATCCATCAAACTTCAAAAAAAATAATAAATCCACCAAAGTTCAACACAGAAGTTAAAAATTCTGCATGTGTGGTACTAATACAAAAACAAATGAGGCAGAGCACAGTGTCATGATCTAAAACAGTATTCCTACTAAATGACAGAACTTTGGAGCAGATATGTTCCAGGAATTGTCTGGTGTTCCCATTATTCAAAACTGCATGCAAAAGTTTGTGCTAATGTGCTGATCATAACAGAAATATTATTTTTATATTTACATAAAGTAACTAGACTACTAAATATTGAATAGAAAAATTATTTCGGCAGAGCGGTAAATTATTCTTCACTTTAATACCTGACAACAGCTGGAGTTCAGAAGTGTCTCTTTTTTTTTCATGTCTATTTCAAGAGAGAGACAGAGAGCATGAGTAGGGGAGGGGCAGAGAGAGAGAGGCAGAGAATCCCAACCAGGTTCCACGCTGTCAGCACAGAGCCTGATGTGGGGCTCAATCCCATGAACCGTGAGACCATGATCTGAGCCAAAATCAGGAGTTGGATGCTTAACAGACTAAGCCACCCAGATGCCCCACACATGTCTTTTTGAAGTACTACTTTGTAAATCAACCAAAGTGTCCTGCAAAAGTTCTCAGAATTTTGGCTGTTTTTCATTTAGCATCAGCTGGAAGTCTTTAATCAAAGCAGTCAATACCCGGAGCATTAAAAAAATAAACTTTCAAACATGAATAGACGCTTTTCCAAAGAGGACATCAGATGGCCAACAGACACATGAAACGATGCCCAACATCACTCATCATCAGGGAAATACAAATCAAAACCACATTGAGATACCATCTCACACCAGTCAGTGTGGCTAAAATGAACAAATCAGGAGACGCTGGCGAGGATGTGGAGAAACGGGCACCCTCCTACACTGTTGGTGGGAATGTAAACTGGTACAGCCCCTCTGGAAAACAGTGTGGAGGTTCCTCAGGAAACTAACAACAGAACTCCCCTAGGACCCAGCAATAGCACTGCTAGGAGTTTACCCAAGGGATACAGGAGTGCTGATGCCTAGGAGCACATGTACCCCAATGTTCATAGCAGCACTTTCAACAATAGCCAAATCATGGAAAGAGCCTAAACGTCCCACAACTGACACATGGACCAAGAAGATATGGTTTATATATACATTGGAATACTGCTTGGCAATGAGAAAGAATGAAATCTGGCTATTTGTAGCAACGTGGATGGAACTGGAGGGTGTTATGCTGAGTGAAATAAGTCAGGCAGAGAGAGATAGATATCACATGTTCTCACTCATATGTGGATCTCAAGAAACTTAACAGAAGACCATAGGGGAGGGGAGAGGTGGGGGGGGAGTTACAGAGAGGGAGGGAGGCAAACCATAAGAGACTCTTAAATATTGAGAACAAACTGAGGGTTGATGGGGGCTGGAGGAGAGGGGAAAGTGGGTGATGGGCATGGAGGAGAGCACTTGTTGGGATGAGCACTGTGTGTTGTATGGAAACCAACTTGATGATAAATTATATTTTTAAAAAGCCTTCAGATTTTGAGCTTTCACAAATTGCAGTGATTGGAACTAAAGCTTACAGATATGAACTCACTGAAACAGACCCTTACAAGAGCAAACAGGAGTCAAATATATTCAGTGTAAGAGCTCACTCTTCCTCCAATATTTGATTGTAAGATTCCATAATTATGTTTTAGAATTCCTTCACTTGTGGGGAGAATATTTTGATAGAGCTCTTTTTGTTATTGAAAAAAAAATTCATGTTTTATACAGAAGTAAAAAGAAATTGAGAACGACTGATTTCATAGCATCAACATTTGTATAATAATCAAAATAAGTAGAAATGGAGATGAATGTATTAAAGGGCTTTGTCTTACAAAAGTAGTTGAGAAGACAGATAATTTGAGTGAAGGAAGAAAGACAATAAGTGTGAAAAAAATAAACTCAAATATTTAAACAGTCTATTATCCCTTGCAGAAAAGAACAAATGAGAATTGAGGATGTCCTCATTTAACAGGATCTGCTCTGAGCTTATCAGATACCCCAGCGCTAGAAGAGAAAGAATAGACTTCATTTTAAATATTCTGTTTTAGAAAGAAGAGTAAATAAGGTGTCACAATTTTAAATTTTAAATTCTAAAATTCAGCACTGATGAAGATTGCAGGCAGTTTTATGAAAGAACTCCAGATAATAAGAACACATTGGGAAAAAGCACATTTTTAGCAAAATAATGGAGAGCGATATAGTGACGGACTCCTTCCAATGATGTGAACATATACCAAAATAACTATTTAGTTTATGTTGTTTTTATTGTCCAGAAAATCAATATAATGAGGATAAATTTTTTTTGTTACACATGTTTATTTTTAGAGAGAATGTTTCTTTAAATGGCTCTTGAAAGAAACTTTTGCAACCCACCAGGTTTGTTAAAGCCAATTTACTATCAAGTAATTATTTTGAAACTTGTCCAATTTCATTCATCAAACTGTACACCGGAAAGGATAACTCATATAGTATATAAATTAGACTTTGACAATCTGATTGTTTTAATTCCATAGTTTTATTATTTCTTAACATGCCACCCCCACCCCCGCCCCGTGCCCCACTGCATTTCACTCTCAAAATTGTCCTGGTTTGGATAGCAAATTAATGTTTACTTGTTTGTAATAAAAAATCTTAAGGGACACCTGGATGGTTCAGTTGGTTAAGTCTCTGACTCTTGACTTCGGTTCAGATTCATGAGTTTGAGCCCCGCATCAGGCTCAGCGCTGAGTGTGGAGCCTACTTGGGATTCTCTGTCTCCCTTTCTCTCTGCCCCTCCCTTGCTCACACACATGTGTATGTTCTCTCTCTCTCTCTCTCTCTCTCTCTCTCTCTCTCTCCCTCTCTCTTTCTCTCTCTCAAAATAAACAAAATCATTTTAAAAAAGAGAATCTGTCAAATATTCCTATTCTTTAAAAAAAAGTCATAAAAGAGATTTTACCTAAACTTACTACCTCCATGTCCCCATGTCCCACTTTTCTCTTCATGCACTTCGCTTGCACATTCAACTCCATCACTCCACTAAAGCCACTTTTTGCAAGACATCACTGATGTGCATTTTGCCAGGCTGGTGTTGTATCGTCATTTCACTCACCTCTCTCCAGTGTTCGACACAGTTGACCAATTCTTCTCTCAAATCTTGTGTTCTGTTGGTCTCCACACCACAGAATTCTGGTTTACCTCTCATTCACAGCCCACTCCTTCCTACTCTCTTTTCCTCAGTTCTCTTCCTGGACTGTAAATACTGAAATGACCCAAAACTCTGTCCCTCCTTTCTGCCATTCTTTCCTTGGGTAACCACATCCTGTCCCATTACATAAAATAGCATCTATATTTGGATGACTAGCAAACATATATCTGGTCTAGATCTTTCCCCTGAGCACCAGAATTGCAGGTCTGCCCTACTGTATCTCTCCAACAAAGACTCTCCTGTATCTTTCTAGTGCAATAATAATAAAACCAAGCACAAAACTATTGACTATAAGACCCTATATGATCTGCCCCTTTCTTATCTCTCAGGTCTCATCCCATATCTTTGCCTGTCTCAACTTCACTCTGATGGCCCCTCCACACTGGCCTTCCTTCCTTTCCTTGAGCTTGCCACGTTCATTGCTACTACAGGACCTTCACGCATGTTATTCCTTCTTACTGGAAGTCTGAATGGCTGATTTCTTTCCATGGTCCATGTCTCAGTTCAGTATCTCCTCCTCAGAAAGGCTTTCTCCAGCCACCTCACCTAAAGCAGCCTGCCCACCTCTCATCCAGCCAGCCACAGTCCCTTTGCAGTGGAGTGAGTCATGGTACCCCCAAAATTATGTCCAAGTCTGTGAAGTTGACCTTATTCCAGAAAAAAGTGTTTGCAAGTGTAATTAAGTTAAGGATCCTGAGATGAGATCTTCTTAGAGTTAGAGTGGTCCCTAAATCCAATGGCAGGTATACTGATAAGAGGAGAAGACACACAGACACAGAGAGAAAAAGGCAATGGGAAAAGGGAGGCAGAAATGGTAGTGATGCTCCTATAAGCCAAGGAATGCCAAGGATTGCCAGCAACCAGCAGAGCTAGAAGAAAAGCATGAGTCAAATTTTCCCCCAGAACCTCCCAAATGAACCAACCCTCCTAATACCTTGATTTTCAATTTCTGGCCCCTAAAACTGAGAGAATAAATTTGTGTTGCTTTTAAGCCTCCTAGTTTGTGGTAATTTGTTACAGCAATTCTACAAAACCAATATACCTCTCTAACATAACCCAGCTTTTCTCTTCTCCTATCACTTCTCAGTATTTGATGTCATCCATTTAATTATTTGTGCACTAGTTTATATTCCTATATGCCCCCACATAGGCCCCAGGAGGAAGCTTCTTTGTCGTGCTTATGCCTAACTTTGCTGTGTATGCCTAACTCGGAAGATACATGTAGATCCATGTAGTAAAAACTCAATACTTGTCAAATGGATGAATGTTGTTTCAACACTTACATCCTACAGAAACAATTTATGGGTATTTCTCATTGATTTCACTTAAGCTCTTTGTCAGATGGAAGTTGTGTCTTTATTCACCACAACCAATTAATATAAGACATAGAATATATGTATGCATAGAATATGTTTGGGGCATCTAATGTGTCCTAGCCAAGCCTCTAAACACAGCCATTTTATTTACTTCTCTTTTCCAATGTCTATTCATTTTTGAGGTGGGGGGGTACAGAGAGAGGGGACAGAGGATCCAATATGGACTCTGCTGATGCAGGGCTCAAATTTACAAAGCATGAGACCATGACTGGAGCCAAAGTCAGACGTTCAACCAACTGAGCCACCCCAGGCACTCCTCTCATTTACTTCCTAGAAAAGAACCTTTTTAGAATAGTATCTATAGAGAGAGAATTTGTATATAATATTATCTCCATTCTATAAATGAGAAAGTGAAGCTAAGAACAATTAAGTAAATTGGTTAGATCATCCAGTTAATAAATGATGGAGTCAGGATTTAAACCCAAGATTCTCTGATTTCTAACACCAAGCCTATTCTACTGATGTAGCCTCCTTAGCAATAAAAGTCTCCATGCAAGATTAAAATAAAAAATTTAATATTAAAATCTTAAAGATTTAAAAATCACTTCCTTCGCTCAACTCCATATGCCCAATATTCCACAGAGAGATTGTTTTTCCTCTGTCCTAAAACAAAGTGTTTCCAATATCACTGGTGAACACGCACATTAAATCACACCTGTCACCTACAGTTCAGAAAAGCAGATTTGTCAACAGAGCAGCATAAACCTCTGAGAGTCTGGAGAGGTTATTAGCTCAGTAGTTTTCAGAGTTCAGTTCTGATCCTGGGGGTGGTATTGACGGATGTGGTAAAAAATGCAGATTCCCAGGGGTGCCTGGGTGGCTGAGTCGGTTGGGCGTCCGACTTCAGCTCAGGTCATGATCTCCCAGTTGGTGGGTTTGAGCCCCGCGTCGGGCTCTGTGTTGACGGCCAGCTCAGAGCCTGGAGCCTGTTTCAGATTCTGTGTCTCCCTCTCTCTCTCTGATCCTCCCCCTGCTCATGCCATCTCTCTCTCTCTCTCAGAAATAAATAAAAAACATTTTTAAAAAATGCAGATTCCCAACTCCACTCACAGATACTCTGATTCAGTAGATCAGCCGAAGCCTAGAAATCTAGTTTCTTAACGATCAATAGCAAGTGCACTGTTGCAGGTGGTTGTTAGGCCTTTTGAGGAACCACCTGTAAGGAACAATGAGAGCAGCACAATAAAAGAAAGGGGGTACAGACAGCAGGAGAAGGAGCCAAAGTCAACCTCTGCCAACCTCCCAGCTGTGCCACGGGCTGGCCTAGTGAGGAGGCATAATTAGTTTGGGTAGAGGGATTTGGTATCTTTGGGTGGAAATTCATCTGAGCATGCCAGATATCAATATTGTGTTTCATCTGAGATTCTCTGTTGGCTTTCTCCTGCCACACCTTTCAAACTGTGGTGATGGGAACAATAACAAGTCTGTGCTGTTTGGTTCCATCAGAGCTCCTTTTTTTTTGTAAGTTTATCCATTTATTTATTTTTTTATTTAGAGAGAGAGAGAGAGAGAGAGAGAAAATGCATGCAGGAAGGGCAGAAAGAGAGAGAAAGCAAGAGAGAATGGAAATAGGCTCTGTGCTATCAGGACAGAGCCCGACTCAGCTCAAACTCATATACCATGAGATCACAACCTGAGCCAAAACCAAGAGTCAGATGCTTAACCAACTGAGCCACCCAGGCGCCCAAGAACTATTTTTGAAACACCTTCTAAAAATCATGTATTCATTGTTATACAAATTTAAATATATGAGCGTGATGTGATTGGAAAAACAATGGTAGATATTTACTCTTTGGCCTTTCTCCACAATTGTCCTTTTCTTTTTTTTTAATTTAACTTCAAAAATACACCTTATGTGATAAATTTCTGCGAAATAGTTTACAGTGCCTCACATTTAAAAAAAATTTTTTTTAATGTTTATTTATTTTTGAGGGAGAGAGAGAGCACGAGCTGGAGAGGGGCATAGAGAGAGGAAGACACAGAATCAGAAGCAGGCTCCAGGCTTTGAGCTGTCAGCACAGAGCCCCACGCAGGGTGCAAGCCCACGAGCTGTGAGATCACAACCTGAGCCAAAGTTGGACATTTTAACCAACTGAGCCACCCAGGCACCCCCAGTACCTCACATTTTGATATAACTCTCAACATTAAATTCCGTGAGTTACAGGTGGAAATTGCAAACATTTTTATTACCTTGATATCTCCACTTTATTAGTAAGCAAGGTAAATCAGAAAAGAAAAAGATTAAGCTTGTCTCTGAATCGGGGTAATCCCTTTATTTATCAAAGAGAAGTGGTGAAGCAAGGTAGAAGGGGAACTAAATAAAGACTCTCATCCTGATTATGCCTCTGGCCGCTGTTTGGCCCTCCTTAACCATTTGCACTCTCTGAGCCTCTCTGGAACAAAATGGCAGGTTGGAGCAGATGAAGGCTAATGCTCGCCTACAAACTAACATTGATAAGTCTGTGTGGTCAATCGCTCCTTAAAGAGTTCAACAAAGCACTTGAAATAGAAGAGCAGCCAATTCTTCATTATCTCTTTTGAGAGAAGGAGGTATCTCTGTAAATCATCCACAGGCTGTATTTGTCTGCCTTACCATTTGAGGGTATAATGAAACTACTCCTGGCAGATCTAATCCAAAAAGCTCTGAGACCCTGCTTCATCTCTCCATCATTCAAAGCATAAGGCTGAACTGAGGGCTGCCACCTTGGTTGGGTTTTTACAGCTCATACCTAATCAGGTGGGAAGGGGTGTGTCATGAGGCCAGAGAAATAAGTGGGTATTTTGCTTTCGAAATTCTTTCCTGTTAGCGGGATTGAACATAAAGAGAGAGCCTCAAGCTTCTTTCTAATTTTCTACTGAATTTCACATTGACTAATAGATAATCAACCAGTAAATGAATACAGTATTTATGGGCCAGCTACAAAGCACTGAACTAAGCACCATAGGGAATTTCCGTATTATACAGGGTCCCCTAGCTTCACAGAATTTACAATCTATTTGCCAAGGGAAAACACTAACACACCTAAGATAGGCAAAGAAAAATTGTTAACAAATATGTCTCGGTACAAATGTTTCTAGATAGAGAAAAGGAACTAATACCCATAAAAAGAATCTACTTGTACAATCTATAGGGTGAACTGAGATTTTTAAAAAATGGGAATAAAGGGAATAAAACCACCAAATGGAGTACACATTTTGATCACCTCCCATGTCCATGCTCGTGCTGCCTGAAAGTGAGATCAAGGCAACCACTGCCAGGAAGATAATATAATGCTATTCAGAATTAATTTCAGAGGCGGCTCCTAAGAATGGTTTAAAAATCTGATTTCGAAGTTCCCCAGGGGAGTCAACATTTTAAGAAGAGTCCTTTAACATGTTTTTGAAATCTTTTGTAATCTCTAAAGAAATATTTTTAAACTAGACTGGACCAAGAACAGAGGTTCTTAATGGCAGTTTTGCATTGTGCCTGAAAATTAGTTAGGAAAATGGACAAATCCTATGGGTTTTGTCTTCTTAGAGATTTTTTTTTCATAAACAAGAGAGAAGTTCCTTATAATGGAAAACTAGTTCCAAGATATACAACTTAAGAGAAATATGGGAAAGGAATTATTTTTTTCCAAAATACTTTCCTTCCTTCTCATTCTAAATGATTACTGCAGTGTGTTTTTTTTTTCTGATAAAACAATAGACTCTTATTTCCACAAAACAAATGGTGTAAGCAATTAAAAAATACTTCTCTAATGGAAGATAGATAAAAGAGAGAGAGAGAGAGAAACCCACTATCTAAAAAAAAAAAGAATATCTCCAGCATTATAGTTGATATTCAAATGGAAGAAAATAAAATGAGCTTTTAACATAATGATTTTACTGTTTAGAGAGCACCATCCCATTTTCGCATTTTGAAACATGTGCCAAACAACTCAGAGGTACTGGAAGATGCATGAGGAAAATGAGAGAACAAGTACCTTTTGGCATCCCGGTCCAACTGTGCTACAGGCACAGAGGATTATGAAATAAAAAAGTTGTTCCACAAGTGGGAAGGTGTGTCTGCTTTTCCCTTGAAAATCAAGACTTCTTTTTGAGCTCTGTTTTCAACTGGATGTGCGAAATGTCTAAAAGCAGATCTCGCTTCAGGGAAAACTGTGAAATAATAGGTAATCGTCCTATGTAGTGAGTGCCAACTGTATACCAGGTGCTCCACATAGTACACAGGTGAGTCTTCCCAACAGTTCTCCAAGACCAGATACCACAGTCTTACAGATTTGGAAACTGAGGCTCACAATATCCTAATTAATGAATTAATTAGTTACCCACGGTCGCACAACTTATCAATGGGTCCAAGATTTGAATTTAGTTAGTTCTGGCTCAAAAGCCTTCATTTACCCCCCTCCACCCCCCCCCACCCCCCGCTTCCTAACCATTACCATCTCTCCAGTGAAGGGACTCAGAACGTGCCACTACAAAATAGCACTTTGACATATTGATGCTTTTGAGCTGAAGGTCCATGAGAAACAGCAAATGAGGGAAGGGTTCTCTGAACTCTCCCTTTCTACCTAAGACCAGGTAAGAAGATTTACCATGAGAAAGGTGCCCTTCCTGCGCCAGGAAAAAAAGAACATTCTTATCACTGAAGACAGGGAGTCCATGTCAGCAAGACCCTGTACAAACAAACCTACTAAAATAACCGCCATCACCCAATAATTTCCCCATATATTTCCTAGTCTTGATCCCACAATCTATTGACTTGAGCCCAAGCCCTTTTGTCTCATCACATCCCCAGTTTATCGCTCTTTGTTTAAAAATATATATAAGCTTCGGGGCCTAATGGCTTCTTTGGGTCTTCATTTTCCTTTCAAAGACTCTTATGTGTACACAAAAATATTAAGTAAAATCTGTATGTTTTTCCCTTATTAATCTGTTTTATGTCAGCCAAATTCTTAGACCTGGCCACGGAACATAAGAGATAAAAGGAATCTTTCTCCACTCCCCATACCATCTATCCAGAGTTCTCAAACTTCTCTAGGGTCTTCCTGTGATGGAGGAAGTAAAAACAATTCACATAACTTGTTAATGATTTAATGTGTTATCTGTCCAAGAATCATACTGGAGAGAATAATATTTAAGCTTGGGTCTCCAGTGGCAACATTTCAAAGCATCTGGAAAGAAAGGATTTTTTAAGGCTGAGGTGAAACTTGGTCACACCTTTCAAACCACCCCACATGGGACCACTGTATTGCACAACCCCAGGGTCAGGTACACAGGAATAGAAGAGAAAGAAGGCCGGTGGACTTGTGTAAGTCACTGCTGACATGGCTGTGTGGTCATGGGGCACCAGGCCCCACATAATTATTAATTGTTAGCAACTAAAGAGGCCATGTTGATCATTTTAGGCAATGTCTGTTTATGTTACAGAACAGAAACTTGAACTCTAAGAAAAGTAAGTAACTACACTATCTATGTTAGAGCTGGAATTATCGGTGTGAGAAAGGAAAGAGGTGGTAGCAGCAGGGAGGAGGAAACCAACACATGAAAGAGACAAGTTTGTTAGTCTTTCAATTGGGTCTTATAGCTGATGCTTGAAAAAAATTAACCCCATCAATTTCCCCTGCCTCTGCTTTGCAGCTAATTTGGCAACTCAAAATGTTAAGGATTGACTCCTATAGATCAAATTAAATTTATCTTGAAGACTGGAACAGAATGGCCATCCACTTATAAGCTTTCCTTCTCCAAAAAAAGCCATGGATATTACAACCTCAAACTTGCCAACTCTAATATCAATCTTCCAAGCTTCATTGTCCAATTATTCCTGTAAATTAGAAAGTATTTGTAACTTTTAGAAAGAACAGAAAAGTAAATAGTTTGGAAATTCTGCTCAGTCTTCTAATTGCAAAGCTCTAGATAGAAACTTTGCTGTAGTAGCTTCAAACTGTGACTGCTTGCTTTGCAAGGAAGAGATCCAAGAGTTCTAGAAAACATTTGAGTTCCTGAACACCAGATGACAGAGCTCAGGACCAAGAAAAGCTAGCTCACCAGGGGAGCCAAAATGTTTGAAGAGAAGTTAGAGCCTGGTTGCCCTACTTGCTTATTGTCAACTTCTTAGGCTCTTCAACCCAAATGGTGACCTAGCTCCAAGGTTCACCTTCAAAATAGGGTTCCACTCTTTTAGAAAAAGCCTGTGGAATATCAGGTTACATGAAGAGTTCTGTAGCTCCCAAAAGCTACAGCAAGCTCCCTGAGAGAAGTTTCAGCATTGGGGATTTAGCAAACTGCTCAAGACTGCAATCATGGTCACACTTGCTTTGAATACCAACTTTGAAATTGCTGTGCAAAACATGGACAATTGAGGCACTGGCACTTCATCAAAACAATAGTACCTTGTTAAAAGAACGAAATAGGTTCTGATATTAGCTCTACTAACTGCTAAGCTTAAGAGCTAAAACTGAGAAATCTGCGTTCATGAAGAATTTTTTTTTTTAATTTTAGGGAGAAAGAATGCATGAGTGGGGGAAGGGCAGAGGGAGAGAGAGAGAGTCTTAAAGCAAGCTCCATGCTGAGAGCATGGAGCCTGACATGGGACTCCATCCCACAACCATAGGATCAAGACCTGAGCTGAGATCAACAGTTAGATGCTCCTCCGACTTAGCCACCCAGGCGCCCCAGGATTTTTTTTTAACTATTTGAATTTTGTTTTTAAAGTATTATTTTTCTGGAAGGCCATTACTAAGATTCTTTCCCCTACAGCACAGAGCTGTAGCGGGTACACATTATTCATCAAAGTCTAAAATCATTTTTAATCTTCTTTGCTGTGCTTCCTCTATGGGACATCAGCATCAGCTTTCTTACTGAAAGACAAAAAGGCAAGAATGAACAAGATTTTACAAAGATATAAAAATGTATTATCTCCCAATCTCAAAAAGTGGTATATAGAAGCCTGCATGTTCTATTTAGGCATTTCTCAATGATGGGTCACAATTCCCTGGGGGGTGGAGAAAGTTTTCCAGAGCATATTCAAACTGAAGGGGTTTTCAGAAAGGTTCTTTCTTTGTCATGGGTGCCAGTACTGCCTGAAGTACCATCAAGAAGGGGGTGCCTGGCTGGCTCAGAGGAGCATGTCTCTTGATATCGAGTTTGTGGGTTCAAGCCCCACTTCAGGCGTAGACATTACTAAAAAAATAATTAAATAAAACTACAGACTACAAGACAAGAGAAATATTCCAGCTTTCCACTCCTCTCCACACCCCATTGCCACAAAACTGTTGTGTGGAGAAAAGGCAGATGTTTGATTATCATGATAGCCTGATGTTAGCTTGGTGTTTTAAGTCTATGTTGGGGCGCCTGGGTGGCTCAGTTGGTTAAGCATCCGACTTCAGCTCAGGTCATGATCTAATGGTTCATGGGTTCAAGTCCCGCGTCGAGCTCTGTGCTGACAGCCAGCTCACAGCCTGGAGCCTGTTTCAGATTCTATGTCTCACTCTCTCTCTGACCCTCCCCTGCTCACACTGTCTGTCTGTCTGTCTGTCTGTCTCTCTCTCTCTCTCAGAAATAAATAAAACATTAAAAAAATGTTAAGTCTATGTTGATGGGGTGGGCTCAGCTGACAGGATCCATGAAGTCAGAAATGTATGTCTGAACTAGAAAGAAATTTGAGGTAAATCTCACGATGTTTCACCCCACACACTTTCCCAGCCCCAAAGATAATAGAGGTAGAGTTGCACCGATGGCCATTCCACCCTGGACACTTGTACAAAATAAGGCTCCATCTTAGAGGGGCACCTGGGTGGCTTGCTTAGTCGGTTAAGCGTCTGACTTTTGCTTAGTCAGCAAAAGCGTCTGACTTATGATCTCGCGGTTCATGGTTTCGAGCCCCGTGTCGGGCTCTGTGCTGACTGCTAGCTCAGAGCCTGGAGCCTGTTTCAGAGTCTGTGACTCCCTCTCTCTCTGACCCTCCCCTGCTCACGCTGTCTGTCTCTCTCTCTCCTAGAAATAAATAAAAAACATTAAAAAGAAAGACTCCATCTTAGAAAGTAGAAAGTGCCAATATCATCTATAACATTGCTCATTTCTTAAAGGAAAAAAATATTCTAGTGACTGCAGCTTGTCAGATTATCGGAAGATTTCAAACTCTTCACCAAAGAGCACTGAGAATAACTGATGCCCAATTGAATATATTGTTAGACAATCCCTTCCTATACGTTTGAAATTCAATCTATCCTCCTTTCAAATTTTTCCAAAGAAGATTTCTCTAGTTAACTTTTTTCAATTCAACTGACCATATATGTCAGGTACACAGGAAGATATAGTCCCCATAGAAGGGAAATGAAAGTTGTAAATAAATGTTTTATAAAATGTATGAAAACTATTATGAGAAGAGGAAATACAGGATACTAGAGGTGAGATGGGGACAGAACTATTGAGTAAATTTTTTCAAAAACCAGTTTTCTAAGTAAAATTCCTTTCCTAAAAGAATACTCTCTTAACTATTTGATACCAGTTAGCAATAGAATTCCTGACAGGGCTACTAATTTCCTACATAAACCTTTCATCTAAACATCTAGATTATAAATGAGTACATCATTCAGTCATTTGACCTGAGCACCTACTATGCGTGCAGCTAATTCATCTTTCAATTTCTAGAGCATGAACCAAGGATGGCTTAATGAGTCTCATGCTATCCAGAAAACCTCAGTCCTTGAGCAGAAATATCTGAGTCTTTTGCTTGTTATTCTTTGCTCAGCTCCCTGGAAAGAATTTGACAAGAGTCCGAGTGAGACATCTAAAATAAAAATAAAAACCACGTTACCGATCCAGGGAAATTTTTACATCAGCATATCAAATGATATCCAAATAGCCAATATGAAAATTACTATCCAGATTTCATAGCATAATCAAACAATAACAAGAAAAAAAAGTTCCTTCAAAATATGATCTAGGTAAGATAACCAACAATGTTTATCTTCCCCTGAGCTATTGTGATGATTAATAAGATAATGTTCACAAAGGACTTGGAAGGAGCCATTTAATGTACTTTGAAGCATTATCATTTTTTTATTAATGAGCTTTGATTCTGACAACTGCCAATTGCAGTGGAGCCACAGTAAACCTTTGGTCGTCCCCACAAAGGAAGGAAAACATGATCCAAAGGAAGCAGATAGTGTGTGGTGGCAGATAATACTTGCTCCAGGAGAAAGCTGAATCCTGTGAGAGACAGAAGCTTTAGGTAAAGCAACTAGAAAACAACCAGGAGGGGCAGGTACTGTTAGGATGGGACCAAAGCAAATAGAGAAAGAATTCACACCAAATACACCTAGAAAAAATGTAAAGAGATAACCTAGAGTTGCCATAACAACCCAAAGTTAATCGCATTGCATCTAGTCATTAGCTCGTACCCTTATTCCAAATATTAAGCACCTCCATATACCAGGCAAAGTGTTGAGTGCTAAGGATATAAAATAAATAAAAAGAAACTGTTTCCAAAAGGCTTACTCCTTACTGGGGGTGTAGAAGAGAAGCAGGTACAAAAGCATTAATGTTATATTAACGAGTTACAGGGAAAAATGAAAGAAATATGAAATACATACAGGGCAGAGAAAGGACAAAGAGGAAGAAGGACTCTGTTTTCAGAGATGGGAAATATTTGGAGAAATCCAAGAAAAATGTATCTTAAAAGAAGGACAAGGCAGAGAAAGACACTTCGGGCACAGGGAACGTCAGTAACACAGACTCCCTGTGAACAGCACCCCCCTTAAAGTCCTACCAGTGGCCAATCCAGATGTAGTGACCCTGGATATGCATAAAACTTAAAGGAGCCCACAGTTAAAGACAAAGCGTGGTCAGAAGATAGGGATCAGCTCTAGGAATTAAGATTTATCCTAAAGGCATTGAGAAGCCTTTAAAGGTTTTTAAGCATGTAAGTAAGATGGTCATGTTTGTTGTTGTGAGAGATATCTCTAATATCAGCATGAAATTTGGATTGGAGAGAAGTTGGGGGAGGGGGGGAGAGTCAGTGAGGAACCTGTTGTAATCATCCTGGTGAAGGATTCCAAGAGATAGAGGAGAAGGAACAAGGGAAGAAACATCAGACTTGGATACTTGCGAAGAGTAGAGATGGAGAAAAGTCGTTCCCAACTTCATGACTTGGGTGGTAGAGTTAATAGCCCAGAGGAAAATGAGAAAAGGGGAAAGCAAGTGGGGCCAAAAGTTTACATATTTCTTTTTGTGTATTCTTCATCTTGGTGACTGACCTCACCACTCATCCTGTCCCCGAAGTATTTGTACACCTCAGTTACTCATACAGCCAGAAGAGAAGATACATCAGACATGAACAAGAGCTCCAGAAATCATTCTCTCTCCTAATTCTCTCCCCATTTTATTGCTTGCTAATGCTACCCTGGAATATGCATTCAAAGGCTGAAGTCATTTTAGAGGCAAATTTGAAACAATGTTTCTGTCAGTCCCTTTTCAGAGACCTTAATGGCGCCCAAATGAAAATAAAGGTTCAAATGAAGTTCAGAAAACTTAAAAGCACTTCTTAATGGTAGAATGTTGGCATTAAGTGTTTATTTCTTACTTTGTTTCATGTGTTAAATATTAACTTGAATTTTGTAAGAATTAAAAGTTTTAACAAGAAGTGTTTATTCTGGCCAATTAAAAATGTGTCTACAGTAACAAGTATCCCAAACATCCTCAAAATGACAAATACATTTCCATGACATAGACTTTAGAACATGAAGAAATATCCCAACAGAATTAGTGTGCCATAATTATATGGGCATTCTACTTTTAAACAAATCAAATGTCCAAGTTAAAAAAAAAACTTTTTAACCAAAAATTTGGGGTGTCATTGTCATGTCACTTTCATTTTAAAAATTAGCATTTGTCAGGAAGCTCACAATGTGATTTGCTACAATTTGATTTAGTATTCTCTAAAGTAAAAAAAGATGTGAGGAAATCATAGTAAACTTAACAATGCCAAGTTCAATTGTGTTAAAATATGATTTTAAATGTTTAGGAAAAAATTTTAAGTTGTGTAACAAGTAGGAGGCAAGTTGCAAAATACTGAAAGAGGTTAACCAAGTGACTGCAAATAAAATAAAGCATGTAGCACAGATACTCTGTGAATGCCCTAAACCCTCCGTAAATATTAGCATCTCCCAGACCTCTCCCTACCCTTGCAGATATGCAAATGTATTTACTAGCCAGAGAAGAGGACAACAGCTGAAGACCAAGCCCTGTTGCCATGGTAGCCAAGAGGTTTGGAATAAGCCCACCCTGGGAGAAGGGTTCCAAGAAGTTGGAACTTCTCCTTCATTTTGCCTCACGTACAGTTTTGCAATAAGAATAAAAGGACACAAGAGTTTCAAGTCCATGAAAATAACATGGTCCACTTTTTGCAAAAAGGGATACAGAAAAACAAGCAAGAGGAAGAAAGATATAGAAGAAACAGAGTTAAAGATACCCTTCCTCAGATACTAGAAAAGAGGGAAGCAATAAATGCTTTCTCTTTAATAAGTTGTATAGTCTTAATGAAATATGCTTAATAATGATTGCAAAAGCAACATGCATTCTCTAAGCAAGAACAGATTGACAAGTTTCCACTTTAGAAAAAAATTCAAGGCAACTGAAGAATGTTTTCTAGTTAGTCCAGGTAAGGAAGATGGTATTAAGTAGTTTTTAAACATATTGTAGTGACAAGGGTGTCATTCTGGACCAATGTGTCTTGCTGGTCTCACGAACCTTCTCACATTATTAGTGATATACATATAAAACAATTTCTCTCTTGTTGGCCGCTGTTTCATTTTTGAAGGCTGCTATCACAAAGCCCCACAAAACGGGTGGCTTGAAACAACAGAAATGTGTTCTCTACTAGTTCTGGAGGCTTGAAGTCCAAAATCAAGGCATCAGCAGGGCTATGCTCCCTCTGAGACTGGATGGAGACCTTCCTCACCTCTTACTAGCTTGTGATGGTGGTTGTCAGTCCTTGGCTTTCCTTTGCTTGCGACAGAATCCCTCCAGTCTCTGCCTCTGTCTTTACCCGGCATTCTACCTGTGTCTCTGTGTCCAATTTCTCCTCTTCTTATAAAGCCCCCAGTCATATTGGATTAGGGTCCACCTTCATTCTATTAAGACTTCATTTTAACTTGATTGCATCTCCAAAGACCCCGTTTCCAAATAGGGTCACATTCACAGGTACTGAGGGGTAAGATTTCAACAGATATTTTTGGGGAGCACAATTCAACCCGTACCGCTGCTCTTACTGTAAATCATCAAATCCTCCTTTCCTACGGATAGCAGCTCCCACAATGTCTGATTCCATTGTTACCAGGCGCTCACATTTATCAATCCAGTTTCCTTCAGGCTTGTAAGTGCACATAGTTGTATGTCATCCAAGCTCACTCTCCCACCCCAGCTCAGTCTATTCTGCAACTTGCACAGTCTGGGAGACAAGAGCATACTCTACGTTCTCTCACACCATCTCCTTTCCCCAGAGTTTACTCCTCTGGTATTTGGCTAAAATGGAGGGAGAGGGGCAGTGCCTGGGTAGCTCAGTCAGTTAAGCATCTGACTCTTGATTTCAGCACAGGTCATGATCTCATGATTGGTGAGTTCGAGCCCTGACTCAGGCTCTGAGCTATCAGAGCCAAGATTGCTTAGGGTTCTCTCTCTTCCTCTCTCTCTGCCTTCCCCCCCACTTATCCTCCCCCCCAATAAATAATTCAACACATTTTAAATGGAGGGAGGGGCACCTGGGTTGCTCAGTCAGTTGAGCATCTGACTCTTGGTTTCAGCTCAGGTCATGATCTCACAGTTCACCGGTTTGAGCCCCACATCGAGCTCTGCACTGACAGTACAAAGCCTGCTTGGGATTCTCTGTCTCTCTCTCTTTCTGTCCCTCCCTCTCTCATGCTCACTCTCTCAAAAGTAAACTTTTTTTTTTTTTTTAATTGGAGGTGCCTGGGTGGCTCAGTTGGTTAAGTGTCTGACCTCGGCTCAGGTCATGATCTCATGGTTCGTAAGTTCAAGTCCCACATCAGGTTCTGTGCCTGCAGTTCAGAGCATGGAGCCTCCTTCGGATTCTGTGCCTCCCTCTCTCCCTGCCCCTCCCCTGTTCATGCTCTGTCTATCTCTCTTTCTCTCTCAAAAAATGAATAAACATCTTAAAGAAATTTTTTAATGGAGGGAGAGGAAAATGTCTATTGCCACCTCACATGCCTGCACATGATGAGATGGGGTGGTCTCCTTGAATGATCAAGCCTATGAATGGGCTTTATCACAGGATCCCCACATGGGCTCAAGGAAGACATGAGGTGGCCATGCCTCTAGATAGTGATGGCTTCTTCTGAAATTCAATTACATCTTCTAGGTGACCCTCAGCTGGCAAGAAAACACATTCCTCTGCTGGCATGTCTCCACGTTCAGTGCTAAGGAGGCTCTCAGGAAGCTTGGAGTCCCATTCTCATCCATGTTCTAGAGCGTCCATCTTGCGGGTAGCAGGCAAAGGAAGAATTCATTCCACATACATCTTGGAAATAAGGAGCTTGAAGCGGATTACCTTTGTTCCCCGTGGCTGACAAAGGGACTGTTTGCATGTAGGGAGACCTATTTCCCACTTCTTCCACGGTAACAGAATTACAATTTTGTGTGAAGCAGCCAACTGACCAACTACATACTTTTCTCCCCTGCCTCCCCAGCAGCTCAGGGTGGCCATTTGACACAGTTTTGGCCAGTGAAAAATAAGCAGAGGTGGGAATTCTGAGATAGCCTTTGATTTCCTGATAAAAGGAAACACTTTTGGCTGGTGCTTACCTTCCCCATCTTTCTACATCAGAAGCAGCCACTGTGTCTTGAAGTACAGCAGCCATCTTGTGCCCATAAAGTTCAGGAATCACCAAGTGCCAGCTCTGATAGCATCCATTCATTGAATCAAAGCCAGTAGCAGCTTGCCTCCAGAAGTCTTATCATGTGAGAAAATTAAACCCCTATTTGTTTAATCAACTATTAGCTGGGCTCTCTGTGACTTGAAGTTAGAGCATGCCTGGTTTGATTCCAGCACAGCTCGTTTAGCGGATGTTCTTTTCCTCCTTTGGGTGGCTCTGCCAGATCGGGAAGAGCTGTAGCTGAGAACATGCATAACACAGAAATAAATGATCAGTCTCCCTTCTTGCTGATCAAAAAGTTGTCCCAAAAACGCTTTTGGTCCCTGAATTTCATTTTTATATCCATACCCCTTGTCAGTCCAACTCTCCAACCTACTTTCAATGACCTGCTACCATGTTTTCCTGACCAGTTTTATGACTGTTTTGGTGGACTGTTGCTGTTTAATCATAATAATAATCCAGGTCCCTTTACATCTTTATTATAGTGCAGGGTCCTGAAGAGCACTTGCTTGGCCTGTCTGAACAGGAAATAAAATTGTATAGACACTATGATCACATCCACATAAAAGCTCAAATTAAATGAGTGAACAAACAAAACACCGTGGAAGGAAAATCTACCCAAATATTAAGGTTCGTTATTTTTGGACAGTGGAAATTTTACTTCTTGTCTTTTTTTCTTGAGCTGTCTATATTGTTCATGCTTTTTCACAAAGGGCAAAAATAAGATAAAATAATCTTTCTAAGCTAAGAAAAGAAAACATTGGGATTTTCCTCCCATCTCAAGTGAAAAAACATACACAATTTGTACATTGGTGCTACAAATCTGGGAGAGAACATTACACCATATGTTATAAATCTGCTGCCTGCAAAAATGGGGCTCCACGTGCTTCTGTGAGAGTGGGGCCCAAAAACTCCAGCAAATTCCCTCTTACACCCACCAAAGCCAAATCTTCAGTAAGTGCTCCAATCATGTACCTAATTCCCAGTCACCTTAGGCCCTTCTGAAGTTAACTCCTCTTATCTTCATTTTTCTTGATGATATCTTATCAAAGGAAATCTTTGAAAATTTATCTTGTGAAATTCATCTATTTCGAAACCTTCTGATTTAGAAAGCAAAGAACCGGAAAGCGCTACTGCTCCCGGGCTGCATTTTTACCACC
This sequence comes from Proteles cristata cristata, assembly GCA_017311185.1. Taxonomy (NCBI): domain Eukaryota; kingdom Metazoa; phylum Chordata; class Mammalia; order Carnivora; family Hyaenidae; genus Proteles; species Proteles cristata. Next base: position 169,057 of record JAESUZ010003262.1, read on the forward strand.
ATCTTCTAAGGGTGAAGCACTTTGAGAAATGTTTTCCAAATTTTATTTCACAAAAACAAGGTAGTGCTTCTGTAAATATTTTCTTTTAATTTACATTTTGAAATACATATTCATGATTATGAAGAAAATTCACTAAATGGTACAAGAAAAATTTGAAGTGTTATGTCTGCCTTCCACCTCAGATAACCCAACCCACCTCCCAGAAGTAAACTTTTTTTTTTTTTTTGAGAGAGAGAGAGAGAGGGAGCACACGTACGTGTGCATGCACAAGCCAGGGAGGAGCAGAGGGAGAGGGAGAGAGAGAGCATCTCAGGCAGACTCTACACTCAGCACAGAGCCCGATGAGGGCTCGATCCCACGACTCTGGGGTCATGACCTGAGCCAAACTCAAGAGTCAGACGCTCAACCAGCTGAACCGCCCAGGAGCCCCCAGAAGTAATACTACCAATATTGTTCTGTGACTGTTTTCAAAGACATGAGTATTGCATACAGATATGTATCTTTTCTTTTGTTATCTCTCACATACAAAAAAGGGTTTTGTATACAACTATTCTCTATTTTGTACATTTAATAGACTATCTTGGGAATCTTTCTAATCAATACATACAGATATATTCATTCTTATAATCAACTATATATTAATCTAGAGCATATGCATGTGGCAAATTATTTAAATAATCCTATAGTTTTGAACACTTAAAGTGTTGCTAATTTTTATAAGTGCATACAGTACTATAATTGAAGTCATTTTACATATATATTTTTATATGTATCCTGGGAAAGTCCCAAGACATGTAGTTGATAGATCAAAGGATATGCATATTTAAATTTTTAAATTAAAACTGCCAAATTTCTCTCCAAAATTCCTACAAGAGTATGTACTCAAAAACAATGCAAGTCAGTGCCGATTTCTTACATCCTTGCCAAACCTTGAGTTATCAACTTTTATCATATGTGCCAATCTCAGAAGTGAGAAATGAGAATTCACGTTTAAAGTTGCATTCTTTGAAATGTCTTTAAATTATAATAGAATCAATACATAGTAAAAAGAAAAGTTAAATGCCAACTTTCAACACATTAGATCTCTCGAACATGTTAATTTATCCTGCATAACCTACAAATGAAGCTTTCCCTGACATTTTTGCGCATGTATTTGAATTTGTACATGTACCCGTACATTAACTCTCCATTTTTATAATTCACACTTTCAGATGCCCATTTATGCACAAACATAGCTGCTGTATTTCAAGGTCAACCACAGGAGTCACAAGTATCACCCATCAGCCTCTGTGCTGATCTTGGCATCAAATTCAGTGGTGCCCCATGTCACATAAATATCTTAGTATATAGAAGGTTTTTGCTCTTATGGTAGGCTTGAGTGGTTTAAATTTATCTGCCTTATATCTATGACACGCTTACATAACTACCTCTATTACCTGCTATATACATTGGGTTTACACATGAGATTTGGGGTGTTTTTAGTAGCATTCTTAGAGTTTGATAGAAAATATGAAAACAACCTGAATACCCATCAATAGAGAACGAATTAAATTAATTCAGTTTGTCTACTGACTCTATTACTATGGGACATTAAAAATAATGAGGTCAATCCAAATATGAGATAATAAATACAGCACCAAGCTCTATTGTTTAGTGAAAAAAGTAAAGTGCAGAACAGTTGTATAGTACTCCCCATTTGTGTGTGTTTTTAAGTTATGTGTGTCTGGAAGCTCATATGAAATTGTCAAAAAGTATTTGGCTCTGAGGAGAAAGTGTCAGTGGTGGGCAATAGACCTGAAAAATAGACTGTTTACTGTATACACTTTTGTGCAGTTTTCCTCTATCATATTTGTAATTTAAAAAAAATACTATGTATAGTTTTTAAAAAGCATATTTATGAATACAGGAGAAATAGACCTTTGAGATGCAAGCAGCTACACCCAAAGCCCACACTTCTGTACAAGAGATTGGGTCACATTCAAGTGTTCACCCCAAACATTATTTATTATTTAAGACAGAGGATTAGAAATTAGATACACCTATAACATCCACATGTAAGAAGAACTGACATCACAAAGAAGAAACAGAAACTATACCTTAAAAGCTAGCAGATCTATAAAAATATAGCAGTCAAATGTGTTTTTGTGGCATAAAAAACCACAATATGTTTATATAAATGTATTCTCAATGATTTTTAAGTGTACAATACAGGATTGGTAATATATGCACATTGCTGTGTGATTGCTCTCTAGAACTTCTTCATCGTGCATTACTGAAATTCTACCCCACTGAGAAACAGTTCTTTGCTTTCCCTTCTGCCAGCCCTGAGAATCACTATGCTACTCTCTGTTTCTGTGAATTGGATTACTTTAGACAACTCATATAAGTAGAATCATGCTGTATTTGTCTTTTTTGTGACCGGCTTATTTCACTTAGCATCATGTCTTCATAATGTCCATGTTGGAGCACATGCCAGAATTTCCTTCTTTTTATTGAGCTGAGTAATGTTCCATGGTACATATATATACCATATTATATATATGTATATACCATATTTTCTTTATCCATTCATCCACTGATGGACATTTAAATTGCATCTACATCTTGGCTCCTACAAATAATGCTGCAATGAGCATGGGTGCAAATATCACTTCAAGATCCTGCTTCCATTGGTCTTATGCTTGTCTTTATGCCAATACCATACTGGGTTTTATTTTTATTTTATTTATTCTCAAGTTAGTTAACATACAGTGTAGTCTTGGCCTCAGGACTAGATTCCAGTGATTCATCACTTACATACAGCACCCAGTACTCATCCCAACAAGTGCCCTCCTTATTGCTCATCATCCATTGAACCCACCTCCACCCCCATCAACCCTCAGTTTGTTCTCTGTATTTGAGAGTCTCTTGTGGTTTGCCTCCCTCTCTGTTTTTATCTTATTTTTCCTACTCTTCCGCTATGATCACCTGTTAAGTTTCTCAAATTCCACATATGAGTGAAATCATGTGATACTTATCTTTCTCTAACTGATTAGCATAATACCCTCCAGTTCTACCCACGTTGTTGTAAATGCAAGATTTAATTCTTTTTCATATATATATATACACAAGCATACACCATGGAATACTACTTGGTGATGAAAAAGAATGAAATCTTGCATTTCAGATATATATATATATATATATATCACATCTTCTTAATCCATTCATCAGTTGATAGACATTGGGTTCTTTCCATACTTTGGCTATTGTTGATAGTACTCCTATAAACATTGGATGCATGTTCCTCTTCAAATCAGCACTCCCATATCCTTTGGATAAATTCCTAGTAGTGCAATTACTGGGTTATAGGGTAGTTCTATTTTTTAATTTTTTGAGAAACCTCCACACTGTTTTCCAGAGTGGCTGCACCAGTTTGCATTCCCAACAGTGCAAGAGGGTTTCCCTTTCTCCACATCCTTGTCAACATCTGTCCTTTCCTGAGTTGTTAATTTTAGCCACTCTGACTGGTGTGAGGTGGTATCTCATCGTGGTTTTGATCTGTATTTCCCTGATGATGAGCGATGTTGGGCACCTTTTCATGTGTCTGTTTGCCATCTGGATGTCCCCTTTAGAAAAGTACCTATTCACGTCTTTTGCCCATTTCTTCACCAGATTATTTGTTTTTTAGGTGTTGGGTTTGAAAAGTTCTTTATAGGTTTTGGATACTAACCCTTTATCTGATACATCATTTGCAAATATCTTCTCCCCTTCCATTGGTTGCCTTTCAGCTTTATTGACTGTTTCCTTTACTATGCAGAAGCTTTTTATTTTGATGAGGTCCCATAGTTCATTTTTGCTTTTATTTCCCTTGCCTTTGGTGACAGGCCAAGTAAGAAGCTGCTGAGCCCAAGGTCAAAGAGGATGCTGCTTGTTTTTTCCTGCAGGATTTTGAGGGATTCCTGCTTCATATACTGGGTTTTTGTTTTGTTTTTAATATTTATTTATTTTTGAGAGAGAGAGAGTGCCAGCAGGGGAAGGGCAGAGAGGGAGGGAGACAGAAGATCTTAAAAGGGTTCTGGGCTGACAGCAGAGAGCCCGATGTGGGGCCCAAAGTCACAAACCATGAGATCATGAACTGAGACAAAGTCGCACAATTAACCAACTGAGCCACACAGGCGCCCCCATACTGTTTTATTTACTATAGCTTTGTCATGTGTTTTAAAATCAAGAAATGTAAAGCCTCCAGCTCTGTTCTCTCTCAAGATTGTTTGAATATTCCAAGTCTTCTGTGATTTTATATTTCAGATAATCTTCTATTCTGCAAAACACTCCATTGGTATTTTGATAGGGGTTGCATTGGATTGCTTTGGGTAGTACAGACATGTCAACAATATTAATTCTTCCAATCCACAAACATGGGATGTCTTTACACTTATTTGTGTCTTTTTTCATTTCTTTCAGCAATGTTTTGAAGTTTTCAGTGTACAAGTATTTTGCTTCCTTGAATAAGTTTGTTCCTATTTTTTGAGGCTATCGCAAATTGTTTTCTTAATTTCTTTTTTGAATTGTTTATTGGTTTTGTATAAAAATACCACTGATTTTTGAGCACTGATTTTGTATCCTGGAATTCTGCTGATTCATAGTTCTAATAGTCTCTTTGTGGAAACTTTAGAGTTTTCTACGTGTAAGAAATGTCATCTGGGAAGGAAATAATTTTACTTCTTCCTTTTCAATTTGGATGCCAGTTTTTTTCTTTTTTTCTTGCCCAACTGGAATGGCTAAATTTCCAATATTATGTTGAATAAAACTGAGAGAATAGTAATCTTTGTCTTGTTCCTGATCTCAGAAGAAAAGCTCTCAGTTACTCACCACTGAATATAAGTTAACATCATATTATGCTAAGGTTATTAACATAATATGTTGAGCTAATTTTCTCTCATTCCTAGGTTGTTGGGCACTTTTATCAGGAAAAAACATTGAATTTTGTCTATTGCTTTTTTGCATCAATTGAGATAATCATGTGATTTTGTCCTTCATTCTGTTCATATACTTTATCACATTGATTAGCTTTTGTATGTTGAACCACCCTTGCACCCCAGGGATAAATCCCACTTGGTCATTGTATAATTCTTTTAAAGTGCTGTTGACTTTGGTTTTTAAATGTTTTGTTGAGAATGTTCATATCAATACTGGTTTGTAGTTTCTTTTCTTGTAGAATCTTTGGAGAGCCAGGTGATTTTTATTGTAAGGGAAAACATACTTCAGCCCATGAGAGTATCATGTTATTATGCCAGTAATAAATGACGTCTATAATAATGGCCCTAAACTATCAAAAGAATAATAAAATAAAATAAATTATGTTTCAGTGCCTCTTTAAGAAGGCAGAAAAAGTACATAGCTTCTAACAATAATGGTTAATTTTCTCAAGGTTCATTATATTTTTTAAAATATATTTATTTATTGACTTTGAGAGGGAGAGAAGAGGAGAGGGGCAGAGAGAGAGAGAGAGAGAGAGAGAAAGAGAATCTCAAGCAGGCTCCACGCCATCAGCACAGAGCTCCACAAAGGACTCAAACCTATGAACTGTGAAATCATGACTCGAGCCAAAATCAAGAGTCAGACTCTCAACCGCCTAAGCCACCCAGGCTCCCCTAAGGCTCATTATTAAAAGGAATATTTGTCAGCCACCTGGAAAGGTCTTCTTAATGTTAGATTAATAAACTGTAACCATCTGTGCTTCTCAACATCATAGTAGTTTTCCTCTGCAATTCTAGAAACCAAAGAATGCCACAGAAACCAAGCCTATAGTGTGTGGTTTTAAGCCTAATTCATGTAAGATTAAGAGATCTGCAGACCATAACACATCATCTTTCACTGTGGAAACACAGCTTCGAACACAGTGCAGAGCAGTGGCAGAGCTGTCCAAGCAAATCTACCTGTTTTGATCCCTGTCCCTTTGGAGGAGAGAGTGATTTCCTGCAGTTGTTTAGAAAGTATTATATAGAAATTACCCATTAGTCCTTTCATCTAAAACTGCAAAATCAATTTTGGAATACAAAGAGAAGAAATTTTTTTGCCTTTTGAAATGAATTCTTTTTCCCCCTCTTCATTTAATATTTGTTTTGCTAATTCGTCTGTGTCTCTGTTGATGGTATTTACTGTTCTGTTGCTAATGTAGTTTTTGGTCTTTAAAGCTTTTAACCTTTCATCTTCCATAATTCAAGTGGGTTTAAGAAATCTCTTTCACTTTGCCATGTCTAAAAATGGATTTTCAATCAAATTCTCTTTCAGATGACCAAAATACTTTGTTACCTGCGGCCTCAGAATCACAAAGGCCTTTATGAACTGCCTGTCTAGTGACCTTTTCAAAGTGCTGGTTATTGTTCTTTTTTTCTTTTTCTGGTTAGTATTTCCTTTCTTCCTCTCCTTCTTTTCTTCCTTCCTTCCATTCCTTCCTCCTTTCCTACTCCTCCTTCTTTTTGAGATAGTTTTTGGGGGGGGGGTCAGAGATTTGAATAAGGGCTGTTGGACTTGGATACTGTGTTACAGTCATGGGAAAAAGGCAAATTTCAAGAAGTCATAATTCTTTGGTTTTTTCTTTGGTTAATTGATTACTTCCTAAAGAATTTTATCCATTCAAGTTTAATTTTGAAAACTTGAGATGTCTGGGCTTTTCAAATGGTTATTCACATTTCTAAAACATCAAGGTAATCTTTGCTACAAATATAGTAGAAATTTTAACTGTTATTTCCCATCATCGCAAACAGCTTAATTGGGATGCTCGATTATCCCCTCAGCCTTCAAAAAATTCCAGTGTACCAAGATTGAATCCAATTTAAATTCCTTTGCATGATAAATTCTTCAGTGATGTAATAATATTATCTTATTTCAATGATGTAGAAGGTGTGGAAACTCTTTTTTTTCTACATCTCTCCTTTTAAAAAAAAAATCTTCCTTCCAAATTTTTGCAGCACATTTGCTCAAATATAGCATCCTTAGTTTTTTCTTTGGGGTTTTAATTATATCAATCTTTTTATAAAAGGATTTTGAGGTAGAGCCTAGCACATTCCATTCACGCACTGCAGTGATTAATTCCTATTGCTGCTCAGTCACTTGTTACTTTATTTTTAGGGGCAAATTTATAGCAAGTCCTGGATCACATGTACAATGGTATTTGAAGTATCTGCAGCTGCTTACATAGCAGAAGTTCCAAGCTACATTCCTGTTGTGAATCATAGGTTTGTGAGGACTGTACCAAGCAGCAAGAAAAAGAATTAGCCTTATGGAAATGTGCGTGCACTCACACATACAAGTCTCGAAAGGGTCTCAATATGCAAAATTAAGAGCATCCTGTAAGTGTCTTATCAGGAATATGTCACCTTCAACGAATGCTATTTAGATCTCGTCAAGTATATTCTTCAGTTAAGAATCTTTGATACTCCTGCACACATACATACATACATGTATATCTGTCTATATTTCACACAGAAATACACGTATGTCATATAGATGACCCAATCATTTTTCTAGTTTAAAAATTCTATGGTACAATATTCTCTACCATATTTCATCATGGAACTGTCATTGGGTGACTTGTATCAAGGTCATCCCATGAGGTGCTCCTACATGTCATATGGTAATTTATCAAGGCCTTTTGTAGGTCAGTCACTGGAACTCACTCTGCCTTCATATGGACCTAACTCACCCAGAAATCATTAGAAGTCACAGTGTTCATAATGGAAGTTAAGCACACAGACTCTGGAGTTAGACTGCCTGGGTTTGAATCTCAGCTCTCTTTCCCAACTGGGTGGCCTTGGGCAAATACCTCCATCTCTCTAAGCCTCAATTTTGTCTTCTGCTTACCTCTGAGGACTGCTTTACAGTGAAAAGAAATAATGCACATAAAAATGCTTGGGACAGTTTGGGCTCTTGATAAGCCCTCAGTACATATAAGCTATTTTTGCTATTCTGAAGAAGCAGGAGAGAGGACCAGTGCTTAGGTAGTGCTCTTAACTGAGTTGAGTGGAGAGGCCACCGTTGGAACAGGTGCATTGTGGAAATGAACATGTGTCTCTTCAAGTAGTATCCAACAGAACACTTAAAATTCCTTAGTGATGGTACAATCTTTGAGGATGAAGGCCTCTTGGCCAAAAATGGGCTCTATCTCAAGGAGAAAACAATAATTATCTCAGACGGAGGCTTGCTAAAACAAAGAAGAAAGTACTTATCTAGACTTACTTGGGACTGATTTGATGCTTCCTGAATTCAGAAGTTATGTAAGGAAAAGTATACACCCCCTAACAAAAATTATCATGTGTCTCAAAATACAAAAATACAATGACTGTAAAGCATGCTGATAAGTTCACCGTTATAAATCTAATATCAATCAACTATAACATAAGGACCATAAGGGTAGAGAAAGCTATCAGTCCTGTTCATAGATATTCGCTGGGGCTAATACATAGGAGACACTCAATAAGGCTTTACGGAATGATGTGTAGGCTTTAGGGTCCTGGCAAATTCGATCATAAAGTGACATTCTAGCATGTCTGATTTTTGAACCTTGATTTTGAGGATGAGGATTATGTAGAGATAAGGAGAGGGTTGCTTTTTAGGAATAAGGAATGGCACAAATTAAAATGAGTAACTTTTATGTAAGAGGAGGAAATTTTCGGTTGGGTTAGCATTGTCCTACTTTAATGTTGTGAGCAGTTGTACAATTCCTGCCTTGTGACTGTTCTCTCTTGTGACATTGGGCAAATCTGTCCACGTCAGTGGTTCTCAAAGGCGAGGGAAGTGAGAGTGACTTCGCTTCTCAGGGGATGTATGGCAATGTCCGGAGACCTTTTGGTTGTCACCACTGTGCATATATTATCGGAATCCACAGAGTAAAGACCAACAGCCTACAATGCATAGGATGGGGCCCCACAGCGAAGAACTACCTAGTCCAAAATGTCAGTATAGCCATGGTTGAGAAACTCTGGGCTAAGGGGAGCTTGAGTGGAGAATATGTTCAGTTTGGATTTGGTGAGCATATTTGTTATTTACAGTCACTTCCCTCCTTGTTTAGAAAGAGTGCCCACTACATCCACTGTACCTACTGACCCTGTATAGTGACACCCAGGGACAAGATCGAAGATAGTTTTGCCCTGTAAGAGTGGAAATATGTCCTAAGATGCTCTAAGTGCAGGGGCCTAGGGCAGACTGCCCCAAGATGGACCACTTTGGCATAACGATTATTTCAAGTTAAAAGTAATCAAAAGACAGCACATGCAGAAAGTTCCCTGCCTTCCCCTCAACTGCCTAAATTTACATTGGACAGGACAGCCTGTACCAGAAAGTGAGCTATTAGCAGAGGACACCCCGCCTCCCGACCCTTATCCCCTTAGGCTGTGGCAAAAGCTTAGACCCCACAAAATCTCTCTGGGCTGTAGAGTTTGCGTTTCAAAAGAATTATCTTTGCGAGAAAACCCTGCCTCTGTGTGTGTGTGTGTGTGTGTGTGTGTGTGTGTGTGTGTGTGTGTGTAAAATATGGGTAATTAATCTTTTCTTTTTGTCTTTTCTTTTTTCTTTCCTTTCCTTTCCCTTCTTTTTCTTTCTTCTCACCCATCAAGTTCACCCAGACCCGGTCCTCCTCAACCCTGAGACTGTTTCCATAGCCTTGGGCTGGCGTTCCTGACCCCAGAATCCATGCGCTCACGCACAGTCCATCCTGCCGTCGCAATCCGCTGCGTGTTCACGACACGCCGCTGTAAGCGCACCACGCAACCACGAACAAAGAAAAAGGGCCCTAGACAGGGTGCTCCCTTGCCAGCCTGTGCATCCCTCTATCCTGGCCTTGCCGGTGGGCCTGATAACTGTCTTCCCCTCTTGTCTGCGGAGTCCTGGAACCACATGAGACCTTCGTCTTTAAGTTCCTACGGCCGCGCCTGGCTCAGCGCTCAGGCAACAGTTTGGTGTGTCTACTTCATGTCTATTTTGTAAACCTGGGAAATCATAAATGCACATTATAGTTTAGCAATCGCAGCTTGCTTTCCAGAGTCCTGCAACTTAACAGCTGCTCTCTTAAGAGTCTGCTGCAGTCTGCAGTTCAGCCTTTTACAGATACCAGTGGTTCAAGGCGGGTGTCAGTCAAAGAGAATGGAAACACAGAGCCTCCTGCCGACTGGCCCGTCAGGGGCAATTGTTTCTCCGTCACCAACAGGACATCCTCAGAGGAGTCCTGCCCTCCTTGCTAATGACCACCCCACACCGCTGCTCCGCAGGCAACAGCTGTGTGCAAGTTGGCTGTCGCCCAGGCTCTGCCCTGGTTGGGATGTGCAGGCCACGCCTGGAGGAGACCAGGTCCCCTGAGGGCGGAGGAGCAACGTGGGGAAAGGCCGGGGTATTCAAGGTCGCGCAGAGAGAAGCGGAAATGACTAAGAAGGAATAAGGAAAAAGACTTTTCAAACAGGGTTGGGAAAGGACCTGTGTCAAATACACAAGTTACACGTAAAGGTAAAGCTGTTAATTCTTTTTTAGAATTAAAAGGCTGAATTCCCCAGGGGTTATATCTACAGGTGTGTGGGAGCGCGCGCGCGCTTCTCTTCTTTGCCACATTTGAGCTAACACCTGTAACATGAAAGAGCAATCAGTATATTCATGAATTCTTATATTTACCTTTAAATTCCAAAGGCTGTTTATTTGTTTTGCTAATAGATTTGGGCCTTGATGATAGGCTATTGAGGAGCATTAAAAAGTGCCTAGATTTTTACAAGTTTGTTTAAATTTCACAAGTCTTGAGTGTTAGTTGAGGAAATTCAAGCAGCCAGTGGTTTCAAATGCTAACACTTCCAATAAAGGCCCGGGGCTTTGCTTAGATTAACCAATTAGCAATTATAATTCAATGGTAAACGGAAAGTGAGTTCATTAATTTGTTAATTGTGCTGCAGAACTACAGACATTCGCTTTTCAAACATACTTATAACAGATAACATTATTTTAAATGTTCGGAAATCATCAAGATCTGTGTGAAAAAGCAAGCCTAGGATTTTTTCACAAAAAGCCAGCTCTTGACCTTGCCAGCAAAATCCTCTTTTTAGTGATACATTTATTCATAAAATTGATTGCTTTAACATCTTCTTGAGTTTCTCAAACTTACAGCAACCTGCATTTATTATCCAGGATCAATGAGACCGATAAAAAATTGCAATAACTGAAGAGAATATAGTACTCTCTTTGAACTTTATTATTGCTTTCCTTGACCCTCTTTCAATTTGACATTTTAACAACTTGGAGAAATATAGATTATAGAGGCTTGGCCGAAACAGCAAATGTTTTCTCAACTAATCCCCTAAGAATTAAACCATTTAATTTTAGTGAACAGAAAAAGTGATAAATTACTTGGGATTATACCTCAAAGGTGTAAACCCTGTGCAGATGGGTTGCAAAATGATTGTGAGCGAGTAAATCTCAACTGCAAATATGCAAGATTATTTAGGCACTGACCTTCCTTATAGGTTAGGAAAGCCATGTGTGTCTAAATGTCTATTTCGAAACTTTAGTTAGGAGGCAGTGAATTAATTCACGTCAAAGCAGGATGAAACCTGATTTTAAAAATCGAATTATTTCAGTGATTTGGCCAAAGGTCACTAGTTAGATACGTTGAATAGCTATGTTAAATATTATTCATCTCATGATAGGAAACAACTTTAATCTCTGTTTATTATGTATGAACTACTGTAGCCAAGGACCAAAGGTATAAAAATCCCAAGGCCAAAAACGTGTCTAGTGAACGGGCATAACAAGCTATTTCTTTAATAGACTTGGTAGCCAAATATAATAAAACTCAAATTTCCATCTGTACTCAACTTACTCCACGCAGCTCTCAGGATCAGCAGGGAAATTCCATGGATGGGAACAAGTGTCCAGCATTTTGTAATCCTTGACCAAATGTGCAACATGCATTACTGCTTTTAGTAAATTCACTCTGAAGCCCAAGCTTACATCATCATATTACAATATATAGATTTTTTAAAAAGGGAGTGAGAGAGAGATGCACCTAATTTCATTTGTGCTCAGGGATTGAGTTTGGGGCCAGGCTTCGAGGCTCCACTCATGTGAGAAGAGCCACGTCACAAGCATACAAGTCCAGTGTATGGATCTGATCAGCTCTGTCATCTCCAGGGCCACACCAGACCATACCATTTGTTATTTCTTTAAAAGACTATTCTTATGGAATATAAAATATAATTCACTTAAAGCTAATTATCTGCATAACCAAAATCATTTTGTAACTCTCTCCATTTTAAAAAATGCTGAGAAATCTGACTATAGGTTTAACAATCACAGAATATGACACTTAGCTCTCATTTTTATCTCCCTCATAGTACACAGTCTGATCAATGTTTGAATTCGTTAAGCTGCTCTGCTTTCATTTTCCTACAATTAAGTTGTAAAATAATTGCCATGATCATTAAACATCCATATAAGACTTTATACGTTCAAAGTGTTTCACAATCATTTATTTTACAAAGCATATCATTCTGTAAATCAAGCTTTATCATGTCCTATGTTAGTCTGAGAACCATGTTCTACATGATCAGATGAACAGGTAATATATCAATTTCAGAGGCAAAGGTTACTCTTTATTCAATATGCATATCCATTACTATTTGCATCCTTTGACCTTTGTGCAGCCTAAACATGTTGCTTATACTTTATCAGGAGTCGGAAGGATCCTCAAGTAGATCAAGAGAGGTGCCTTTTCAAAGTGCCATGGAGACAGCTTGTGGAGTGCTATGACTAGGTCTAAGACCTGTCACCATTCAGGGCACTCAAGCATCAGTATTTGCCACCATGGCTCTTCTGTGTTAGAAACTGGCCAGTCATTATAAAAGCATGAAATAAACCGAAGTACTGGACAAGTGTCTGCAGGGGATTTGCTGATGTCTCCATGTGACGGAGATTGTACATATGGAAATGTCAGAACCTCTCCTTTATTGGTCCAAAGGTATATCTCACTAATCCCTCAGAAGAAAAGGGGTGCAGATCAAGGAATTCATTCTTCTCTCATTGTCTCTCCCACTTAGGGAGTCTTCTCAGCCACTGCTACCAAATGAGTCTCTAAACGTCCCTCCTGGGACTGACGTCTCATCTCCATTAGATACCCCAAAGAGAATAAAGGCAGGTCTGGCTAGCACAGAAAACAAACAAAAACAAACAAACAACAACAACAAAAAAAAGAACAGAAATGAAAGATGGAGAGGGATAGACAGACAGTTGATAGTTGCTTAAATCTGTGGATCCAGCCATTGAAAAGCCACAAATTCCCTTTCTACTATTTCTAATGTGAGTTTGAGTTCTGACAGTTTAGGGCCTTATTATTAGATGAGGCTGGATACAATCCAAATCCCAACAGTGGCAATCATGAACTTTGTATTTTTGCTTTATCTGTATTTCCTTGCTCTTTCTTTTCTTCTTCTTCTTCTTCTTCTTCTTCTTCTTCTTCTTCTTCTTCTTCTTCTTCTTCTTCCTCCTCTTCTTCCTCTTCTTCCTCTTCTTCCTCTTCTTCCTCTTCTTCCTCTTCCTCTTCTTCCTCTTCTTCCTCTTCTTCCAATGACTATCTTTTATTTGTGTGATAAAAACTAGTACATGACAGTGATTGAGTACAGCTGGGACAACTATAGAACTAGGTGGTTCGATGGAATACCCTGAGCTAGATAGATTATACCGTAACACTTCTTGAATTTGATTCTAGCAGCTGTGTTCTTTCCTGCCTTATCTCTAGACAGTAGGTTCCCAGGGCAGTGGCCAAGTCTTATTCAATGTCACGATCCTAGAACCCAGCATCATACTAACACAAGTTACCATGAATTAACTCAATGAATTGTTGATTCTATGACTTAAAGCCACTCAAGATACTTATAATCTAATTGGAAAACAAGAAACATGGAGAAGGGTATATACTCTGATGGCAACATAGCATCTTTGCTCAAATGTGACCATTTTAGTACTTGCAAAAAACCCTAGAGTAAAGGAGGGAATCTGGTAAGGAGAACTATTCCCACTGCTTTCCAGTGCCATGTCTAGAGCAGCACCATTCAATAGAAATACAATTCGAGCCATGTATGTATTTTTACATGTTCTAGTAGCCATATTAAGAAAACTAAAAAGCAATAGGTGAAATTAAATATATCTAGTAATGTATTTTATTTGATCCAATATATCCAAAATGTTACCATTTCATCATATAATCAATCAAACATATCATTGAGCTAATTTACATTCTTTCCTTGTATTAAGCCTTTGAAATTGTGGCGTGTATTTTACATTCACAGGCCATCTAAGTTCAGACCAGCCCCATTTCAAGTGCTCTATAGCCACATGGAGCTAGTGACACAATACTGGAGAGCAGAGGTCAATACAATTAACTCCCAGAATATGTATATTGAATAACCTGTCATGAAGTGACCCAAAGTGACTGCCCCAAGTAGCTTATTGAAATCTGGAGGCCCACCTCTAAAAATTCTGCTGCCTTTTCTCTGGTGGGGTCCTGGAGCTAAAGGGTCATCAGTGAGATGCAGACACTATCCCCAGATGCCAGAGTGAGGGCTCAATACAAGTTGGTTCAGTGTTGAGCCACCACTCTCCCCTTTCCTGAAGAACTTGGTCTCATCAAACCACAAACAGTTCTCCACCCCCTTAGTATTATTTTTCAAAAGGAAATTCCAAGAAATAGAAGCAAATGAGGAATCTTTGGAACCCAAGTGAAATGAGAAATCAAAAATAGGAAGATGCATTTTCAATGGTCCTTGAATGTCTTATTCCAAAACTGCTCAAAAATTAGACTTAGGAAGCAAAGTACCCCTCAAATAGAATAACATGATTTCACTGTCAAATGGAAGAATGCGGTTCTCTTCTCAGAAATCCCTTCATTCTCACTTAGCACCACAGGTTGGGAGCAAGAAAGGGGAAGAGCTTTCCTGGTTACTATATATGATTGCTGGCATGTAGGGTTACATCCAAGCCCTATCAGAGAGGTCTTAGATACCTTCAAAAAAATCTTCATGCCAAGGTTGGAGTCCCCATTTGGAAGATTTCTGTAAAACCACATGTCCAAACAAAAAACATTCACATCATTAACAGCCTCCATCCCTTCCAGGCCAGGTGAGGGAGGCCACCTCACCGTCCCTGCCATCACAAAAGGCAGGCACAGACCTGCTGTGGCCTCAGATAAGAGTTGGACCTTGTTCGGGTGAGTAATCCCAAGCCCACAGCTCTCTTTCAGGTAAGAGAAGACATTCATAAAGGGACAAGAGGCAGAAGTCCTACCGTTCATTTATCACTCTTGGGTCGTTGACCAGGAGGTGAGAGAAGAGAGCGAATGAAGGAGAGAGAAGAAGCTGCTGTTTCCCAGAATCAGAGCTCTAAGCTCCGGAAAGAATCCTGAGAGCTCAGCTGCTCTCTCCCTCTGGCCACATGCAAGACCATATTTAAATCATTTCAAATTGATGAGACTATGATATTTTTTTAAGACCTCTAGAGAAGCAGATAACATTCCCTCAGCAAAGTATTCCCTGACTCAACAACTCTCATGAAAGCAGTCCTTAACTCGATGTGATTGAAATCTCTACCACTGCTGTTTCCAGCCCTTCTGTGCCTTTAACCCACAGTCGCTGGTTTCCTAGTAGTTAGGAGGCCCACACTGAGGGGATGTGAAGGCAAAAGAGGCAGGCTCTGGGCTCCACACACTTGCAGTTCAGTAAGGAAGATAAGCCTTGTGCATAAATAACTGCAATCCAAGGTAGAAAGTGCTAAGTGCAATAAGATAATGCTCTGAGACAGATCTGAGGACAGAACTCTTTGTCCCTGGGAAGAATGGAGAACAGCTGGCCTCCATCCTCCTTGTTTGTCCTGGCTAATCTCCCCCTTCCTCACTTTTTATTTGCTCTTCTACATCATTTCTTAAGGCTGTCAATATTTTGAGACATATGGAAGACACTGTATGAGGTGGGAACATACCCTATCTGATAGTAGAATGTTCTGTTTGGGGACATTCTGGCTAACTGCCCAGGCAGCCACCACACCTGTTCCAGAACTTTCCTTTCTCTCTCTTGCCAATTATGTGTCCCACCTGCTGTATTAAAACTGAGATCAGAGATCAAAACAAGTACTAAACAGTGTATTTTTGAGCTCATTTAATGTTAAATAACATCTCTCTCCTTTCTCACTATCTTGTGTCTTTTCTGACCTCAAAGCAGTGCCACAGAGGATCATTCTCACATAGGACACCAATGTTCTTATATTATCTCGTGTGCTTGTCTTGTTTCCCTGGTGGGTTATAGCCCTTGAAAGCAGAGATTTAATTGTTTCTTATCCTTTTCTGTTTTTCTTGCTGCCAAACTATGTGGCTCTTAATTTAAAAAAAAAGAGTGTTTTCTCAGAAGAAATCAGAAGTAAGGTCTCTGAGAAATGAAGTGACTTATTCAATCCCACACAACTATTAGTGATGGAATGGGGATTTGAACTCAGCTTTTCCACATCCTTTCTTCTTTCCATTGTGTTAAGTTTCCTATGTGCTCATCAGATCTCCTTGACAACACTATGAGCTCCTAGGGGGCAGAGACCATGCCTGACTTAGCACAGAAAATAAGAAATACAATTCTTGTTAAGTAGTTGCTTTGACTGTTCTATTATAGATTCCTGGAGACTAGTTTTATATTATTTAATTTACTATGCTATGTCCTTTCCCCTTGGGTTGAGTGTGGGAGTATACATGCATGTGCACATGCATGCGTGTGCTTTAACCTACATGGGGAACGAGATCAGACAGATATGGAAGGGGAGAAAAACAGAAAGATGAATACAAATACCTGTTCCATGTACAAACCTAGAAATATTGGATATCTAAACACATGAATGTTACTTTCTATTTCTCTCAAAATAATACAATAGAGAACTAGGGTTTAGCTGTTTACACACACACACACACACACACACACGCACACACACACAAAACAGCACAGGTGATGGCAAGTGTTAACATACCAACCAACCAGTGGGGGAGAAGCCCACCAGGCCTGCCTTCCCCTCAGACCCTGACCTAGACCTTCTAGATCAGAACAGGCCACAAAAATCAATGGAACAAATTCAGGACCTGTTTCAGTTTTGGACCCAGTGTCAAAGTCCTTGAGGAATAGAGAAGGGGTGACATCATTTATGGTTTGTAATTTCTGGGTGTAGAGAGAAGGACTTGCCAAGGCAGAAGAAGTTGACTTAGGTGCTTTAGATGCCCAGGGAATGGACTGAGAATGGAGCGCTGATTCCACCTAAATAAAGAACTCAAGGAAAGGAGAAGATACCCCATAAAAGAGTAGTTGATAAAAATGGCTAAGTCTAAAAAATTGTTGTTAATGAAATGGTGAGACTTAACACATTTGTTTGAAAAGATGAGGGGGCTTTTTGAAATTGAAAGTCCTTGATATATAGTAATAATCTGGAACTAAAAACTTCAGGTTATTTCAACAATTTCTGGGAATTGCAAAAGGGTATTAAATTTCTCATTTAGCCCAAGGATAATCCATACTTTTTCATTCTTAATGATGAAAAAGAACTAGGCTTATATAATATGTATACATACATTTTTTCCCCCTTAAGTTTACCCTAGCCATGGAAAACAGAATAGAATGCATAACTTTGAATTACTAGAGAGGAAAGAAAGGAACAAAGTTTAATGCAAGAATGGAGTAAAGCATGTTCAATTTTGAAATAATGCATGTTTATTTTTCATTTTCACTTATATTTACTTGTATTAAATTTGACACCAATATAGCTTTCATAATTTTCTCATGAGATTTTTTTTTTAAAAAAACTGTAATGTTTGTTTTTATTTTTGAGAGAGAGAAAGAGCATGAGTAGGAGAGGGACAGAGAGATGCAGACACAGAATCCGAAGCAGGCTTCAGGATCTGAGCTATCAGCACAAAGCCGGATGCAGGGCTCAAACTCACAAACCACAAAATCATGACCTGAGCCCAAGTCGGAAGCTTAACCAACTGAGCCACCCAGGCACCCCTTATGAGATTTTTTTGATATAAGATACAGTAGAACATTAAAAATATTTTTAAATAAAATGAGACAAGACATTTAAAATAATGACAATACCAAAAGGTTTGTTCCAAAGAAGATATGGTTTTCTCTGCTTTAAATTCACATAATTTGGGGGCACCTGGGTGGCTCAGTTTGTTGAGCTTCTGACTTTTGATTTTGGCTCAAGTCATGATCTCACAGTTTGTGGGATTGAATCCTGCACTGTTAGCTCAGAGTCTATTTGGGATTCTCCCTCTGCCTTGCTCTCTGCCCCTCCCTCACTCACATGTACACATGTGCATGTGTGCCCGTGTGTAGGCGTGCATGCTCTCTCTCTCCACATAAACTTAAAATCAATCAATCAATCAATTCATGTAATTTGGAATGAGGGACGGGAGATGTCCTGCCAGGGAAGATTGGCAGCAGGTGCCAGAGTTCTTTATAAGGAAAAAAAAATGTCTTGGTTGAGAATAGACCCGGCTGAAAGATTAGTTGTAAGTTGAGATCCTGAAGAGATGCCCTGGGAAAAGGCAGGACTTTACCAAGATAATTAGACTTTCAAGTAAGAAATAACAAAATCTGAGGGGATGGAGCTGTGGCCAGAGGAAAGATGGGGAATAAAGAGAGGAGGATCACAAACCAGGTGGCTGCTAAAACAGGTAGACAGTAAAAAGTTCCCAAGGACCAAGGATTTTTGAGCACTGCAGTGTTGCATGTTTAACTTTACTGATACTATTATTTAAACTTCTTTGAATTAATGAAACAACTCCATTGCCATGAACTTTCAGTGAATGTCTGCTATATACACAGCCTTGGAATGGAGAGAAGGAGGACCTGGGTGGTGTCCTTTGTGGGGCACTGAGTGTGCAAGTAGTGACAGCACATGGAAGTGGGTTAGCCATGGACCTAGCCAATCAGCAGAAGTAGGAACCCAGGGCCAGAAGAGGCCAGGAGAAATGGAAGTGCCCTGTCCCATATCGGCTAAGACATTCAGAAGGACTGGGTCTCTCACCACACATGGGACAAAGGATTTAAGCCAAATCTCAAAGGACAGGTTGACCTGCAGTGACATTTTGGGTACAAAATGTATATTTTCTCATCAGGAAAGCAAGAGGTCCAAAACTTGCACTTTAGAGATTGTCTGCAATAACAGCAAATTTAACATTACTCTATGAAACTTAATGGTCCAAAAGACTTTTTGGGGCGCCTGGGTGGCTCAGTCGGTTAAGCGTCTGACTTTAGCTCAGGTCATGATCTCACGGTTCATGGGTTCGAGCCCCGCATTGGGCTCTGCGCTGACTGCCAGCTCAGAGCCTGGAGACTGTTTTAGATTCTGTATCTCCCTCTATCTCTGACCCTCCCCTGCTCATTCTCTCTCTCTCTCTCAGAAATAAATAAAACATTTAGAAAAAATTTTTTAAAAAGACATTTTAAGTGAAAAAAAGAGATTATAAGAACTGGTTGTATGAGTTTATATAACAAGTTTGTAAAGAAAAGTAAAGAATTATAGATCTCTAGATAACTATAAAGTACTGAGCCCTCAAACCAGAAAAATAAGAAGATATTAATGCTAAAAGGTTAAAATTATAATATGGAATAAAACTTACTAATTAGTTAATAAATATCATCTCCTATTGGAAATGGTTTTAAAACAAGCATTGTGAATCTAAAATATAGTTGAGAGCAACTTAAAGGTTAGATGAAAGAAAACAGAAAGCCACATAAGGTTTAGACCTGATAATACAGGGGTTCCTTTCCATATTTCCTGGTAAAGGAAATGAATGAGTCAAAAGAAGAGGAATTTCTGGTTGGTGAGAGATCAAAGATGAATGTGATTTAACCAGTCAAAAGAGAAAAACAAACATTGAGAAAGATTGCATACAGGTTCTGAAATCAGAGCAGATCTTCTAAAAAGCCTTGAGCCACAATGTGATGAAGAGAAAAGAGAAAAGGAAGAAGAGTACAGTTAAGAGTCCTTCCTGATGATTCAGGTAATGACTAGAAACTGCTTCAAGATTCCAACTCTTACTAAGCAATGGGCCCTCTGGAATGGCCTAAGGGAGAAATTCTCCCACCTCCACAAACCAAAAAACCCAGAAGATTTCTTCTCCACTGGTAGGTGATAGGCCAAACTCTCATCATGGGCAAAGGCTTGACATGCTTCCTGTTCACAGAGCAGGCATAGGAGCCTGGAGAGAGAGTTCCTTTTCTTTCTCTGAATGGTGAACTATCACCTTCATAGAGTGACCATTTGTGTTTGCCTTGATTATAATACCACCGAATACCTGCTTATATGCATCAAAAGTGTCAGGAAACATGTTCAACCCATCTTTATCTCTTCCTCCCTGCAACAGGGTCACTATAGAATATACGTTACATACTCAGTAAATACTAAGAGATAGCTTTTTACATGTTCAGAATATTTTTAATTATCATTTCCTCTTACTCAAGATCCGAAAATCAGTCAAAGATGTTTGTTTGCTCTAGATCATGCTTAGAGATTTTCACTCATTCCTTCTCCTTTCTGAACCTTGATTCCTCATCTTATAGGAAGGAAATATGACCAGTGATCTCCAGTGTCACCTTCCACTTTCAGCATTCTGGGACTGCCTTCTCTTAAGTATGCAATGGCATTTGCCTCAAGACATATTTCCTCAGCTCTCTATTTCCAGGCAGAAGCAAGAGAGGAGGAGGAATGAGGAGGAATGAGTACACCAGAGAAACTGCACCTTGAAGATCAGGGTTTGACGTAGTCCTGCACTTATGCTTCTCTGTTTCTTCCCTCTTGCTTTGTTCTTCTCTCTGAACTGGCATTTCCTACATCTGATTCACTCCTGGTCCTACTCCTTCTTGTCCTTTGATTTGGAGCTTCAATAGAGGCCAAGGAAAAGTTTGTTCAGAGAGAAATGGATTTCCCTAGAAATGGTTGTCTTCTGAGCATTCCAGCCCATTCCAATGATCACCCGGAAAAGCACCACTTCTACACTTGACCAGACCCCTTTCACCTTTTAGCTATCAGTGTGCATGAGAATTTTCAAAGGTCTGTCATTAAAAATGCTGGAGGGGGTGCCAGGGTGGCTCAGTCAGTTGAGTTTCCAACTTTGGTCCATGATCCCGCATTTTGTGGGTTCAAGCTCTGCATTGGGCTCTGTCCTGACAGCTCACAGCCTGGAGCCTGCTTTAGATTCTGTGTCTCCTTCTCTTTCTGTCCCTCCCCTGCTTTCACTCTGTCTCTTTGACTCCCAAAAATAAAATAAACACTAAAAAAAATTTTTTTTTATTAAAAAAATAAAAACGCTGGAAACTTCTCAAAAATCTTTCCTCCTACCCCTGCTCTGGGCAAATAGCCTGTGTCACTTGATGTAGGACAGGGAAAGGGGAAGGTAGATTAAAACTCAAGCCAGCCTACTATTATTATTATTATTTCTAGTAGCAAGGCAGTAACTTCAACAGAAGAAAGGCAAAGTTTCACTTAATGAAATGCTCAGGTTATCTGTAGAACTCAGTATTCATGTTCATTTCTGTCTTCCCTCATCAAAGCATCTATCAGAGGCCCATTTGTGCTTAATCAAGAGTTAGACACTCAAAATTAACTAGAAATATTCTTTTAGCTTTGTGAATCACACATTCCTAAGGCCTGAAGCTTGAAAATGACAGAACTGTAGGTGATAATGTAAGTGATACTGGTTTTTAAACTAGTCAATACTGTACAATACTACAATACCACCCTACTGAGTTGCAATGAAACCATTCTCAGAGGCTATGAATGGATCCCAATGGACACCTGTTAGCCTTTTAAAATAGAAGACTGAACTGAAATGGAGACAAGAACATTGCTAATTACATAGGTGTCTTATGCAAGCTGAGATCTTTGGATGTGTGGGCCTACTGATGCTGATTCCTTCTGTGCTATCTCTACTAAAAAGGCTGTAAAAAGTAGATCTCCATTACGCATCATATATTGACTTTAGGTTGCTATTTGGGCACATTTTATCATTTATCTCAGGCATTGGTATGCATTTGGTGTTTTTGTTTTGCAAGTACTCAATAAAATGATATATAAAAACACAGGAATGTCAGCACAACAGATAAGTTTGTTTCTAGAATATATCAGATATTCTACAAATACGATCATTTCCTTTTAAAATGGAACACAATAATTGCCTCTAAAGAATGCTAAAGCCAGATGTCCTTTTTTTTTTAATGTAAATCTGGTGTGCGATATCACCCTATCTAGTTAAACTTTATCTCCAACAGGAAAGAATTTTAAGGTTTGCTGTGACAACAAAACAAAGAACCAAAACTACTCTGAGAACTCCGGAGCCTTCTTCCCCAAACTAATCAAACCATATTGTGTGCTTAATTATTTCTATTGTACCTTTAGACTAAAGAGTTATAAGAGGGTTTTGTTTTGTTTCTGCCAGTTTACATTAGGATTTTGATGTATGGTCTTCTGCTCCCTTTAATAAAATCAGGCTACTCCATTTAAGGAATATTTGCCATGAAATAAGTGTTTCATCGTGTTTTTGTTTCCTAAAATCTTAAGGGTCTGCTCCATGATTCCCATTATTCATACCCTTGGAATAAATTACTACAATCAGACCACATAGGGAGAAAAGTTAGCTTCTGATTACAAAAGGAATCAGTCCAAGAGGTAAACTATTAATCAACATTACTTCTTAACAATCCCATTTTCCATGTAGGACTGCCTCCTCTCTCAGGCCATGTTAAAACAACATTGGTATTGGTCATTTGTTCTGTTACTACTTGGTTTCTGCTGAAATCTAGGGTCCCCCACGGTCAGTGCGAAAAGGCTACCCTTACACCCATCTCCAGTGTCCCCTTGATAGCTTTATCTGGCTAGTATAATTTGTCACTGTCAAGCCATTAGGCCTTTGGCTTTGGTCTTATTTTTCCGGCAGGTGTCAAAAATGAAAAACCACAATTTATAAAACACAACATGACAGAATCCCATTTGCACTGGTTTTGAAATGCCAGAAGGTAACTTTATTTAAAATATCACAACCTTCTTTCCAAACCAGTTGCCTGAGTTCCAGGGTGGTCTGAAGAGTTGATTCAAAAAATAAATGCCACCGCAGCAACTTATAATTCCTAAGGCCAAACATCCAGATGTGTCAATAATCTGTATAAATTAGAAACAGATGTAAGCCCTTGTTGAAAAATAATTATAATAGAATTATTTCCTTTTGCCTCCTTATGCTTTCACACACTTGAATTTATTCCTTCCACGTTTTTTTTTTTTTTTTTTTTTAGTTGGTTCAGTTGGTTCCAATTTGAAAACAAAAATCATTTCTATTTTTCACACGGGGGTGTAGCTACATATGAAGTTCTCTAGAAAAAGAAAAGAACAGTCCATTTTGTACCTTGTTTCATGCCCAGTGGAGCTAATCCAAGCACAGAGGCTTTCTGGAGTCAGTCGGAGATCCAAAATCCAGCCGAATGTTCTAGAGTATATTCTAGATTACTACTGCCATGTGTAGCAACCTACACATGAAACCCTCATGCCATCATGAAACTCTCTCTTTGTTCCCATGAGGTTATCCTAGTTTTAAGACAAAATAAACATTCAAATATGGTAGAACCTACATTCCCAGCTACTTCAACTTACCTTCATTTGATGTAATTATAACATTGTTGATAGAGCTAAGAAAAGGTTTTTTGTTGCTTCAACCTTTGTTTTTTTTTTTTAGAAATGAACTTGCTAGTTAAATCCCATTGTGTGTGTGTGTGTGTGTGTGTGTGTGTGTGTGTGTGTGTGTGCTGGGGTGAGGGTGAGGGACATGTGTACCTCTAAGAATTTTATGAGAAGAGATAAATGGCTGTCGGTGGATAGAGGATTCCAAGATAGATATCAGTGGTTTGCATGTCTTTAGAATATAAATACCAAACCAACTGCAAAGCTGTTTATTACACCATTGACATCAATAGAAAAGTTCCAGTGACTACAGAGTTCTATTCCGGATCCTCTGGGGCCATTCCATCTCTATCACATGGGATCCAAGGAGGCAAATTCAGCTACTTACAAGCTCTGGGAAAAATAACTGTACACAAAATGAGCTAGTTTCACATTCACCTCCTCAAACATCATTCAAAATAATAATAGTAACCTTCTTGCAGGAAGTATAGTCCTCTAGAATTTTCTGATCTGTTGATATCAATATTTAATTCTTTTTTTTTTAATTGTTTTTTATTTATTTCTGAGAGAGAGACACAGTGTGAGCAGGGGAGGGTCAGAGAGAGAGGGAGACACAGAATCTGAAACAGGCTCCAGGCTCTGAGCTGGCTGTCAGCACAGAGCCCAATGCGGGGTTCGCAAATGGTGAGATCATGACCTAAGCCAAAGTCTGACATTTAACCGACTGAGCCACTCAGATGCCCCTCAATATTCAATTCTTTAGTGATCTCTAAATTTTCTATAATTGTTGGCCCCAATTACTCAGCCTGACCCAGATATAGTGAAATGCTATTGTATTGACTATGTAATGTCCAAGGCTAAACTGTATTAACAAAAAGGCAACATTTGCACTTTAGCTGCTGAGAAATTTGACCTTAGCTAAAATAATAAAATAAGCCTGGGGGCACCTGGGTGGCTCAGTTGGTTAAGCCTCTGACTCTTGATTTCAGCTCAGGTCATGATCTCACAATTCCGTGAGATCTAACACTGGGTAGGGCTTTGCACTGACAACATAGAACCTGCTTGGGATTCTCTCTCTCCCTCTCTCTCTGCCCCTCCCCCATTCAAGCATATGTGTGTGCAAGCACACACTCTCTCGCCCTCAAAATAAATAAATAAACTTAAAAAATAAATAAAATCGGTGTGGTTTGCCTTCATTGCTGTTTATCTATGGCTCCACCACCTACTCCACTCCACTACGGTAATGACTGCCAGGTTCTACCCAATGACAGTCTCCTCCATTTTCTTATTAGCAGAAGGACTGGGGAAGGGAAGCAGGGGGCAGGGAAGCAGGTGCTCAGGTCAGAAAGCTACTTTCCTCAGGCTCTTTGTAGATAGGCATGTTAGTAAGTAGGGCTTCAGGAAGAGCTCTTTAAGGGAACTGTCTCAACTAGCAGATCTCCCTTGCTTAGTCTCTCCCTACTCTTGTTTTCTACCTGCATCATGGATGTGATGGCTAGAGCTCTAACAACCATTATATAAGCCTGAGAATGAGAACCGAGCCTAACCCCTGAAGGAGCAGCCATATAACAGATCAGCTTGCCTACCTCTGCACTTGTCATTAAATGAGTTCAATGTAAACCTTCCTTTTGTGGAGGACACTATTTCACAGCCCCTATTAGCAGCTGCAGAATGTAATATCTGATACGCTCTCTGAAAAGCTTCTTCCCTAAGCTTTGCCCGGGTCCCATCTACCCAAGCAGCCACAGACAGTGAGGCTAACACCCACTTCTGCCTTTCAGAGAATTATTGTATTTTCCCTCCAAGTCTCCAATCTTGTCTTTGCCAAACTTTTCTCTAGTGAGGAAATTGTTTTTTATCCTCTCAGAGATGGCTTTGGTGCTTTCACTATTTTGTATTTATCTTGGAATGTGTTTATAAGCCACCTCCTTTTCAAAAGATTTACATAAGGCAGTTTATCACCTAGCTGATCTGATTACTTAATATGGGTTGTTGGGCAGATAGAGAGGTCATGGTAGAAAATAAATAAAAAGCAAAAACACAGAGATGGTTGTACTATGCCAATGATAGCCAAAGGGATATAAATAGAATTCTCTCCTACCCAAGTACCCTTCTTTAAACAAATACACAATCTTTTAGAGTTAAAAAGAAAAAACACATTTGTTGAGGATGGTTCAACAGGAGTGAGATTAAATAACCACAACCAATTATGGAAACCATCCATTTCTTCAGAAGCCAAAGCACAGTAAATCAAAAGAAGTTTAGAGTCCTTCTCCAAAACATGGCTTTCTCCTCTTGAAAACCCATTCCTTGCCAAAGTGGCTTCTTCATTTGCTCTGTTTATTGTCATTTTACTATCAACAAGTTGGAGAAAGGCACTTACAAACACGTGCAATTGTTTGGGTTAAGCTGCAGCTGCCAGAGGGCTGTTCACACTGACCCCATCTGGAAGGCAGGCTCCCGAAGCAGCCCTCTTTCCAGGACTAGTCTACTGTCTGCTTTCCAAAGGCAAATCGTGCCTACCTGTACATGATCCTGCTGAGGACCCAGACACACTACTTTTCGGCAACCCTCCTCCTCAGTTATTTCTCTGTTTATTCTCTTGGCCTGGTTAAGGCTTGAGGAGTGGGCTCCAACTCTTTCTTTTAGATTTCCCTTGCAATTCTGTACACTGAGTCTCTGTACTTAACAACCTATACATTCACCCTTCTGCTTCCCCCGTTGAGAGCTGATAATCCAGGGAGGGATGGGTGGGAGAGAAGAAAGAAAAAAAATGTGCCTGCAAAACAAATTTGCTACTACTGAGTCAGAAGGATTGCGTCCAAAAAGTGACTCACCGCACCAAGTGACATTGTCTTCCTAATAAGTAAAGGCAAGTAGCCAAATGCACACCTGCCCACAGGTAAGACATTTAATTATTCCCAGGATTGCAGATACCGTGAGCTTAACATGCAAATGCACAGCCTTGATTTTGCACACTTGCATGGTAATCATCTCATTAATTAAATTAAATCTCAAGGAGATTTCCATCTCACTCCACCTCTCAGCTGTCATTTCACCAAACATGTGAGGAAATGGCAATATGCTCAGTGAGAAGCTGATGGATCAGAAAAATCAACTGCTCCACTGCCTCCTCTCTGAAAACTTCTGATTTTCCTTTGGAAGATTCTGATGTGCAACTCTATTGTTGTTGCATCTTTAATTTCTTTTGTAGGACATTAGCCTAAAATAGCTGTACCCTGGTGTTCTACGAAGTGTTAATATATCAAAAGAGGCATTGGTTGTGATTATCAATGTTATTTCCATTTTAATTTAAATTATTTTATCACAAAATTATGAATTGATGGGATGCCTGGGTGGCTCAGTGGGTTGAATGGCTGACTCTTGATTTTGGCTCAGGTCATGATCTTGCCGTCATGGGACCAAGCCCTAGGTTGGGCTCTGCACTAGGCATGGAGGCTGCTTGGGATTCTCTCTCCCGGATCTCCTTCTGCCCCTCTGCCCTTAAAAAAATTTGTGACTCATGTACTGTACACACCATCCCCACTTTGCCATATGACAGTTTTTTTCACTCATGGCACTCAAAACTCGACCTCCATGCCAGATCACTCATTCCCAAATCCATA
The DNA here is from genome assembly GCA_017311185.1 of Proteles cristata cristata. NCBI lineage: Eukaryota > Metazoa > Chordata > Mammalia > Carnivora > Hyaenidae > Proteles > Proteles cristata. The sequence continues at coordinate 196,389 of JAESUZ010003262.1, forward strand.
TGTATGAAGCAGTGACATAGCTCGGTGATTAAATGTATAACTTCTGGGGCCAGACTCCTTAGAGTCAAATCACAGCTCCTCTATGATCTAAATATATTACTTTGCATAAATTGCTCTGCCTGGCTTATTCACCCACAAAATGGGGACAATAGCATATTTTTATCAATTCTAGGAAGGACATTTAACATCTTTGATATCAAGCTGTGCTTTACAACTGATGGCATCTTAGATTTGATGACATAACCAAGCAATAGCTGCTTGAGTGGTTGTGAGGATTATATCAGTAAAAAGATACAATTTACAACAATATTTGGCATATACTGGGCTTTCAATAAATGCTAGCCAATATATGCATTAATGGATAGATCTCTTTCAATTTTTAGGCATCTCAAATTCATGTTCCCTTCAAACATGCTCATTTTCCGTATTTCTTATTTGTTTAATGCCAGTAACACAAGCCAGAAATATGGAAACCATCACTAACCAATTCATTCTTCTCCTTAACCCTCTGCATCCAATCACTTAACAAGTTCTCTTAATTTTGCAGTGTGAATTCAATATCCTTCAGCTTTCCTCTGCTTGCTATGTTCACTGGCCACTCCAACCTGGAACATGCAGCCTCTCATTAAAACTTTGCTTTGTCTTTTTTAAAAATGTGTTTATTTTGACAGAGAGAGTGCATGAGTGTGAGAGGGACAGAGAGAGAGAAAGAATGAAGATCGCAAACGGGCTCCCCACTGTCATCACGGAACCCATCGGGGGGCGGGGGGGCGGGGGGCTGAACCCACCAACCATGAGATCATAACCTGAGCCAAAATGGAGAGTTGGAGGCTTAACCGACTGAGCCAGCCACCTTTTAGAATCATCTTTCTAACATGGAAGTCTGATAATAGCCTTCCCCGTTTCCAATTGTTCAGAGGCTCCCCACCACCTACAGAATGAAATCTCAACACCCTGATGTGGTACCAAAGTCCTAAGTTATGAGACGGGCCTGCAGAACTTGATCATCCTTTCTGCCACAGTCTCTCCGTCACCCTAAGCACTGCCTTTACAGGACACTTACCACTCCCTGGGCCCTTTGGCTGACGAACGTCTCAGGGCTCTTCCCTCTGCCTGGAGCAATCATTGGCCTTTGATCTACTTATCCCTGTCCTTCACTGCATAAAGCTGTGAAGATCTTTCTCCCTTTCCTCCTTCCTCCTACATACTTATACTGGCCCTTCCTGGTGGTCCCATACAACCTTGTTTCCATTTCTACTCTATTTCTCTAATTCTTCATCTATTTATCTCCCCCTAGTTGACACTGAATGTTTGAAAATAATATTTCTTTATCCCTAATACCTGGCTGTTTCCTGTCACATAGTGGGTAATCAGTATGAGTGGGGGGTTTTGTTTATTTTAAGGTTTATTTTTATTTTTGAGAGAGAGACAAAGAGCGTGAGCGGGTGAGAGGTAGAGAGAGAGGGAGACACAGAATCTGAAGCAGGCTCCAGGCTCTGAGCAATAATTAATATGATTGTTACATGAAGAAAGGAATAAATATGACAACATGCATGTATATGACAGTGTTTTGAGGGAAATATATTGGAGAAAATCATGAGAAAGGGTACTATCAAGAAAAAATCCAATTACAAAGTAAAATAAAATAAAATATTCAACTACAGCTTTCTCAGTAGCTGCAAAGATCAGCTCTTTTCTTCCTGCATTATGCTTTCTTTTGTTTCCCTTTCCTAAAAGGGGCTCCAATAAAGGATGGACATTCTCTTGCCCTCCGGCCAGGGGACTGATGCTCCTTTTCAAAATATTGGCACCATTATCCTGTCTGGGTACCTGATAAATGGATATTATTCTTATTCCAGTTCCAAGACAACCTCCTTTAATGTACTGCTCTGTTTTTGTTGAAAAGGTGACAAACTATCGAAATGTGGTTAGGAATAAAAATTGCATATGTGGTAATAATAAAATAATGGAAAATGTGGACAAATGGCAAACTTCAAGTGCATTCTCTAAGTTTGCTGTTTAAATGACGGGTACTTCTTGTGAAAGGCACATTGCAGAAGCATTTTCACAGACTTTCAGCACATTGCCAACCCCACCCTGACCCCCACGTGCACTTTCCAGGCAAATCCAATGTTCATATGACAGAAACAGGGTACCAGAAAAGTTCTTTTATTAGCTACCCTTAAGGATTCATTTGTGGCATGGAACAAACACCACAGGGCAATGCGAGTTTGACATCTCTTTACCCATAGTTCACCGTCATGCATTTCAGTTAAAAAGTGGGCCTAAGGGGCGCCTGGGTGGCCCAGTAGGTTAAGCATCTGACCCTTGATTTTGGCTCAGGTCACGATCCCATGTTCATGGGATCCAGCCTCAAGACAGGTTGTGAGTTGGGAGTAGAGACTGCTTAAGATTCTCTCTCTACCTCTCCTTCTGCTGCTCAGCTACTTGAGCTCATTTGTGCACATGGACATGCTCTCTCTCAAAAATAAATGAATAGGGGCACCTGGGTGGTTCATTGGTTGAGCATCCAACTTCAGCTCAGGTCATTGTCTCACAGTTCATGGATTCAAACCGTGCATCAGGCTCTATGCTGACAGCTCAGGGCCCTGAGTCTGTTTCCGATTCTGTGTCTCCCTCTCTCTTTCTGCCCCTCCCCTGCTTGCTCACTCTCTCTCTCTCTCAAAAATAAATAAACATTAAAAATAATAAACAAAAAGTGTACCACCAATACACTGGAGCAAAGTCTTCTCAATTCATAATGGCCAAAGGTCATTACAGAAAGTGCCAAAAGTTCAAATTATTGACACTTTCCTTGCACAAGCCAAGAGCTCATATGCAGCACTAACATGACAGAAAATCATATCTAGCCTCAAAAGCAGCAAATGTATAATATACCCTGGTTAGTTTAAAGGGGGGAAAAAAGATTACAGCTAATATATCTTGCCTACTGCATCTTATCTGAACTTCATTATTTGTATATTTTCTTTTAGTTGACAGCAGGACAATGACTGGTAGAGGACAGAAGTGGTGTCACATTGGTTCTTAGGAAAAGAAAGGTGTATATTTAAATCTACGGAGTAACGATCTGAAATGTAGTGATATTCTACTGCAGTAGCCTGTGATTACTTTTCAAACGGTGTGTCTTATCTCAGGGTCCTGCACCAGAGGGAGATAATTAAACGAGAGCCTCACTATGCTATCATCCTCCAAGTCCAGGCTCATAACTGCTTTCTCAGCAAGGCAACACTGTTACCAAGTCCCTCTGGCAGTTTAGAACCAAGAATCCCCACCCCTTGGAAGGAATCCAAGACAGAACTTTGTCCTATCAAATTCCATTGCAGTAAATTGTGCCATACTGTATTGTACTTTAACTTGTACTAATTGCATTACAAAAGCAAGATTCCATTTATACTCAATGCAATGTTCATCAGATGCAGGAGAAAGCTTGGCCTAAAAAAAGTGTTGGACCAGATTCTTATAACCACTAAAAACATCACTTCCTGGAACATTACTAGGACCCACCATTGTTTCCCATTCTGTTCGCATCTCTGAACATGACTCTTTCCCACTCAGTGAAATTGAACATGACCATTTGACTTGTTTTGGCCAATAGGTAGTGAAGTGGAGGTGATATGCACCACTTCTGAGCAGAAGCATCTGGAGTCAGGATGAGATTCTTTGTGCTCTTTTCCACAGCCATAGTGATCATGAACATAAATACTGAGATGCAGGCACCCTGAGATCAAAGGGCCTCCAAGGTTGGGCCACTGTCCAGTGAGTCACCTGAACCAAAGTAGACTTGTATGTCAAAGAAATTTTCTTTTTTTTTTTCTTTTTTTTTTCTATTTCCAATTTATTTTTTATTTTTATTTTTTTTTACAAATAGTTTATTGTCAAATTAGTTTCCACATAACACCCAGTGCTCATCCCCACAAGTGTCCTCCTCCATGCCCACCCCTCCTCCCCCCCACATCCACCAGTCCTCAGTTTTTGTCAGCATTCAAGAGTCTCTCATGGTTTGCCTCTCTCCCTTTCCCCCACCATTTCCGCCCTTCTTCTCCCCTTGGTCCTCTGTTAAGTTCCTCCTAATCCTCCTATACGTGCACACATATGATATTTGTCCTTCTCTGCCTGACTTATTTCGCTCAGCATAACACCCTCAAGGTCCATCCATGTTGCTACACATGGCCAGATTTCATTGTTTCTCATTGCCATGTAGTATTCCATGGTATAGATAAACCACATCTTCTTGATCCATTCATCTGTTGATGGACACTTAGGCTTGTATGTCAAAGAAATTTTCTATTGCTTGTCACCATAGCATAACTTACCCTATGTGAATAACACAGTAACTTCAGATCTTGGGGAGCAAAGATGCTTCTATACTAAACAAGAAAATGCTAAAGCTTTCAAGATTATATAACTGCCAGAGAGAAGCTTATATTCTGTTTCATCTAACAAACATAAGAATCTAGCGGTTCCATTAAAATTCAGTTGTAAGATGAACCTGGACCTCTTTTTGACACCATACACAAAAATAAATTCAAAATCGATGAAAGACATAAAGATAAGACAGGAAACCATCAAAAGCCTGGAGGAGAACACAGGCAGTAACCATTTTTACATAAGTTGTAACACTTCTTACTAGATATGTCTCCTGAGGCAAGAGAAACAAAAGCAGAAATAAACGATTGGGACTTCATCAAAATAAAAAGCTTCTGCACAGGGAAGGAAACAATCAACAAAACTAAAAGGTAGCCTATGGAATAGAAAATACTTGCAAATGACATATCTGATAAAAGGCTGGTATCCAAAATCTATAGAGAACTTATAAAACTGAACACCCATAAGATAAATAATCCAGTTAAAAAATGGAAAGGAGACATGAATAAATGTACTACTCGGTATTTACACAAAGGATACAAAAATATTGATTCAAAGGGGTACATGCACCTCAATGTTAATAGCAGCATTATCAACAATAGCCAAACTATAGAAAGAACCCAAAAAGTCCATGGACTGATGAATAGATAAAAAAAAGATGTAGTATAGGGGTCCTGGGTGGCCCAGTTGGTTAAGGGTCTGACTCTTGGTTTCCACTCAGATCATGATCTCACAGTTTTACGAGTTTGAGACCCTCATTGGGCTCTGTGCTGATAGTGCAGGGACTGCTTGGGATTCTCTGTCTCCCGCTCTATCTTTCTCTGTCCCTCCTCCATTCACAGTGTCTCTGTCTCTCTCAAAATAAATAAATAAACTTTTAAAAATACCATTAAAAAAACATGTAAGATATATATATGTGTGTATATGTACACACACACACACACACACACACACACACACACACACACACACAAACACGAATATTACTTAGCCTTAAAAGAATGAAATCTTCCATTTGCAATGACATGGATGGAGCTGGAGAGTATTATACTAACTGAAATAAGTCAGTTAGAGAAAGACAAATATATGATTTCACTCATTTGTGGGATTTAAGAAACAAAACAGATGAACATATGGGGTTAGGGAAGAGAGAGGGGCAAACCAGGAAACAGACTCTTAACTACAGAGAACAAACTGATGGTTACTAGAAGGGAGGTGGGCAGGGATGGGCTAAATGGGTGATGGGGATTAAGGGGCCACTTTATAGGATGATCACTGGGTGCTGCATGTCAGTGATGAATCACTAAGTTCTACACCTAAAACTAATGTTACACCGTATGTTAACTAACTAGAATTTAAATAAAAAGATGAAGAGGAAAAAAATAATGAGTTGCAAGAATACAGTGAAATCCTTTGCCATAATTCATAATTTTCTCTCTAATTAATTAACTACATGTCGTTATAAGAAAATCAAGCCTTTGCCTAGTGTGATCACAATTATGAAGGAAGTTTAAGGTTACAGTTAATTTAAGTCTCAGAACTGCCTCAACAATATCAATTTGGTGTCTGAATCATAAAAGTCAAACTGTAAGAATTTATGCAAAAGTGCATTCAGCTAATTACTTAACAAATTGTTTAATATGCATCATAATATCCTAAGAATATAGAGAAAATATTTTCCATCTAAAAATGTGTAGAGTGGAGTATCTTTGTATTCCCCCATGCTTCTATGGCCCTAAATAAAATTAAGACATCTAAAAATAGTTGTAATATTGAAAATTTAGGTCTCCGGGTAAATTTTTTTGAGAAAATTCCTCCCTAGTTTTGATAATTCTGAAAATAAGCAGATGACGAGGTAATTCTATCTTTTGTAGAATCCAGTCTACACAAAAAGGATTTTGTGGAAATTCATGCAAACTGTATTTATTGAGCATTTTTTATGTGTTCAATGTGCTTGCTCCAGAGATGAGGTGCTGAAAAAGAGAGATGTGGCCCCTGCCCTCTTCACACTTACAGTCTAGCCACATCTCCTTCAGGGTACATATTCTTCTATTTTCTCTCCAAGTTTTGAGTTGTGAACATAACATTGCCAATCTTAATACCAATATAGTATATCTTAATTTATCTGGAAAGCTCAATTATTTGGATCACAGCTGAGAATCAGGAAAACAGTAATGGGAGTCTTTTGAGAATTCAAACATTTCACACATTTAAAAAAAACTGCTAAAAATTAGAGTATATATTCTGTGCTATTCACTTTGTTAACCACTTTGTACCAAATATCTCATTTATCATATAAGCTCATGAGGGGAATATAGTATTTTCCCTGTTTATAAGTGAAGAAACGGAAGCTTGAAGAGGATCAGAATTACACTTGCTTGGGTGTTACAGCTGATGGAGCTAGGGTTTGAATACAGACCTGCCCAACTCCAGAGCTCAATCTCCTTTTTTTTTTTCTCTTTTTAGAGAGAGAGAGAGAAACATGAGTGGGAGAGGAGTGGGGAGAGAGGGAGAAAGAATCTCAAGCAAACTCCACACCCAGTGCAGAGCCTGCCACAGGGCTCCAGATCATGACCGGAGCTGAAATCAAGAGTCATATGCTCAACTCACTGAACAACCAGGGGAATCCTGAACTCTACATCTTAACAAATACCCTACACTCTGTTTTTGCAAACGCTGGACATTTAAATTCTCAATCTCTACTTACAGAAGAACCCCTCAAGCTTTGTTCAAGTTACTATTGCTGCATAACAATAACAAACACTCTGGACTCTGTAGCTCAAAAACTTGGAAAGGGCCCAGGGGAAACTTTCTCTGCTTACTCCTAAGCCTCAGCTGGGAAGACTCAAGGGGAGCATGGGGAGGGGATTCAGGAGAAGGATTCAGCAGATGAAGGCTGGCATCATCTAGAGGTGTGCATCACAATCATTCAAGTGCCTGGAGGTCAATGCTGATTAGCTGGACCTCAGCTGGATATAACAACTGTACTACCTTCAGGTGGCCTCTTTATGTGACTTGGGCTTCTTCATAGCATGGATGTCATATCTCTTATATGATGATTCCAGACTCCCAAAAGTGAGTGACAAGGCAAAAAAGTACATTATCTTTTATGATTTAGTCTTAGGAGTCACAGAGTTTCACTTCTGCCATACTCATTACAAACCTACCCAGATATAAAGGGATGGGATACATCAACCCCATCTCTCAATGGGGGTCAAGATCACAGTATTGAAGTGGATGTGATATGAAGACTGTTGGCAGGCATCTTTGGGAAGTGCCATTGCCACAAGCCCTCACCTGAAGTTTGACTGCCCCTTTGTCCTATCCAATCCACCTTGGGAATATTCAAACATTTCCCAAGTGGAGAGAATACAGTAAGCATTGTGTAGACATTGCCCAGCTTCGATAATAACCAATAATCTGTCAATCCAAACAATAAATGTCAAGGATGGCTAATAGGGTTGGAATTAAAAAATAGGAATGTCAGGGTTGTTTTTTTGAAGATTCTTTATTTTTACATAATCTCTATACCCAACATGGGACTCGAACTTACAACCCTGAGATCAGGAGTCACATACTCTACTGACTGAGATAGGTAAGCACCCCAGAAATGTGTTTTACTGTAACACAGAAATAGAAAAGGAATGGACAGCAGTTAAGAAAAACTAAAAAACTACAGCCTGCAGGGCCTAGCTCTCCATATACCTCAATGACACCACAGGCATTCCTGCAATGAAAATTAAGTTTTTTAATAATGATCATACCCATCTAGATGAGATTACATTCTATCTAGTATATTACAAATGGAAGATTCTAAGGTATATATGATATATTTTTATAATGATTTGCATTTGAAAGAGGTATTTTCGGAGAGTAAACACACTTATCTCACAAATGGACTATTCATTTTTTGGTGATTGTTTCTGGATTATTACCACTCACACAGAATACATAGAGTTTTGGATGTCTCTGTTTGGATGAGAAAAATAAAAATAAAAATAATGCGGGTTGTGTTTTCCAGAGCTAATGCCCAAATTCCACCCACAATCACCAAGCTGGCAAACACTGCATGTTCACACAGCTATGTGCCGATGCATGCACACATTTGCAAACAAGCACCTGTTGTGGATATTTAATTTTGATCCTTATCTCCTAAAACTATTTTTAAAAAACAAAATAAAAGATTTCCAATATTTTATTGGACCCTGGCCTTGAGTTCCACAAACAGCAAGAACCAATGGAGTAATTGGAGGTAGTTCCAAAGTTCATATACCATACATCATAAGGCAGACCAGTAGTCATTTGCATTGGATTTTTCCCCAGCAAATTTGCTTCCCTTATCAGCATAGGTGCACTATGCATAGATGCATGAAATATCAGTTTACATTTTTTGAGCACACATTAGCTGACAGATGAGAAGAGCCAATGGTAGGTAAAAAGACTAAATAGATCATCTGGAACATTGGCACTAAAATTTACCAAGGGAGGACCATATTGTCTTATGGGATTATTTCAAAAAGAAACACTTGATGGTATTTTTAAGTTTGGTTCTGATCTTTCTGAGCCTCTGAATACTTAAAGAGCATCTAAAAGAAGTCTCTTTTCCCATGGTTCCTGTTCATCCACAACTTCAACTTTCAATTCTCACAGTGACTTTTCAAAAATGTTTCTCATTGAGCAATGGAAAACTGGAGCTATTTTATAACATCACTGAACAGAATAAACTCTTGAAGAAGCTGGAACACAGAATTCTTTAGACCAGGAATAACTGATGAGATGTGAAAACCAGGTAAATAAATGGGAAATCAAAGAGTACAGGATGTGGCAAAATGAACAAACAAAACAGTGAGGATGTTGGTCTCTTTGATTGTTTAAGAAAAGTTCTGTGAACTTTAAAAATCTGTTTCTCTGACCCTCCACCTCCATCCACCTCTGAGCTTTATTACTTTATGTTTATTCAATATCTCTAACAAAAAAGTATACTTGTTTCTCCATGTTAGTTGCTAGAGCCTGGGCATTGCAAGTGGCTGTCAGCCACCGTGTCGCTGGTGGCGAGATGATGGGTAATGGTTAAAGTAAAGAACTGAGGGAGGCTGCAGGCTTGGTGCACAAGGCCCAGCACCTCTAAAAACCAGACGGCCAGGGACATACACAGACAGGGTGAGAGAGTGAAAACAGGGAAAAAAAAAAAACAGGAGAATAAAGGGAAATGGTTATTAAATCAAAATGTGAGGAAGAGTTATAGTGTTCTCACTTCCTAGCAATCATATCTCATGACAAAATCCATATATAAAAGCAAAAGTTTAAGGGTTCTTTCAGCCATCAGACAATTATTACCAGCAAACAATGGATATATTTTGGCAGTGTTGGGAGTCAGGACTCTAGCTTCTTAATATTTTTTTTTAAAGGAGTCTACTTTTTTTTAAATGTTTGCTTATTTTTGAGAGAGAGACAGAGTGCAAGTGGGAGAAGGGCAGAGAGAGAGGGAGACACAGAATCTGAAGCTGGCTCCGGGTTCTGAGCTGTCAGCACAGAGCCCAGCCCGGGGCTCGAACCCACAAAGCGTGGGCTCATGACCTGGGCTGAAGTCGGCCACCCAACTGACTGAGCCACTCAGGCAACCTGCTTCTTCAGATTTTTGTTATTGTTAAGTTCACAACTGTGCTTTGGCTTTATGAATAGAATGGCACATTATACCATATTAATATGTAAAGGTTATATCTTCTGAAAAGATAGAAACATTTCAAGTATTATCATTAAAGAATAGAAATGGAACAAACAATCCTAAAATTTACACGGAACCACAAAATACTTCAAATAGCCAAAGCAATCTGGAAAAAGAAAAACAAAATGAGAGGTATCACAATTTCAGATTTTAAGTTATATTACAAAGTTAGACAGTTAAAACAGACTAGTTAAAACAGTATGGTACTGGCATAAAAATAGACACATAGATCAATAGAACAGAACATCAAAATAACACATTTTTGCACAGCGAAGGAAATAATCAACAAAACTTAAAGGCAGGCTATGGAATGGAAGAAGATATTTGCAAATGATATATCTGATAAAGGGTTAGTATCCAAGATATACAAAAAACTGACCCAACTCAGGCAAAACTTTTTGAATTTGAATTAATAGGCAGGGACAGAATTCTGGATCAAACCATTAAAGAATAAATATTTTTCTGAAACACATGTGAGAAGTTGACCAAAAACTCATAAAATTTGTTTCAACGTATTTCTAAGAATCAATGTATACAGGCCTTATTCCCAGACCACACTGTAATCAAGTTAAACACAAAAATAAGTTAAAAAAATCAATGCAATCAGCAATTCAGAAACACATCCCCCAAATAATTCATAGGATGCTGAAGAAATCACATTGGAATTTTTAAAATATAGACTGAAGAAGAACAAAGATACTGCTATTGAAGCAAAACCTCAAGACAAAAATAGAATATTTTCTTAGAACAGTTCCTATTAATCAAGAAGAAAGGCAAAAAGTAAATGAGCTTCAAGAAGTTTTGTATCAACTTGGTAGAATACTATTAGCCTCATCCACACTCCAGACTCCCTTCCACCAATTCAGACTTCCAATAAGAGTGCTCCATCACCCAAGAAGACTCAGAAATAGCAATGATAATGTATGATGTCATTTGGTACTGAAACACAGCCTGGCCCTAAAGTCACACTCCAAGGGTTTCTTGGCTTGCACTTAGTCTGGGAGAGAAAAAAGAGGGAAAACTAGGAAGGATTTTTTTTTTTTTTGAAACAATATGAATTGGTAGAGAACTGGGAAAATGATTTTTCTTTGATCCTTAACTGAGCTATCATTAATCTCCACCACAGTCAACCATGCATGACCATCTAGTTTATAATTTTGGAGCTAGTAAAAACATAATGAATTGTATGTCACATCAGCCATAACTAAACTCCTAACATTGCCTCGATTACCTTGTCGATGGAAAGTCACTAAGCAATGAGTCTTGGAAAAAAATCACTTAAAATACCTCAGTTTCTTCATTTAATCCCTTCAATTTAAAATTGCCTATATTTCTCAAATGTTTTCTGGTGAAGTTGAGCTGATAAAAGTAGCATAACATAGGGCTTGGGGACTACTGCTACTAGTTACAGCAGTAACTATTTCTCAGTCAATGTCTTCCTCAGAGAGACGCTTCGTAAAGGAAATATCTGGAAAACATTGAAATCAACCTGGATTGAAGGTTTTAGGGTATCAGAGGGGGACATCAGCTGAAATGTTGGTCAGCTTGAAATCAGCAGGGAAAAAGGAGAGTCACCAAGGCAAACATCAACAGTGCCCATAAGAACACTGTCCAGGATTTCTCTTGTCTAGTAGTGATGGCTACATAACTCTACTGTGAATGGATCGTGCTAACCAACCACAGGTCTCCCCATTTGGGTGGCACTTTTCATAGAGTCAAAAGGCTCTACCCTCCCCTAAACATTTGTCACAGTGTGGGAAAATCTAACAATAACAACTGGGTCTTGCATTCAGGCATTGTATCTAAGAAGACCCTGATGAGATATAAATGCTTTTTGTAAAATAGACTTTTTTATGATAGTTTATTGTCAAGTTAGTTTCCATATAACACCCAGTGCTCATCCCAACAAGTGCACTCCATGCCCATCACCCATTTTCCCCTCTCCCCCACCCCCATCAGCCTTTAGTTTGTTCTCAGTATTTAAGAGTCTCTTATGGTTTGCCTCCCTTCCTCTCCCCGACTATTTTTCCTCTTCCCCTCCCCCATAGTCTTCTGTTAAGTTTTTCCTGATCCACATGTGAGTGAAAACATATGGTGTCTGTCTTTCTCTGCCTCACTTATTTCACTTAGCATAACACAATGTGGAGTTCCGTCCACATTGCTACAAATGGCTCGATTTCATTCTTTCCCATTGCCACGTAGTATTCCATTGTATAGATAAACCACATCTTCTTGATCCATTCATCAGTTGATGGCCATTTAGGCTCTTTCCATGATTTGGCTATTGTTGAAAGTGCTGCTATGAACATTGGGGTACATGTGCTCCTATGCATCAGCACTCCTCTATCCCTTGGGCAAATTCCTAGCAGTGCTATTGCTGGGTCATAGGGGAGTTCTATTGTAATTTTTTGAGGAACGTCCACACTGTTTTGTGAAATAGATTTGAGTTAAATAATTGTGTTGCCACTAATCTGAAAGAATGGGAAATGTTACAATTAAATTTTAAGTAGGAGAAATTTCATATGAGTCTGAGCTTCAGACCGGAATTAAAATTTCTGTTGGTTATGTGACCTTGGGCAAGTTACTATGCATCTTGAGGCTGTTCCTTTATGTGCAAAATAGGGACAAAAAAAAAAAAAAAGCTACCTCACAAGGTGAGGTGAGGTTTAATGAACACTTGTGTAGTGTGGCATACACGAAGCACTGGATGAGGGGTAGTGATTATTCACGAAAGGAAAAAGAGAGGGCGTAGAGCAGGCCTGGCTGAGGAGGATGGGCCTGAATGGGGAGCCAATGTGGGAGAAATGGAACACACTAAACACCTCATAAGCATTTGAGCTATCGACTGAGAAGTAGCATGAAGTGGGGGTAAACACAGAAAAGAGTGGGACACCGATGACTTATTTTACCTCCTTCCCAATGGAGTTTCAGACCAGGTCCATGTGGGAGAGAATGTTCCCCCTTCAGAGTGAAGGCAGTTCAGACCTGGGAAGATCTAACCATGTAGGATCACTGGTTAAGCCCCTGCTCAAAGAGCCCCAGCCTGTGTTAAGCCTTGGCTGCCAGTGAAAGGCAAACTGCTTCCCATCGCATACCTCATATTTCCCAGGCAGGACCTACCTACTGAACATTATACATAAATTCCAGATGAAAGCAAGGCATCTATTTCACATTAATGTAACTTTCCCAAACACTGCACACACAGATTTATAGTAACATTGGGCAGCCATGCAAAAGGTTGCATTGTGTTCAGTAGTATTGCTTCTAATTTCAGGAGGATTTTGGTTGAGGACCTTTGAAGTGGGAACTTGAATCATGCATCTGTAAATTCCTCATTTTCCACAGTTATTAAAACGCCCGTCAGTGCCAGGGTATCCCATTGTTCATTCACTCCTTTGGCATGCCAGCATGGGGGTGGATGCCAACCACACGCAGCCACAGAGTCACGGACAAATAGTAGGTGAGGCAGGCAGGCGTCGTGGAGACTAGAGACTGCATGCCAAAGGGACACATGTTTGGGACCAGCCATACTGCCACCATTCAGAAGTCCTTTAACTCCTTGTGTGTGTTGAAAAATCCTTCTGAGCTATGTGACACAACATGGAAACAAGCTGATTTCATCAAGAGATGATATTCTGCATCCAATGAGGTTTTAATTTTAAATAACAACAAAAGCATTCAGGCATACGAAAATCAGCAAACATTTCCTTATTGTTCCTCATCCACTATTTTTGGCCTGGGTCATGGGTCAGGGAGAGCGTACCCGGAAGGGTATCCCAAGGTCATCGTCAGAAAGCATATTTATAGGTTAGGAGATCAACACCGGCCACAGAAATGTGAATTAGAACCAGAACAATATGCCTGGCTTAATTAGTCCTTTTCTTTGGAGTTCAACACACTATATATAAAACACCTTGTTCCCCCATACCCCAGATCACCACCACTAATTATCATCATAATGCTTTAATAGTAATTTTCCCATACAGAGAGCTCAAAACTTCTCACCTACATTATCTCCTTTTTCTTCAAAATATTTTTATGAAATAGCTAGGGGGAAAGCTATTATTTTCCCATTCCAACATATAAATGAATGGAGGCAAAAACCTAGATATTCAAGCAGGGTCAGAAACTAATAAAACTAATTTTTAGGTGTAGTTTGTGGGATCAGTTTCATTGCGCTCATAGTGACACTGTTAACTCACCCACAATCCTCTGTTTTTAGTAATGTAACCAGGACCAACTGCCCTGGCCTGAGCTCAGAGGTGACTCTACGGAGGCAGCATTCATTCTAGGAAGGGTCAGCAGACATGTTACCTGCCACCAAAACCTACCTGTTAGCAGGCAGATGGAATAGACTTTGAAAATTGTCTAATGGTTATTCAACATCAGCACTATTGACATCTTGGGGGATTTGGTGTAGGGGGCTGTCCAGTGCATTTTACAATGTTTAGCAACATCCCTGGCTTCTACCCACTGGATGCCAGTAGCATCTCCAGTTGGGACCACCAAATGTCTCCAGGCATTGCTGACTGTTCCCTGGGGAGAGAGGAGGAGGTGTACAAAGCCGTCTGCAACTGAGAAGTCCTGGCTTAATCAATCGAAAGCAAGTAACAATTGAATGTTACTCCCAGTCTGGCGGTATATTAACCAGACGCCAGAGGATAATAAACAACATGGTCTTGCCTTCATGGAACGGAGGTAAAGATGGAGTTTATATTCAGAGACAATCCCTGGAGGCTGGATATGAAGAATCAAACTAGGCAAAGAACATTTGAAATGGGAAAGTCACAGTGGGTCAGAGCAGACTTCATGTAGAAGTTTGGATTAAATCTTAAAAGACATAGAGAACTTAAAATATTAAGTGGTGAAAGACTTTATGGCTTTGCTGAAGGGGAAAAATTACAACTATGGATCCGGGTGCAAAAAGGAGCACAAGAAGAATGGATTGCCTGAATGGTGGGTACTGAGGGGTAGCCTCCTAGTGATGGAGCAATGTCAGCCAGAGGGGAAAGCCAATGACTGGTCAGATCTTCACCCTGTGTATCAGTTGTCCTTGCTTAGAAGACAAAAGCTTTCACAATCTACATTCAATGTAATCTCTATCAAAATAACCCCAGCTTTCTTCACAGAGCTAGAACAAACAATCCTAAAATTTGTACAGAACCAGAAAAGACCTCGAATAGCCAAACCAGTCCTGAAAAAAGAAAACCAAAGCTAGAGGCATCACAATCCCAGACTTCAAGATATATTACAAAGCTATAATCATCAAGACAGTATGGTACTGGCACATAGATCAATGGAACAGAATAGAGAACCCAGAAATGGACCCACAAACATATGGGCCAACTAATCTTTGACAAAGCAGGAAAGAATATCCAATGGAATAAAGACAGTCTCTTCAGCAAATGGTGTTGGAAAAACGGGACAGCAACATGCGAAAGAATGATCCTGGACCACCTTCCTACATTGTACACAAAAATAAACTCAAAATGGGTAAAAGACCTAAAAGTAAGACAAGAAGCCATCAAAATCCTGGAGGAGAAAGCAGGCAATGGCCTCTTTGACCTCGGCCACAGCAACTTCTTACTCAACATGTCTCCAGAGGCAAGGGAAACAAAAGTAAAAACGAACTATTGGGACCTCCACAAGATAAAAAACACTTCCGCACAGTGAAGGAAACAATCAGCAAAACCAAAAGGCAACTGATGGAATGTCTGCAAATGACATATCACATAAAGGGTTAGTATCCAAAATCTATAAAGAACTTATCAAACTCAACACCCCAAAAAAAACAAATAATCCAGTGAATAGAGGGGGAAAAGACATGAATAGACACTTTTCCAAAAAAGACATCCAGATGGCTAACAGACACATGAAAAGAGGCTCTACATCACTCATCATCAGGGAAATACAAATCAAACCCACACTGAGATACCACCTCACACCTGTCAGAATGGCTAAAATGAACAACTCAGGCAACAAGAGATGTTGGTGAGGTTGCAGAGAAAAGGAAACCTTTTTGTGCTGCTGGTAGTAATGCCAACTGGTGCAGCCACTCTGGAAAAAAAAAACATGGAGGTTCCTCAAAAAACTAAAAAAAGAACCATCCTATGACCCAGCAATTGCACTACTAGGTGTTTATCCAAAGGATACAGGAGTGTTGTTTCGAAGGGGCACATGCACCCCCATGTTTATTGCAGCACTACTGACAATACCAAAGTATGGAAAGAGCCCAAATGTCCATCAACTGATGAATGGATAAAGAAGTAGTATTTATATCCAATCAAAAAGTATGAAATCTTGCCATTTGTAACAACATGGATGGAACTAGAGTGTATTATGCTAAGCAAAATTAGTCAGAGGAAGACAAATATCATATGACTTCATTCATATGTGGAATTTAAGATACAAAACAGATGAACATAAGAGAAGGGAAGCAAAAATAATATAAAAACAGGGAGGGGGACAAAACATAAGACACTCTTTATTTAAATAAAGAGAACAAACTGAGAATTGCTGGAGGGGTTGTGGGTGGAGGGATGGGCTAAATGGGCAAGGGGCATTAAGGGGGACACTTGTTGGGATGAGCACTGGGTGTTATATATAAGGCATGAATCACTGGATTCTACTTCTGAAATCATTATTGTACTATATGCTAACTAACTTGCATGTAAATTTTAAAAAATAAACTTAAAAAAATACAGGCTTTCAAATCAGCTGATGAAATGAAGCCAGAAGTCACAGTGAGTACAATGGATGTCAAGATCAATCTTCAAAAATATCTTAAGCACCTGGAGTACTAGATTGAACTTAATAAAATGTTATTTAACAGTGACAAATGTAAGGTTTGTGTTTGCATCCAATAAAATCAACTGCAGAAATAAAGAATAGAGACAATTAGGGGTAACAAAAGTAAATGTAAAAGAAAAAGAATTCTGGACTTTGTCATAAGTGTATTTAATAGAATCAATGATAAAATATTAATGTCCCTTCTCTGACACCCTGAAAATGTAATAAATTCTTAGCTTCCATTAACAGAAGTATAACATCTAGAATGGGGAAGGTGACAACTCCCTTGTGCATATGCATTTGGAAATCCACAGGTGGACTTCTGTTTTCAGTTCTTTAAAGCTTATAGACAAACTGGAATGTATACAGAGAACAGCACACCCAGTGAGGAAGAAAGTTGAAATCATACCACATAAAGAATTTGCATTTTTAATCCAGAGATAAGAAAAACCTGCAAACATGATAGCTATTTCTGCATATTTTAAGGCCCTTAGTTGTAGGTATAGAATGAGGACCAGGGAGCAGAAGTTACACGGAATTAACTTTTGGATCAAACATAAAAAAATAACTTTCCTATGCTCAAAGTTGCCCAAAGATGTTACTTTTAAGAGGAAATGAGCTCCCATCTGAGAACATTTTCCAACATAAGCAAGATGACAACTGAACAAGAAAATTAACATCTCTAGAAACTTCCATGTCATCTATCTATAATTAGAGGTAAGAACAAAGAGCTTTATGAGAGAATATATGGCAAGAGGTCAGCATCTAGAAAGTACCTGCAAAAATCATATCCATGACTTTTCATTTGTTTTCTCTAACCAACCCCTCTCTACCAGAGACTGCAGGTGGATCAACTAATGTATGGAGTTTCCAGTATTCTTCACTGTTCTTGGAAGGGGAAGCAGGGTCAAAAATGTGTGGTTACAGGAATTCTAAGCCTAGAACTCCGATTTCACAGTTACAGAGGATAGGTAAGAGGTGGCATGGCCTTTACTGCTTTCATGATATTGTAACCACACAGCATAACCAACTTCTCACATTTCCCAACTTACCTTTTTTATTAAAGACATTTGTAATCACTTGTTTTCATACCCAATGCATGAGAGCCAAGCTACTCTCAGACTAGTGTGATACAGAGCACAACACTCCCCCTGTGTCCTTCCTCTCTGGTTAGGTGGGAAAACGAAGTGCCACTCCCGCAGACTGGTGCGTGTGTCTTCCACAGGCCCACACAGGAAGAACGTTGGGGCCTTCCCACAATCCTCACTCTATGCGGCTTTGCAGGCAGTGCTGGTTATATGAACATTATAGCCAATGCCTTTAATGATTCCTCTCATCAGGATCTGATGTGGGTCTACTCATGAAATGGCTAAAACACTACTCAGCATCCCAGAATGACCATGCCAGAATGAATGTGATTTGTCCATGGTGCATGATCGATGAGAAAGAATTTTGCGAGTTGACAACAAAATTTTCCTTTGGTTGAAGGACTGCCAGACTGTCATGTGGAGCTGGCCCTCGATGCTTCCTTCTTGGCATATGTGGGAGCGGCCTTCTGTTTCTTTACGTGAAATGAGTGAGGCCAACGTCCCACCCTTGCTTACCGCCAGTTTCCTTCGTGCACCTTTTATCCTAGTCCAGGGCTAGGACTAGGGTTGGGCAAGCAAGGCACTAGGGCACAAAATTTCTGCACTCGTCCCACACATGCCACATCCTGAAACTGAGCGCTTCATCTTCTCCAGCTCGAATGTTATACTTTTCTCCTACTCAAAGAATGAATTCAAGTTCTATCTTCTTTCAAAAGCCTCTCACTGCATGTGTTTCTGGAGGCCACCTCTCCCCACTGAATTCACACTGAAATCTACCTGAAGCTTCCTTAAGGCATGTGAAATTATGTACCCTGTTTTATAATTACTCATACAGTTACTAGTGACAGAAAATGTTAGTTTCCTACCCAACATCCACTTTCCTCTTTGCTTTGGTAACAGAACCTCGATAAATGGCCAGATACATCTTACCTCACGATAAGATCATGTTTCCCAGCCTCTCTTGAAGCTAGATCTCTAAATCTTGACCACTCAGTTATAATGTAGTATAGAATACCCAGAAAATCTCAATGAGAGAGAAAGGGTACATTCTTTTTCTCCCTCTTCTTCTATCTTTGTGTATGAAAAATGGATGTGATGTCTGGAATTCCAGCAGCTGTCTTGAACCCTTTGATCAATGCCCTCACTTTAGGCAAATGAAGAGGAAAGCTAGAACATCCTGAAACACTAATGATACTGCATAGTTTTGATACCAGCTCTAGAGTGCCTCTCCCAAAACTCTTTTACTGGAAGAAAAGTAAACATGCATCATTGAAGCCACTGACACATGCAGCCAAACATAACCACAACTAATACAGATGCTGATACCAAAAGGGGGTCTCTGCGTAGCTACAGTGTGGGGTTCATTTAAAGGAGATAGTTGAATGGCATCAGCAAGGATAAAACTACTACAGACCGGAGAGCTGGCATCCTCGTAAAATAGTGACTACCAGAGCGGTGTAAGGTGCAAAGGGTTGTATCATTGATGAAAATTGTGCAAGATTTTTATTTTATTTTTTTTAAGCTTATGCAGTTATTTTGAGAGAGAGAGAGAGCACTTCCACGGCAGGAGTGGGGGGTGGGGGTAGAGAATCACAAGCAGGCTCTGCACCGATGTGTGGCTGGAACTCATGAACTGTGAGATATTGACCTGAGCCAAAACCAAGAGCCGGACGCTTAACCGGCTGAGGCATCCAGGTGCCCTGAACATTTTATGAGGCTTTTCAAATGTGGCATATGTCGGCTGATGCTTGACACTGTCAACAGTATCCTACAAAAGAGGCAAACCTAGGCTCGAGCTAGCCAGTCTGCCAGCAGAGTGGGAGGGAATACAGCTTTGTTAAAAGCCAATAGCTCACAGACTAAGTTAACAGAGAGTCTAATTTGGAGCCCTATCAGGCTGGAAAAACTTACTACTTCCTTACTTCAAAGCGAAGCTATTGTAAACCATGGCCAGAATCAGAAGCAAAAGCAGCCCTCATAGGAGATAAGACCATGGCCCGTGCCTTTGTCAAGTACTTCCTTCAAGACTTTTTTCTGTCAAATGTGGAAGCAGTTAATGACAAAGGCCACCATGCCTCTTTTTTCAAGTAGTCTCAAATTAATCCAGGGAAGGGGGAGTTAGCAAAGCACAGAGTCCATAGGTAGTAAATCTGTAGGCTCAACAAACTTATTAAGACAAGATCTCTGATCCTGATTACTCACACATGGACTAGAATAGCAGCAAGTAAATTGGAAGCCCCCTTGGGTTTTTAGGGAATTGCATTGCTAAGGAAACTCCATGCCTAGCCAACAGCATCAAGACAGTCTAATCGCTAAAACAATTTCTGACTCCTCAAACCTAACCCCCCAAAAAGATGGAATAGGAACACAGGCTCCAAGAAGAATCTACTCTCTAATGCCTACCTTGGAAAGACCATTGAGGAGATTGGACCAGGAAGAGCATCCCAGAGCACAAAGCCACAGAGTGTTGAGGACAATAATAATGGACATCACTCCACTGCCTGGGCTGGAGTTGTCACTACTCTGGCCCAACATGATTTAAAAGTTGTTGTGGCCTAGTGTCTGATTTTCTTCTTTTCAGCATGGAAGTTATATGCCAGTCATGTTCCTACTCTGTTCTTGAATATTGGGTATGATGGGCAGAAATTTTTTGCGAGATCATAATGAGCCACCCTGGATTCTGAGGAAGCTGACTGCACACAGGAAGAGATCTTTAACCTTGAGCTGGAGACTATAATTCTGTTGCATTCTGAGGAGTCTCCATTGGAGAAAGGCTCTACATATGAAAGGAAAGGTGTGAATGCATATTGGGGAGTGAGTCTAGCAGACTGGCAGAGACTGAGAGCTTTCTCCTCATTACTTCTTCTTGTTGTAACAGAAGCCTAAATTTTATTTAGGTAGGCATGTCATTTATTTATTGAACAGATACTGGGAAACACTTGATATTTTTTATTAGAATTATGCTTCAGGAAGATTACTCTAAAACAGTAGATAGTATTCATTAAAGGAAAAACAGATTAAAAGAAGGGACTCGCGGGGCGCCTGGTTGGCTTAGTCGGTTAAGCGTCCGACTTTCGCTTGGGTCATGACCTCGCGGTTTGTGGGTTCGAGCCCCGCCTCGGGCTGTGAGCTGACTGCCAGCTCAGAGCCTGGAGCCTGTTTCAGAGTCACTCCCTCTCTCTCTGACCCTCCCCTGCTCACGCTGTCTCTCTCTCTCCTAGAAATAAATAAAACATTTAAAAAAAATTTAAAAAATAAATAAATAAATAAAAGAAGGGACTCGGGCTAAAGGCTATTGCCATATTCAAGGAAGAATTAATGAGACCTAAATAAGGCTGGATGCAAGGAAAATGAGAGAAGGTGGGGACAGACAAATGCGGAGGTAGATGCTGCCTAATTTAGTAATGAAACATGAGAAGAAAAGGAAAATGTCAGACATGACTCCATGGTCCATTTAGAGTATATCACATAGTCAGTGGTCACACCAGTAACAGAAACAGAGGAAGCAGGAGGAAGAGAGGACCGCAACAACTAAAATAAACTCTGGTCTGAATATATAAGTGTACATTGCTGACAAGACACCCAGGTCGGCATCTGACACTGACAAAGTCATTGAGAAAAGAGTGGTAGACAGCAGACTGGAAAACTATCTGCCAAAGATAGTAATTAAAACATAGAAATAGGAAAGATTGTCAAGAGAAAGTTTGTAGAAAGAGTAGGAAGCCAAGAACTGTCTCACAAGATTGGGAAATGTCTTCATGGATGTCATTTCCCTACCACACAAGTCAACTCCAGAGCTTCTCAACATGTGGGTCTCTGGACCTATAGCCTCAGCATTACATGGTGTTATGGACTGAGTTGTGTCTCCACCAGACTCAGTATCTCAGTATCTCAGGATGTGACTGTATTTGGAAGTAGGGCCTTTAAAGACATAATTAAATAAAAATGAGGCTATTATAGCCCTCATCCAATCTGACTGGTATCCTTATAAGAAGAGGAAATTTGAACACACAGAGATACCAGGGATGCCAGTACACAGGGGAAGTGATGTGTGAAGAGGCAGCAAGAGAGCAGCCATCTGGAAGCCAAGGAGAGAGGCCTCAGAGAAGTCAACCCCGCCAGCACCTTCACATTGGATCTCCAGTCTAGAACTGTAAGAAATACATTTCTATTGCTTAAGCCACCCAGTATGTGATAACTTTGCTGTGAGAGCCCTAGTGGTCTAATATAGATGAGAATTTGTAAGAAGAAATGTAAACCTTCAGGCCTACTCTACCCTAGAAACTCTGGGGAGGAGTTTGTATTTTATACAAATATATATACACATATATTCAGACCAGAGTTTGTACTGCTCTTCCTCTGGGGAGGAGCAATCTGTATTTCAACAAAATCTCTGAATGATTCTGATGTACTAAGTTTGAGAACCATGGGTCTAGAACATTCTAGCTCAAGAACAGAGGAGGCCAAATAAACGATATTTTTTTCTTTTATCAAGAATTCTTTAAATAAGCAGAAACAGGCTATAAGAACGTCTTAAATGATCAGTTCTAGTCTTTATTAAAAACTGATTCAGGTAATAACATCAGTTTCTAAAGCATTCACTATATTGGTTCCTCTACTGTAAAATTATATAGGCAGCTTTTTAAAAACACAGTTTCTAAAACTTGGATTGCACTGGTCAGTGTAGAGTCCAGGACTTCTCTATGTTTAGCAAACTGCAAATAATCTTGATGCAGGCATCAATAAGGCACAAACTGTGCTTCTCTTATTCAGTCAAAGAGCAGAAAGACTAGAACAGCTAGCTATCCAGATGTGTTGAGGTGGCTATAGAAACCAAAGAAAAAATTGGAATCCTCAAAATGCCATTCCAGTTACTTCCTGGTCTTCTCAGACAACCCTTTTTTCAGTCTACTCCAGGTAATCATAGTTGCAGAGATACTATAAGACCATTCATTCACTCTGGGAATAGTGACTTCAGAGGCTGAAATTCAGGTAACAGGGGCTGACTAATGTTCCTCAAACTCTCCCACCACTTTTGGATGTCACAATTTTTGTTCTAGTTGCATCTGAAGAAGCCACATCAAGGCAGATCACTACTGGTAACATCAAACAAATTTGATTTTTTTGGATCTCATTCCCAGACCACTTCCTGTTCTACAAATAAGGAGAGTTAGTCATCTTTCTCTGTCCTCTATTGAAATAAAAATACAAAATTTCACTTTTTTGTCCAACTACCACCACGTCAAATAACACCAGGGGGAAATGTTCCATTTGACCACAAACCAAGTTTTAAACGTGTGTTCAAATACAGAAATAAGGTATACCGTACATTTGGTGAAAGAAAAGTCACTTATGTTAAAGATACAGTTGACTTTTCAACAGCAGTTCAACAGTTTAAACTGCACTGGTCCACTTATACACAGATTTTTTTTCAACAAATAGAAAACAGTTTTGTAAATGTATTTTCTCTTCCTTATGATTTTCTTAACAGCATTTTCTTTTCTCTAGCTTACTTTATCAATGTAGTATAGAATACAAAAAGAAAATATGTGTTATTGACTATTTATGTTATTCCTAAGGCTTCTGATCAATGGTAGGCTATTGTAGTTATGTCTAGGGGGGGACTTAAACATTTTATGTGGATTTTTGACTGCACAAAAGGTCAGTCCCCCTAACCCCTGCACTGTTCAAGGGTCAACTGTATTTTAAATAATCATCTACTCCCCACATGGCTATAAGTAAGTATGTAAGACAAAAATAAATAAAAAGAAATGGATTAAGAGCCTTTTGTTCATAATAGTTCTACCCTAATTTTCCTCTTATACAGTGAACTCTAATTAGCTATACTTTCTTCAGTTTTTCAGAACCTACAATAAAAACACTTTTGTTGAAATATTTAATCATTTTAAGGGTTTCTTTCTATAACCACTATCTTCTCATAGACAAATTTTCTATTAGAACTTCAAATGTAACAATGGAGAAGCCCCTAAAACAGAATTACCCACTGATATCCAGGGAACATGACCTACATGCCTTCCGTCCTGAGAAAAAGCAGCTTGCAATGGTTCACACAGTCAGCCATGTTGTTGCTGTTTTTGTGACACATCCATATCCGATGCAAACATTAAATATTAACAAAACTAATTTGACATTTTTAAGAGGTTTGGATTAATTGGGACAAATAGCTAAAAATGACAAAATTAGCTCAGAAACAAATAAAAGGATTAAAATTACCCAGCAGAAAAAAAGAGAAGCTGAGGGGGGCTGGTTCACCCTATTTATGGCTTTGTCAAAAGCTCGTCACTAAAAACCAGAGCTGGCCCTTTCTGCCACACAAATTTCATGTGTAACCTTGCTTTGTGGGGTAAAGGGAGAATCACATAAAACTATGTTATGAGGCCCATCCCATGTTGGGTGTGGTAGTTGAGAAGCCAAGTCTCACAATGAGGGCTAAGCCTCATATAACTAACTGAATTAAGCCACAGGAGGCTAACCTCTTTTCCAACCTCTCTGTGTCCCCTTACAGTCCTCTCTAATAGGACATATCTAGTAGTCCCCTGCTGAAGGACATATCACCTCTTTTCATAGTCCTGGTTCCATTTTTGACTAGCCAGTTCTTTTATCTGAGCTGGATGCCAATGGACGGAATTCCTAGTGACCCCTTATGCAGGGACCTTTCAGGTCAAGGTCCTACTAAGAGGAAGGAGGCTGGTGGGTGCTTTAATACCTATTTGCTAAGGTTACTAAAGTTGAAGCCACTTCCAATCTAGTTTCTGTGAGGACTACTTATTCCTCCTATTAAAATGACTTCCACTTTTCTCCTTGGGAAAGAATAACCTGGGCCTTATCATGCTACACCACACTCCCCCTTTTCCCTGTCTGGGTTTTTCATGAGATTCTCACACACTTTCTCTGCCTGAGCCTGGGCCATCCCAATAAGAGGCACTAAGGTCACACGGTATCTTCCTACTGTCAAGTTTCTCCCTTAACTACAGGGAGGGGGAGATTGTTGTTAAAAATCACAAATCCCAGAGGGAGTCACTTTTCTTGCCATTGTAAAGTCTATTCTGGAATAGGAACCATGCCGTGTGTTAGAGGAAGTGGCTCAGACCCAGTGAGTGGAGCCTGCTCCCAAGGTAGATGGGAAGTAGAGATGACTTCCCTGTCACCTCTGATGGAGAGAGGTGATCCTGAACCTCCTAACAGAGGACATCATGTTCTTGTGAAAGACAATGGATAAAGAAAGGCTGCTAGACCAGACTCGAGAAGAAAAAGTACTGTGGAACTGAAACTACAGATGCTAAAGGAGCAGAAAGAATGAGATCTAATGGGTATAATTATAAAAGGTCTATATGTAAATAAAGAAATAATTAACTACAAAGCAAATCTAATTGTATTTTGTTTAAGCTATTCTATTAAATTCATTATATCAGTCAGTACACACATATTAAACTCCAACAATTGGGTTCTGTCCTAGACAGCAAATCAGATAAACACAGTCTTGGCCATCAAGGAGATTACAGTCTTGAGAGAAAGAAACATTAAAAAATAATTATCCAAGTACCTATATAACGTTAACAAAGAAAAGTACAAGGTGCAACGAGAGCATGGAACTGAAGTAATGGGTTGGGGAGTGTGAAAGGAACATCTTCAAGAGGAAGTGACATTTAGACAAACCAGAAATGAGAAGAAGCACTAACCAGGCATGGAGGGGCAGGAGAGGAGCTCACAGAAAGGGTCCCAGGAGCAAGCAGTTTGATGTGTTCCAGAAATTACAGCAAGGTCAATGTGGCTGTGGAAAAATAAACAAAGGAGATGAAGTTGAGGGCAAGAAGAGCAGGAGAGGCAGATAATCAGGGCTTGTAGGACTCAAAAAGACTTGGGTCTTTGTCTTACAGGTACTGGGAAGTCATTCAGGTTTTAGCAGGAAACTGGCTTCAGATTTGACCACTAGAGCAGCTGTGTGGGGAAAAGATTAGAGAAGGACACGGGTGGATGAGGAAAAACCCATGAAATGGAATTCAGGTGAGAGGTGAAGGTGGCTTGGACAAGGAAAATAACTGAACAGATTCAAGAAATCCTACATAAAAATGTAATTCAAATAATGAACTTCTTTGCTTTAAAAAAAACCATTCAATGGCTTCCCATCACACCAGAATAAAAAACTAAACTCCTTACCATGGGCTCCAAGGCCTCAGATAATTTGGCCCCCACCTATCTCTCCAATATTACCGAGCCCGCTCAACCCTCAGCTCACTGTGCTCCAGCCCATGGATCTGTGTTTAGTTTCTTGAACTCTCCAAGCTCCTTTCTATGTATTTACTGCTTCTTTTGACTGAAGCACTTGTTCCCTCTATCTCAAGGCTAGTTCATTATTCACACCTCAGCTTTAATCTCATGTCCTCAAGGACCATTCCTAACTTCCATGCCTCAAGTAGATCACTATCACCTTCAACATTTTCTCATTCAATATAGTTATTAACCATCTAGTGTGTGTGAAGCACCGGAAGATATATTAGTGAACAAAACAGGGAAAAAAAATCTCTGTCTTTAGGGGAGATTCTAGTGGAGGGGAATGGCAGATAATAACAAAAAATCCAACTTAATACATAAGTCTTAAGTAAATAGACAGTATGTTAGGTCAGAATATTATGTTAGAACATTAGAGGAGATAAGAAAAAAAGGAAGGGAAATGGGGAGTGAGTGAGGCAGCATGGAGTAGGTTTTAATTTTAAATAGGAGAATCGGGGCAGGCCTAATTAAATTAGATGACACTGGGCAAAGACAAAGAAAGTGAATTACCCTGTGAAGACCTCCAAGTGTGTTTCCCTATAGCCTTTATTACAATTTTTAATTATAGTTGCTTCTTTGCATAGAATGTAAGTTCCATTAGAGCAAGGTATCTTGTCTGTCCTATTCATTCTTGCATCCTTAGGTCTTAGTACAAATATTTTGTGTGATGAGTCAACACATGAAAGGAACCAAATGTTTAATGGGCTCTCTTATCAACTTCCATACCAATCAAGTAAAATTAAGATGACTAGTCTTATCCAACATTGATGATTTTCCAAGATATCCAGCATTTACTTGGCAGAGAGCCATGGTAGCTTAAGGTTTTTGTCTGCCCACCACACACTCTCCCATTTCTCTGGTAACAAACTCTTCTTATGGGAATCCTACTCCTTCCACACCAAGTGAGTATATCCACAGAGAGCCAAAGTTCCACGCTATTGTAGCTATGCAGTATATCCCAGGATGGATGTGTGATCCAAACAGTGCCAATGAAGTCCCCTAAGGGGTGTTGATTTTTCCGCTCTATACAAACTATGTCAGCTTCCTGTGGCCAACTTTGTCCACATGTACAGAGATCCTGCCTAAGAATGAAGTCAATGCAGAGAAAGCAGTGATAAAGGAGGAGAAATAGAGATGGCTTTATAAGTGCATGATAGAAACTCTTGGAACTCATTCATTTCCAAAGCCAAGTTCACTCCCTAAACTTCCCAAATAAGTGAGGGGGACATTTTTTTAATTTCAAGTGTTTTTTTTTTTCTGTCAGTCAACAACTTAAAGTCTTTATTAAATATATCCACCCAGGAAAGGTTTAAGGGAATGCAGTCAGGAAACTAGAAGGTTTCTCTTTCTTTAAACTATTCATCTTCCAACTAAACAAGTGTTGCATTAATATCTAATGGACTGATGACAATGGGACCATGAATAATTCTATCCAAAGTGTTCATCCAATTAATAAAACATATAGTGAACATTTACCATATACTAGATTCTGTGCTAGGAGCTGGGTACAGAATGTTGACATGACCACCAAATATTTGTCCTTGTTGGAAGAATATAAACAGTAGTAAATTTCATGTGATGTAATACAAATGAAGAAGCTCAGGGTATAATGGAAGTTCAAAGTAGAGAGCCCATTCTAGTCACCAGGGATAGAGGCCTGGGGTACTCAGGTAAGTCCTCAAAAGAAAAAAATGCCTAAGGCAAGACCCAAAGATTACTAGGGTTTTGTCAGAGGAAGGCAGAGGAAAGGAAAGAAAAACAGTTATGGTCAGAGAGAAGGGCAACTCAAAGACCTGGAAGCAGGAGTATCTTGGTTCTGAAATGTTCCCATGTGATAATATCAGCAGAATCTCAGGAAACGTCTCCATGGAATCACCTGTCACATGACCTTTTTTTTTTTTAATTTTTAATTTTTTTTATTATTTTTTATTTTTTTTTACAAATAGTTTATTGTCAAATTAGTTTCCACATAACACCCAGTGCTCATCCCCACAAGTATCCTCCTCAATGCCCATCCCTCCTCCCCCCCACATCCATCAGTCCTCAGTTTTTGTCGGCATTCAAGAGTGTCTCATGGTTGGCCTCTCTCCCTTTCCCCCACCATTTCCGCCCTTCTTCTCCCCCTTGGTCCTCTGATAAGTTCCTCCTAATCCTCCTATACGTGCACACATGATATTTGTCCTTCTCTGCCTGACTTATTTCGCTCAGCATAACCCCCTCAAGGTCCATCCATGTTGCTACACATGGCCAGATGTCATTGTTTCTCATTGTCATGTCACATGACCTTTTAAAGGTCACACATTCAAACTTCAGCATTTACACCTTAATGATACTTTCCCTTTGCAAAGCACATACCCACGACTTTATCCCACATTCAATCTTTTCCCAGTTCTTTATTAAACAGATGCCATTAGGATGGGTCATGTATTACTATTATTTAGCAGTCTCCTTACAGAATAATACAAATAATCACCTTTCTATCAAATGTTGCAGATATGTTAACATTCAAACTATGTTTATAAGTTTATGGAAGTAATTTCTATACAATCCTCTTGAAGATGAGGTTTCCGCCACATGGCATGTAGTCTCAACTTGACAGAGGTTATGTTTTACACCCTCTGTGGAACGTTATAATCATATATTTCAATAATAAGGCTCTGTAGAGATGAAGTGGTTGTTTTGTGTAACAAGATCATATATCTTCCAGCTGGAATAAAATGAGACTTTGAAAACAAAGTTATTATATTGTTAAATGGGACATAGAAAAGACATTTCTCCACCTCAGAATGTTTGTTATGAATTTAAACAGAAAATATTTTTATGGGAACAGCAATAATAACTTATGAACAATTCTATTTCACCAAGTTTTTTTTTAAATGAATCAATATTTTTGGTTACAAAGAACATTCTTCTAGCTTGATATGTTAATGTTCCATAAAATATATTTGAGTTGAAATATGGCATCACTCATGACTTTCATTTTGCCTACTAAAGGCCAAATCATGTTAATTTTGTGCAAACCACACATCTGTTTTATTATAGAAGATCACTATTTCTCACTTGTTAAAGATATATACAACAGCACACACAAAACAAAGCCTCCCAAAGTCTAAACTGGTACACATTTAGCCCCACTACAAGCAATCTATGGTCCTTGAATTGAGCAAATCACCAACCAAACTAGCAAATGTTAACGTTGCTCTCTGCTTTTCATAATGAAAAGTATTTTGTTTCTGTTGGACACATTTTCAGGAAGTGAGGTAATGTTCAATTTTCCCCTAGGAAAGTAAGCCTGGGGCATGCTCAGAAATGGCTTGATAGGGCCATTGTTTGAAGGTAGAGGCAGGTGGTGGGTGGTATGATGAAACCAAGATAAGATTGAACGCAAAACCAATGAGTATGAATGTTCAAAGTCACTGACGTCAATTAGACTTTTACAGAAGAAATGACTATAGTGTGTGGCTTCAGGATTAAAAATCCATTATTGATCATAGAGGTCTTCCCCCCCATTCCTTCCCTCTGACCTTTCATGTAAAAGTTATCCTCTCCTGGGTAACGGGAGTTGAACTCCCCTCCAAAAAAAAAGGAAGGGAGGGGAGAAAGGAAAGGAGAGGGAGGGGAGGAGAGGGAGAAGGGAGGAAGGGAGGGAGAAGGGAGGGAGAAGGGAGGGAGGGAGGGAGGAAGGGAAAAAGGAAGGAAGGAAGAGAAAGTGTTTTCAAATACTTCTCTGTATTGGTTATAAAACATAAACTGAATGTTCTTTAATATTTACTGCTCAAAGGCAATAAAAAAAATATTAAGTGAATTGACAGGATGTCTTCATTAATGTCCATATTTCATACCATATGATTATGGTCACAATTTTACCTAAGACTGAAGTCACTTCCTGACCTCACAAACCATGAGATCATGACCTGAGCAGAGATCAAGAGTCTGACACTTAACAACAGAGCCACCCAGGTGCCCCTGAAGTTGTACTTCTTAAACTGGGAAGGGAGTGATATTCCACTCCTTGAAAGTTCTAGCCATTTCCCATTTACCAATTAAGAAACTTAGAAGTTACTAAAATCCCAGGCTTTCAAAACTTCCTGAACTTTCTCCTAATACCCAAGAGAGAAAGTAGCCCCCAAAGGAACCAATTCACAAGCAGGAAGAATTTAATCCCTCGGAGAAACTTGGCTTAATGAAATCACTTCAGCATGTCAGAAATGCTTTGGAAAATATTTTATAATTTTTATCACTTATATAGCAGCCAGTTGTTTTGTAATAACTAATTAGTTCATCCTCCCTCAGCTTCATCTCATTGCTATGCCTCAACTGAGGTTCTAAGATGCATTTTATCCACTTTACATAGAGAAACTGAGATCTAGAAGAAGTCATTGTAGTCCACGTTATCCCTGTGGTGCTGGGGAAGGAGGCAGCCCTGAGCCCCAGCTGTGGTGGTGCTTTCCATCTGGAATCTCTTTGAAATAATAACAATAGTACCAGATACACTGTTACAGTTTACCAAATGCTTTCACAGGTTTTATCTCATATAATCTTGACAATGACCCCCTGAAAGAGATACAACAGACATGATCCATCTCCATATTCAGAGGAGAAAAATAAGACTATAGAGAGACACCATGTAAGAACTCTGATCTAAGTCCCAGTCAAGAGACTTAAGATAGTGAGTGACATAGCATAAGGTCTAAACATCATCCTCCAAAA
Source organism: Proteles cristata cristata (assembly GCA_017311185.1). Lineage (NCBI taxonomy): Eukaryota > Metazoa > Chordata > Mammalia > Carnivora > Hyaenidae > Proteles > Proteles cristata. The sequence goes on from JAESUZ010003262.1 coordinate 227,379, forward strand.
TAAAATCCAAATGAATCCACTTTTGGTCATCTCCATGGCTCACATTATGGCCCACATCACTGTCATCTTTCACTTAGACTTTTGCAGGTCCAATGTGATTTTTTTCCCTTCTAGCATGCACCGCCAGCTGAACTTTTCACACCATTTCTCAGATCTTGTCACCCCCTGCTTGGAACCTTCAATGGCTTCCTTCTCACTGCATGTACGATGAATCTATAACTCTTTCCTCTGTTTTACAAGGCCCTCAGGGATTTATCTCCTGAGCTCCTCTCCAACTCCCAGATGGTTCCAGCCTCATGGGCCCTCTCTGTGAGCACACCAAACTATTCTACCTGAGAGCCCTTGAATATGCTCTTCTCTTTGCCTAGAACATTGAACTCCAAGTCCATTTCCCGTGTCACTTCCTGGGACTTCCTTGACTAAAATAGCTGGTCCAATCAGCTTCTATTACCATATCACCCAGTTTTATTTCTTGATATCATAACTACTTGAAGTAATCTTACTTGTTTATTTTCTCTTTTCTCTTTCCATATACTTGCTCTATGAGAACTGTTACCTTGTCTATCCTGATCCTTAATATCCTTTATCCCTAATATCTTAACTAGTAGATAATTGACAGCCAAGAAAATCTTTTGAATGAAATAATGAATAATATACAGTTGGCATTTTTTATACCTATGCTATGGACCTACCTATTTAATTATATGGATACAAATAATACATCTTATTAATTCCCTACTGAGGGATAATCAGGATATTTGCAATTTTTGCCATTGTAAACCATACAGAAACAAACAACTTTGCTCTTTTTAAAAACTTTTTAATTTTTTTGTTTTTTTTTAAATTTATATCTGAGAGGGGCGCCTGGGTGGCTTAGTCGGTTAAGCGTCTGACTTTCACTTAGGTCATGATCTTGCGGTTCCTGGGTTCGAGCCCCACGTCAGGCTCTGTGCTGACTGCCAGCTCAGAACCTGGAGCCTGTTTCGGTCTGTGACTCCCTCTCTCTCTGACCCTCCCCTGTTCATGCTGTCTCTCTCTCTCCTAGAAATAAATAAAACATAAAAAATTAAAAAAATAATAAAAATAAATTTATATCTGAGAGAGAGAGAGAGGGAAACAGCATGAGCAGGGGAGGCTCAGAGAGGGAGACACAGAATCTGAAACAGGCTCTAGACTCTGATCTAGCTGTCAGCACAGAGCCCGACGCAGGGTTTGAACCCACGAACGGTGAGATCATGACCTGAGCCGAAGCTGGATGTCCAACCAACTGAGCCACCCAGGTGTCCCTAAATAACTTTGTTCTGATACCCTTCTGTCTGTGTAAATTTCTCTCTCTCTCTCTCTCTCTCTCTTCCTTCCTTCCTTTTTCCTGCCTGCCTGCCTGCCTTCCTTCTTTCCATCCTTTCCAGTAGGCTCCACACCCAGTGTGGGGCCCAACACAGAGCTTGAACTCATGACCCTAAGATCAAGACCTGAGCCGAGATCAAGAGTTAAACACTTAATTGACTGAGCCACCCAAGTGCCCCATGTATAAATATTTCTATAAGGTCAATAAGAATGCAGGTTTTGGATTTTAATAGCTACTAACAAATAAGCAATACAGTTCTTCCTTTAATCTTCCTTCAGTATTATCAAATATATGGTTGGTTTGTTGATATTTTCTAGATTTGTAGATTTTTCCCCACTATGTTCCTTTTTTAAAATCTCATATTAATACCCACAATGAATGAAATAGAGCTCTATCTATAAACATGGAAGATAAATCAACTTTCTATTTTATCATGTGAACAAAATTCCACAGTGAGAATAAATTTTCAACATTATTTCATGTCATGCGCAGGGATAGCACATACTTCTTAAACACTGTGCAAAACTAAACATGTTACCACTTTTTAATGAGAATAATGGAAGAGAATTTAGACATTTTCAATAGACTACTGTGGCTCTAAATCTTGGGGTTCATTATGCTGCCCAGGAATCACTTTAAAATCACTGGGTAAGATGTGTAGCCTATAAATCTGATTTTTTCCTGCTTTTATAATTATCTCCCAAACTGAGAAAGAAAAGAAACTGTACTACTTGAAGAATTAACAAAATTGACTCCATTATCTTGCCCAATTAACTCTTCTTGTTTCTGCAGCTGAGAATACCTCAAGGGCTCTGTCAATCAGGTTTAAATCTCTCAGGTGAATCCAAGTTCTCATTTAAAGTATTCAAAAGAAAATTAAGCCTCTATATGGCCTCCTGCTTGTCCTGCTGGGAGAGCTGGCAGTCTAGGATTTCAGTTTCTCAGTCTCTTTTCATGAAAAGTGTTTTTAAATCTCAGAGTAATATAATCTTTAGTGATTAGATTGATCTCACTGTTGAAGAAAGTTCTCTCTAACTTGGCTGAGGTGCCTGCTAGGGCCAAAATGACAATCACAAAACCTTAACTCTTCTTCCTCTGAATAGGGTTCACTTCTGATTGTATGCTCAGCACAAGGATGGATGGACAACACCATATTGAGATGGCATTTGTGATAAAAAAAAAAAAACATTATTGCTCGTACTGCAAGTTTGAAATTAAAGTTCCAATCAACAGACTGTTCCTAAAAAAAATGAGGACCAAAGTTTTAGTGCTGAATATTTGGTTCCTATCTGAGATAGATTTTTTTTACATTGAATTTTTTAAATTTTCTCAAAAAAGTGTTTACTCATAAGTAACTTAGTTATTATTTTTTAATGTTTATTTTGAGAGAGAGAGAGAACGTGAGTAGGGGAGGGGCAGAGAGAGAGGGAAATACAGTATTGGAAGAAGGCTCCACGCTCTGAGCCATCAGCACAGAGCCAGACATGGGGCTTGAACCCATGAACCATGACATCATGACCTAAGCCAAAGTCAGATGCTTAACCAATTGAGCCACCCAGGTCCCCCATAAGTGACTTAGTTATAAGACACAAATTCATATTTCAAATTAGTAAGTAATCTAGTTATTCTCCTAAACTTCCTTTGGTATATCAAGGCCAAAAATGTGGTTGCTTTATTCACATGTTTTTTCTCATACAACCTATGCTAGAAGTAGGTATTTTACTGGTTTTGTAAGGTTTCCAAAGGCTTCAGATCTTTTCTGTGTGATGTATGGGCACGAGTGCAAGTACGGAGCTCCTTACTTCTCCGCCATCTTGCCCCCCCTCTAGAAGTAGTTATTTTAACCAAATTAAAATGGTTACAAATTGTTTGGGGCTTCCATTATTATATGCTTTGAATCTCGTTCTCTACTGTTGAATGAAAACAAAAATGGAAATACATCACGGGTCACCCCAAAACTGCCCCATAGGCAGAAAAGTTCACACTGGGGCAATCCCAATAGACCAGAACTATTCAGTGTTCAAAGACTTCCTCTTAGGAAGTTGAGAATTAGCCACAATGGGGAAAGATGTGAGCTGAATTTCCTGTTGTCACCTAAGATTAGTTGACCATTTCAGAGCAATACAAAAATTCAAGGAACAAGTTCCTTGGAATATAATAATCCCTGCGCTCACCTTGACAGCACATATACTAAAGCTGGAATATAGTAATACCATTCTCCACCTATGAAGTAAAACCCCAAAAATAACCTTTCTTTGTCATTCCAATTCTGACTGAGTTTGAAGATCACTGCTTATAGTCTGAAGAAAGCCTAGTTGACTTTTTAACAATATCCCTGAAACATGAACATTTTTATCCTTCATTTGGGAAACTTTTAAAGTTTTTTTTTAAGTTTATTTATTTTTGAGAGAGAGAGAGAGACTGCAGAGCCCAATGCAGGGCTTGAACCCACAAACCCAAGAGATCATGACCTGAGCCAAAGTCAAACATTTAACCAACTGAGCCACCCAAACACCCCCATTTGGGAACCTAAGCATTGTTGTTTCGTTCATCATGAAGGTGGACCAGATGCCTCTATGATTCTTTCTGGCTCTAATCTTCTATAATGAGTTTATGTTCCTCTGTGAAGCATTTATTGTGCAAACAACCCAGAGGATGTCTTGAGTTATTTAAAAAGAGAATGTCTTTAAGAAGCTTCCTCTCTGTTTTCAGGACAATTTTACTCATATATACATAACATGAGTACATGCCTCCTAAATTCCCCAGCTTTATTGATGGTCTACACTTTACTACAAGTTATCAAACAACTTTCCATTTTCCTTTGCCCAAAAGCCTTCATATCATCACTGACTTCTAAGTCTTTACCAAGTGCCGATATTAGAGAATCTCGACTTTTTTTTCACTATTCTTAAGACACTTCAGTTTGACTTTTTTGGTAGGAAAATTACTAAGAACTTACCATCTGATCTTCACAATAGCACAGTGAATTCTGGAGTTATGTATCCATTCATTCATTCATGCATTCATTCACTCGACATCTTCAGGAGCTTTTTATTCTAAGATGATAGTATTGGCAGGGGTGATAGTCTAACAGGAGAGATAGGCACTTCTAACAAAGTAGATACATAGGAGCTATACCACCAGATGAAGAAGCTTTCTTCCAGTGGAGAGTGTCAGGAGCAGGAGAAGCTTTTGGTGGAACTGAACTGAGCTGAGGTGAGAACAAAAAGCATGCACAGATTGACAACATGGAAAAGAGTGAGAAGAAAGAGTGAAGGTGCATTCCAGATAAAGGAAATAACAGTTACTTAACAAAGACTTGTGCTAGGCACTAAAAACTCAGTGGTGATAATATAATGCATTAATTATATTTGTGTCCAGGGCTGTGAAGATGAAGAACAGGTTAGAGCACAGCGACAGCTATTTCTGAATCCCACTCTGTTGCCAGGTGATGTTCTAAGTGCTTTACTTATTATAACTACTTCTCAGAACAACCAATGAGGAAACAGATTCAGAGAGGCCAAGTTGCTTTCTCATGAACATGTAGCTATTAAGAGATAGAGGCAACTTCTGGGGCGCCTGGGTGGCTTAGTCGGTTAAGCGTCCGACTTTCGCTTAGGTCATGATCTCGCGGTTCGTGGGTTCGAGCCCCGCGTCGGGCTCTGTGCTGACTGCCAGCTCAGAGCCTGGAGCCTGTTTCAGTCTGTGACTCCCTCTCTCTCTGACCCTCCCCTGCTCACCCTGTCTCTCTCTCTCTCTCCTAGAAATAAATAAAACATTAAAAAAAATTAAAAAAAAAAAAAGAGATAGAGGCAACTTCAAACTCAGGCTCTTAACCATGAAAGTTAAGATAGTAGCCTCTCCTCCCAGACCAGACTGAAATCAGTAGTAAGTGTGTGAGGTGACAGGGAAGGGGTGGAAAGATTGGGGAAAGTTTTTATAAAATGGTTCCTGAATAATTAGCAGGACTGAGACAGATAAGGAGATGGGACAAATGTGTGCCAAAAGTATAGCTTCGGAGAAGTAAATCCCTTCTCCGACCACTGCACCCCACCGCTGAGCCTATTGTAGAAATGTCGTCCCTGAAGTCATAGCAATGAGGCTGCAGAGCTTTTTGGATTTTTATTCTAAGAACAAAGGGAACCCCGTGAAAAGTTTTAAGAAGAATATATTTTAAGAGATCACTGTAGCTGCTAAACAGGAAATGCATTGGATGGGAACAAGAACGAGTATAAGGAAACGACTATGAGAGAAGAAGGAAACTATATGAAAAGCTATTTTAGTTATACCAGGAGGATGGGATTGTGGCTTCCATGAAGGTGGTAGCATGAGAAGAAAGTAGCCAGATTTGAAAAAATATATAGGAGACAAAAAAAGATTAGATCACACACACACACACACACACACACACACACATACAAACACAGGAGGAGAAGCATGTTTGTAAGGGCGTGCATGCCATCATCATGTGGTCCGATAGGAAGGGGGAAAGGCGTATAATGGTGGGGGCAGATTTATGGGAGATGGAGTACGAGAGAAGAAGGCAGGTCTCAGTCCATGAAAGGCTTGTTCCGTTAAGTTCCTCTTGAAAGCTAAGAGATGCCACCAAATGTTTTCTTTTACTATGTAACTTGACTTTTTATATAATTTTTTAAATTTTGAAGGAATTTCGGGGGGCTCCTGAGTGGCTCAGTCGGTTAAGCATCAAAGCTGATTTCCGTTCAGGTTGTGATCTCATGGTTTGCGGGCCTGGGCTCCGTGTGGGGCTCCATGCTGTTAGGGCTGGGGGATTCTCTCTCAATATAAATAAATAAATATTTTAAAATTGTTTGGAGTAATTTTAGATTTACATAAAAGTTACAAAGGTAGTGCAGAGACTTCCTGCATACCCCTGACCCCGTTTTCCCTAACACTAACATCTTACATCATCATGGCACTTTTGTGAAAACGAAGAAACCAACATTGGCACATTACTACCCACTAAACTCCAGATTTTCTATAGGTTTCACCTGTTTTTAAACTAGCATCCTTCTTCTGTTCAAGCATCTCATCCAGGATAGCACATTATTATGTTTGTAATCTCATCTCCTTAGGCACTCTTGGCTGAGAAGTTTCCATTTCCTATTGTTTTTAATGATCTTGACAGTTTTGAGGAGTGGTCAGACGTTTTGTAGACGGTCTCTCAACTTGGGTTTGCGTGATGATGTTGTCCTCATGATTATTTTGGTACATTAAAGGATGTTAAGAATGGGGGAAAGACTGGCTCAGTTTTCATTCAGAAAGATCACTATAGGGGCGCCTGGGTGGCTCAGTCGGTTAAGTGTCCAACTTCAGCTCAGGTCATGATCTCATGGTTTGTGAGTTTGAGCCCCACGTCCAGCTCTGTGCTGACAGCTCAGAGCCTGGAGCCCACTTTGGATTCTGTGTCTCCCTATCTCTGCCTTCCCTCCCACCCCCCCTCCCCGGTTTGTGCTCTGTCTCTCTGTCTCTCTCTCAAAAATAAATAAACATTAAAAAAGAATTTTTTTGTTTATTTAGAAATAGAAAAATCACTCTATGTATCGAGACAAAACAAGAATGTGGCTTCCTAATTTTGTGATGATAATTTCTGCCAAATGAGACTGGAGTTGATTTCTAAACTTTCATCTTTGTAATGCTTTTATCTTGTTTCAATGCTTTATATGGAATGCAGGTCATTTTACTTTTAGAAAACAAAAGAGTGATTTTTCTTTCAAAAGAAAAACTGGCAGCAAATAAATAATATGTCAACAGTGATTAATTCTGGGTGATTAGAATATGGACGACTGTTATTCTCTTCCTTTGGATTTTTCTCTATCTTTAAAAACTCTAAAAGTAAGAAAAGGTAAATTTAAAAAAAAGAGAGAAGGAAAACAAATCTTAGAGTATGGGAAGGAGGAGGACAAGAGGGGAAACAGGGGTTCCAGGGAAGAGACTGGAGCAGTAAACAATTCGGATAAGGGAGATGCGGGAGGCCTGAACTTGGCAATGAAAGAATTGAACAAATTCTGTAAATGGAGTCCGTAGGCTGCAACGACTGACTGAATATAGGGCTCAGGAAAAGAGAAGAGTCTTTGGATTCTGGCTTGCGCCCTGGGGATGGTAACGCCATTCTTATAGCAAGGGAACCCCAAATGCACAGCAGGTGTGGGAAGCAAGAGATCAGTTCAGCTAAACACATGGGCAATGGGATATCATATCTGATGCTACTGCCTTTCTTTCAGTTCTTTCTCACCTTAATGCTATTTGGTGATATTATTTCTATATTTTCACCACAATTCTCTGACCACTTATTCAGCATTTTTTCCTAAAATTCTTATTTATGCCTCCTGTACTACCCAGGAATACTACCCTGTATTATCTCAAGTAGTGATTGCTCAGATTGTCCTCCTTTGCTTTTAGAGTCATGACCACGGTACAAGTGTTAAAAGTAAGAACCAACATTAGTATATTACTACAAACTAAACTACAGATTTAATTCCGATTTCACCAATTTTTAAACCAATGTTTTGTTTTGTTTTGTTTCTGCTCCGGGATCTCACAGGCTTCTCTAATTCCCATAGGAAAAGCAGAGCACTAAGATCTCACTCTCCGTTGGCAACTCCCCAGAAACCTGAATTTAGAACTAAAATTAAACACTCTGAAGATGTTTCTTCTTTCATGAAATGCGAATGATCATAGTATCGGCTCTCCTTTGTTCAGAGTATTTTTGTGAGAATTGTAAATGTAGAGTATAGTTCCTGGATGGCTTAGAAACAATAGAAATTTATGTCTCATAGTTTTGGAGGCCAGAAGTCCAAGATCAGGGTGCCAGCCAGCATGGTTGAGAGAGACTTCTTCCAGACATCTGTTGTATCCTTGTATGGCAGGAGTGGGCAAAGGTCTCTTTTAGAAGGGCACTAATCCCATGAGTAAGGGCTCTGCCTTCATGACCTAATCATCTCCCAAAGGTCCCACCTCCTAATACCATCACCTTAGGGATTAGACTTAATATATGCAATGGGGGTAGGGGACAAATTCAGACTGTAGCAGATGCTGTGAAAGACTTTAAAATGCTTTTTTTTTCTTAAAGTTTATTTATTTAAGAAAGACAGAGACAGCACAGCGGGGGAGGGGCAGAGAGAGAAGTGGAAACAGAGAATCCCAAGTAGACTCAGCACTGTCAGCACAGAGCCTGGTGTGGGGCTTGAAACCACAAAGCCATGAGTTCTTGACCTGAGCAGAAACCAAGAGTAGGACATACAATCAACTGAGCCACCCAGACACCCCAAGACTCTAAAATGATTAAAGTTGCACAAACATAAGAAGATGAGTTAATGCTGACTATCATCTACTGCTAATAGAAATCGAACTAAGATGTGGGTGACTGATCAAATAATCAAAACATTATGTATAGTCGACTTAGATATGTATTTATGAAGCATGTTTATATTTAAATATGGGTATGCCTAATACCCTGCCAATTTCATTCAATCAAAATACCAATACCAAACAGAAGATCCAATCCTGAAGGGGCTAAGATATCCAGTCTCTTCTTTCTGACCCCTTCCTATGCAACTTCTCTCTGCAACCAGTCCTTCCTGGGAATGAACAACCCAATCTCCACTGTCCTTCACCACTAAGCACACCTACTTTTTCTCCAGGGCTCTTTCAGACAGCTTCAATATGTAGATTTCCAAAAAACCACTTAGTGAGATGCAAAGTAATAGAGGAACAGCATGAAAGGTTCACAAAATCTTTACCTCCATGAGCATGCTCCCTGAAAAGCAAACAAAGCAAAGTTTTACCTAAGCCGCTAAAAGACAAGACAGCAAGATGTGCTTGTCACAAGAAAGTGGACTATTCATCTGAAGAAAACCATTCACTCTCTGCAGTTAACTACAATGTCAGCCTCGTGACCAGCTGCCCTCTCTCAGCCTCTGACTGCCAGGATATTTCCTCTTAGATGTCTCTATATCAAATGAAACAACAATATCTAAAATTTCAAGCCAATTTACAAGCAGTATCCAGCAAGGATAAAAAAAATTCATAGTACTCGATTTATGTTCCAACCCCGCTTGAGGCTTCTCCTTTCCTATTTTCTTATTTTTCCTTTGACTCATTTTTCTTAAACCTAAATTGTTGTTTATTTTGATCTTGTAATATATGAGCCTTCACAAACTAGCCTTATATACCACTTTTTCATGATATGCATCTTTGCAAATTATCTGTATAAAGCCTTTCAGGAATAAGATGAAGAAAAATAAATAAGTGAATAAAAATACATGATAGATAGACAGACAGACAGATAGATATCTCGCTCACTCGCTCGGTCTATGGTCCTTTTTTGGAATTCAGCAATTCACCTTTCCCAAAACATGGGTTCTACCTGGATTTTTCTGTGTTCTCCTCTGCCTACCCTGCCCCTCCAAATATATATTTACATACATAATTTCCTGCCGGAATACTATGTCCCTGTCACTTTCACAACGTTATCTCATTAAACCATCCCTCAGCTCTGAAAAGTTAAATGTTGTGTCTTAAGTGCATTCAGGGAATAGCCCAGAGCCCAAATCTGAACCCTAGTCTATTTGATTGAAGCTCTCCTGGTCTTTTTGGCACTCCATCGAACTTTCTGGTCTCTGTGGGCTTGGCATCTAACAGGATTGAAACACCACGAACTTCTCATTATCACGTATTCCTGCCACCACGCTAGCTGGTGTGAGCCTGGGCAGTACTCCTTCAGCATGTCTCCTTGTCTCCCCAAATCCTATGTCCAGCTCTCAACTCTGTCCCATTAGAGGCAGAGCAAAACACTTGGCCAAAATAAAGTTTATCGTGAATGGTCTGTGGACTATTCAACTCTTATTCCTGGGCTATTTTCTAACTTAGTGCTATCAGTTTAAACTTCAATTGATTATCAAATTTTTTACTCGAGACTCTCAATTCTTTCCTGCATTTTCAGATCTTGGTGGGCTATCTCTACTTACTAATTTCACTCTTATTCTAAATTCTAGGTCTCACTCCCTAAAAAGTAATCTCCCTTCAGCTATTTTATTTCTGTCAGTGAGGTGATAGCTCCATTTTCCCAGAAAACATATACTCTTCTTTCATGTAGACAAAAGGGAATTATAGAGTTTCAAAACATATTTTCAATCGCCATTTCAGTCACCTTCTTCCAACACGAGTCAGAATAGACTCCCAGAATTTTAATCATAAAAAGGAATGAAGTACCGATACATGCAACAAGGCAGATGAAAGAAGTCAGACACATTGTGTCACAAATGATACGATTCCATTTTATCTAGAGTCAATAAATCCATACACACAGAATACAGACTGGTAGTCACCAGAGTCCAGAAAAAGAGGAGAAACGGCTTTTAATAGAAAAGGGCTTTTACTTTGGAATGATAGAAATGTTTTGGAACTAGATAGTGATGGTAGTCGTACAACATCGTGAATGTACTAAATGCCACTGAATTGTTCACTTTAAAATAGTTAATTTTATGCTATGTGAATTTCACATCAATATTTTTTTTTAAAGATTTCTATCAAGTCCATCAGCCTCCAATATCTTCCTATTCCATTCCTTGCTATCTCCTGCTGATAGATTTATCTTCCTGGAACACCACTCTCACTAGGAATCCACTAAAGGTTTCCCTTTTCATCAAGGTTAAACTCATCTGCCTTCAGTGATCAGGGTCTTCAAACTAATTTTCCATAAATATCACTATACATCAATGCTCATCTCCTCAACATATTTCAAATGTGAACACTCAAGCTCATCTCTTGGGCCAGGAATCTAAGGGCCCACCTCAATGTGTTCAGTGACCATCTGTAAGCTTTCTTCATCTTGTTCCAGCTTCTCTGTGCATCACTAATGTCTCGCCTCCCTGAATGCTTTATGCATTTGTGCAGACACTTCTAAAGAAAGCAGTGCTTTCATGTGATAAGTCAAATATGTATTACCTAACCAGACCATAAGCTCCTTTAAGGCAAAATATCATGTCAGAGACATCATTGATTCTCATACTACCTATGTCACTTTTGGGAATGTAAGAAGGACTCAATAAATGCTTCATTGATTACTCACTAGCTACTATTCAGGAAAGTTCATTATCTGTTTCTCCCACTCCTTCTGCAAGCTTATAGTATACCCTTTGTTTGGAACAATCCCCAACCTGCTCTGTGAAGTATTCTCTTTCCATTCCATCATTAGCAAGAAACAGTTTCTCTTATTTAGGAGAAATTGACTATATGCCATCTAACAAAGAAGCACCATTAATATGCACAGTCCCAGGATCTAGGAGCTAGGATAAAAATAGCAATTTACATTAGCTGTCATTCTTTCACGGGGAATTCCTGAAATCACATCCCTTATATTTGTTGTGTTCTATAGAACAGGTAGTCATAGATGGAAAGACTGATAAATACCTCTGGAATGATGCTTAGGAAAAACACTTCAATAGATGCCCTCTCAATGAAAACACACACACCAAAAATAAATAAATAAACAAATAAAATACATCATTAATTGAAAACACTAAATCTTTTGTCCAACCCACTAGTCTTTTATGGCCCTGTTCTCCCTCCCTTGTCCCACATATTTATCATGTGGCATAGGAGAAAAGGCGTTAGTATGCTGAGGCTTTTATAAGGGGTTATGGGTGGATAAAAATGGGGCAAACAGAAATCAGTTACATTAGGAGTTCAAAGAGTGAAGCTGAAGAGGAAGAAATTTTGCCTCTAGACTTGGGACATTCCAATGGCTGCTTAAATGTTTTATAAACCCAGAAAGAATAAAGACAAGCTTAACAGGCCTTACCATTTTAAGTAGCCTTCCCTTCTAAGATGCAAGAGAGCTATGCTATATAACAAAGGTAGAGGTGGATGGGGGTAGAAGCAAGATATAAACATATCAACACCCAACAGACATAGATCCAAACACAGTGGAAATCTGATAAGAGTTAAAATTAACATAGTAAAGAGATTCCAATTATCTTTAATATCAGAGATTTGCCATTTCATGACATTACCATTATATCATTGTGTTTATATAATAATGCCAGTGAAGTCCATAAGCTTTGTTGTTTCATACATTTATAAATGTATTTTCTTTCCATGGTTGAGGTTCTTTCTTTTTTACATATTTTTTATGTTATATTTTCATGAGCAATTCCAATTTGGCTTCAGAACAACATTTTTCCACCCACATGGGAAACCCTGCCAAACCTTCAAGGTTTTGCAATATTCTTTTGTAGTATTCCTTTTATCAGGGAATCAAGCAAATATTAATTTTTTTCTAAAGAGAGAAGTATGCTTTCCTGCCAAGCACACAAGTTACAGTCTGATATAATACGAACTATCAACACATTCTGTATGTTCTCCAAAGACTTCAATCAAGATACCTCAGTAGCTGTTAGCTTCAATGAGAGGCATATGTGTGGAACTAAGGGGCCGAATGTGGCTCTGAGCTCTGAGCCTTTTCATGAACAAATACATAATTTAAGACTTCTTTTCTATCTTTTTTCCTCACCAGTTCATATGATCAATCACTTCATTTTTCACAACCCCAGTACCCCTTAGGTGCAATGGTTCTTAGACATCATGCAGTGGGACTCTTTATTCAACACAGAATATACCTTTACCACAGAAAACCACACAAGTTTTAAAGCAGAGATGACCTGGTCTCAGTTCACAGACAGGACATTAGCCCTACAAACTACAAAGTGGTTTAAATACATTTCTTGAGGTTTAAATACATTTAAAAGCCACCGTGGTGGCAGTTTGAAGGAGAAGAAAGAGGAAAGAATAAAGGCAGCGGTGAGAGAAATAGAAAAAAATTAGGGAAGAAAGATGGCCAAGGAATTTAGTCTCTAGGACAGACACACATGTGGCTTCAGATGTCACACCCAAGTCCTGGATGGAAACGCAATCTGTGGAAATCCTAACTCTGATGAGACCTTCTAGAAGTCAATGTAGCTTAGGATTGTTTAAGTTTTAAATACCAGCAACATCAAGCTAAAACTAACTAGAAACTAGAAAAGAAGGAAATAAGATTCATTGGAGGAAACCACAACAGAGGCAACACAACTCAGGGATTACCGAGGAAAAGATAATTCTCCCACAGTGTAGACTAACAGATCCATATTCTACAAGTTTCTAGTCCTTTAATTAAAAGAAGCCCAGTTGGAAGAGAGAAGAATGTCTATGCATAATGAGTCATCCCATAGCATATAATTTTAAACCTGTAACTCATTATCAATTTAAATCATATTAAATCTGGAATGCAATGATAGATGCTAAGGCTGGCAATGGAATAAAGCCTCACGCTAGTAACTCTGGGTGTGTGTATGTGTGCGTGCGCATCCATGAATATAGTAGTATTGACAAACGACGCCATATGGAGCATCCATTTCCTGAGTTTCCTTGTGATCAGACCACAGTGGTTACTTGATCAAACCATCATAGGATCCGTATTTGCCAATGAGGACATCAAGATGAATAATGAAAGCCCCCTCAAGACCACACATACTAACATGTAGTTTCCCTGCAGAAACTGAGCTCAGCCTTGGTAAGAAAGAAATCACCTAGCATCTGTCAGACTCATTTACCCATTCACTGCAAAATTCTTGGTATGCACATCCCACCAGAGTATTAAGCAAGTATTGGCCACCAAATAACCTGGCCCTACCTCTTCAGAAAGAAATCTTTCTCAAAAATGGAAGAGCTGGGAATTACAGAGTGGAGCTTCAATGCTCCTGACTAGTAACTCTAGCCATGAAATTCCTCATAAAAGAATCAGTGGGCAAACTTGAAAGCAATGCAATTCTTTCTCTTTGTGGAAACCAACATGAATTACCACTTGACTGTCTACTCATTTCCTAAGAGTTACACGTTCTCCCAGGAAAGGACAGAGGATTGAGCCTGACCAGGAGGCAGACTGGCATCCTTCTCTAAATAAAAATGGAGTCCAACTTGATACTATTTGAGATGATTTGTTTAAACATAGGAAACTTGTTTCATTTAATATGTCTCAATAGTCAATGAGTTCATGGCATAATACTCTGAAGAGATTATAAATTCTACTTGGTAGACGAGGAAAAAAAGAGAAGTAACTTGTCTTTGGTCATAATGTAAATGAATAGCAAACTCTATGCAAATAAAAATATATCAATAAAGTTTTAATTCCACTCTTTAGATGTAAGAAAAGTCTAAATAATGGTCATAATCTCTTAGATGTTAGGGCCAAATGTATTGCTATAGTAGTATTCTCTCTGTCTATAAGGTCAGTTTTCCACAGTTCAGATTTTTATGAAGTACTCCATGACTATCACATGAAGGTAAGCAAATAGACCATATGTAAAGAATCCACTAACCAACAATTTTAGGGGCAGTTGAATAACCATTTAAGCAAATATTTACTGTTTTGAATTCAAGACAGTGGATTAACAATACCACAATAACATTTTTCTATGCATATATACAGATTTAAAACCTAAAACCACAAAAAGAATTGGGGGAGAGAGAACATCAACAAATAGAAAAGTTTAACAAATTTATGGGAGATCATAGGCATAGCAATGGTAACCAATGTAGCTAATTGATTTTTTCAGAAAGGCTCAAGTATATATTAAAATCATAAAATAACAACAGGGTACTATAGAAAGTGAAAATTAAGAAAATATGAGCAAGGTCTAAAAAATCAAAATAAAACCATCAATCATATGATCCAACAATTCCACTCATAGACATATATCCAAGAGAAATGAAAACATGTGTTTACACTAAAATTTGGATATGAAAGTTCATACCAAAGTTCATATTATTAAAAATAGTGGAGACAACCCAAATGTCCATCACCTGATGAATGGATTAAGAAAATGTGAGGGGTGCCTGGGTGGCTCAGTCAGTTGAGCATCCGACTTTGTCTCAGGTCATGATCTTGTGGTTCCTGGGTTTGAGCCCCACATTGGGCTCTGTGCTGACAGCCAGCTGAGTCTGGAGCCTGTTTCAGATTCTGTATCTCCCTCTCTCTCTGACCCTCTCTTGTTCTCTCTGTCTCTCTCTCTCTCTCTCTGTCTCTCTCTCTCAGAAATAAATAAAACATTTTTTAAAAATTAAAATAAAAGAAAATGTGATATGTCCATACAACAGAATATTATTCAACTATAACAGAGATGAAGTACTGATACACATTATAGGTAGATAAAGCTTGAAAATACTATTCTAGGTGAGAGAAGCCAGACACAAAAGGCCACATAGTGTGTGATTCCATTTACATAAAATTCCCAGAACAGGTAAATCCATAGAGACAGAAAGCAAATTAGTATGCTCCAGAACTGGGAAGATAGGGAAATGAGAAGTGACTGCTAATGGGTACAGAGTTCCTTTTGGGGTGATGAAAATATTGTCAAGTTCCACAGTTGTGATGGTTGCACAATTCTGTGAATATACTAAAAGCCACTGAATTGTTTACTTCAACTGGGTGAACTGTATGGGATGTGAATTGCATTTCAATAAAGATAGATATAGAGATAAAGATATAAAATCATCAGGCATATAATCCAGAGACTATCTCTGAGCTGGAGAAAAAACAAACAAACAAATGCCATCACCTAAATATGTCACCGGGAAGTTTACAAACCCCAAGGATAATGGGAAGATTCTAACATCTTACAGATTTTCATCTACAAAGGAATGAAAATCATCCTGGTAAAGGATGTGTCATCGGCAGCTCTGGACACCAGAAGACTTTGGACATTGCTTTCAGTGCTGGGAGGGAAGATGATTTTCAATACAGAATCTTTCATCAAACCAAACTATAAATTAAATGAAAATCAAGGAAGACTAAGAACATTTCCCTCCCATATCTCCTATAATAAGAAATTTCCTAAAAATGCACTCCCACAAAATGTGGATAAAAAAAAACCCCAAAAGTAAGAAGATAAGAGATTAAGACAACAGTGAATTCAACCAAGTAGGAATAAAAGAAAGAAGTCCCAAATGCCAGCTGTGTAACAGCTTGGGGGGGGGAGGGGGGGCAACCATCCAGACTACAGCAAGAGGCCAGAGGCTCCTGGAAGGTATCCAAAAATATTTCCTCCATTCCAGGGACTGGATCCCACCTTCGAGAAAGAAAAGCAACTTCTGCATGAGATAAAGGTAAATAAAGATGTAAGTTTAAAATATCCTCATCTCCCATAACAGGCATTTCCCATAACAGAAAATTAGCAGAAAATGTCTAAAACAAAAAAGAAATAGGGAGCTAAGTATATTATTTCATGAAATAAAGGTGCTATAAGAACTTAAATCAAAAACAATTAAAAATTAAATGTGGTTTCCTCTGATAAGCAAATTCAGCGGTAAAGTGGGGAAGGGGCTATTGCTTTTTCATCATAAATCCTTTATGGGCTTTTCAAAACCATTATTATATATTATTTTGATTCAAACTGCTTAATATTTAAAAATAAATTTTCCTTTTACAACTAGGTGGATGGAACTAGAGGGTATTATGCTAAGCCAATTTAGTCAGAGGAAGACAAATTATCATATGACTTCACTCATATGAGGACTTTAAGACACAGAACAGATGAGCATAAGGGAAGGGAAGCAAAAATAATATAAAAACAGGGAGGGGGACAAAACATAAGAGATTCTTAAATATAGAGAACAAACAGAGGGTTACTAGAGGGGTTGTAGAAGGGGGGATGGCTAAATGGTTAAGGGGCATTAAGGAATCTACTCCTGAAATCATTGTTACAATATATGCTAACTAACTTGGATGTAAATTAAAAGAAAATAAGTTTAAAAAAAAATTTTTTTTCCTGAGAAAGAGAGAGGGAAAGGGGGGAGGGAGAGGGGCAGAGGGAGAGGAAGAGAGAGAATCCCATGGAGGTTTTGTGCCCAGCTGGAAGCCCGACTTAGCCAACTGAGCCACCCAGGTGCCCCAAATATAAAATACTTTTGCTTACAGATCACTTATCACTTGTAAAGCACTATGCTACAGTACAAGGAGAGATACCAAGCTGAATAATTTATAGTTTCTATGAGGTGAAACCAAATAGACACAGCAATGATGGGACTTGGTAAATTGACATAAATATTATGAGATGTTACCCCTCTTCCTCAAAAAGGTCCAATGGGTGATTAATTCTGCCTAAAAATAAAGCAAAGTTGTGTAAAAGAGGTGACATTTGAACTAAACCCTAAAGTGTTGGTAGAATTTTGATAGATGGAGAAAGGAAAAGCATATTCTAGTTTGTCCTAAAATACATTCCACAAAAGGACAATCATTTTTAGACATTCCTAACCAAAAGCCAATTGCACCTTCCAGGAAGGAGCTGTTATTTTTGAAATACTCATCTGAAGAGGAGAAGAAATATTCAGAATATTTCATGCTAAGCTCAGACTTACCTGTACCAGAAAATATTTTCTGAGCTTATGAGTCACTTACTTTAAGTATAAAATCCTGAGAGAAACAAGATTATATTGTGTGTCAGTGACCATGAAGATTAAATTCATTTACCTAAAACAGTTTCTGTTGACTTAAATATGCTTTAAGTTGACTTCTCTAATTCTACAATAAAAATAGCAAAGCTTGTTTTATGGGAAATGTTCCCATTGAAGCATGGTTTGAGTGTTTTGTCCTTTTTATACTATTGCTTATTTTGGTAATTTTTAACTCTAAACTCTGATATTTATGGAAGACTTGGATCTAGAAATATATATATATTACTATTTATGCCAACAAACTTGGTCTAAGTATTTCATTTGCCATTATTTTTTTTTTTAAGAAATGAGAATTTTTCCATCCAAAGTCAACTTGGAGTCATATAGGTGATCTACACTAACATTCAATGAGTTTGCTATGAAGTCTTTTGGAGGGAAAAAATCACAAACATTTTTTGACTAAAACAAATGTTTTTGTTGCTGTCAAACATTTTAAAAATAATTATTCTACCTTTTAGCATCTGTGTGCCTCTTACTACTCAAATATACATCAAACTGTTAAGAGGATGAGAAGGGGGATCTGAATATTTTAAAACCTTAAAAAATAGATTTAATAGCAAGTGATGATTTTTCTTTAAGATCATAAAGTTTCATTAAAATCTCCTCTGCCTCCTGTTTATTCTTCCACTTTACCTGCTTAATCTCAACTGCTTTCACATATCAAATTCATTTACTCAGGCAGAGATAAGACTAGTGGGAAAGAAAAAAATGTACCTTAATATTTCAAGTTGACAAATACTTATTAAGTGCCTATTTTGTACAAAGAACTATGCTAGGTGCTCTGGAGAAAACAGAAGTAGTATGACACCCGATCTCTGTTCTCAGTCTTGTGTAGAGAGATTTAAATGGACATGAAGTTGCAAAATAATGCAGTATGGGACTACGCGCCAGTGGAGGAGACATAGCAATTTGCAGTCTTTTAAATTATTTTCTTTGTTTATTTATTTATTTTGAGAGAGAGCATGGGAGAGCATGAGGGAGGGACAGAGAGAGAGAGAGAGAGAGAGAGAGAGAGAATCCCAAGCAGAGTCCATGCTGCCAGCATAGAGCTCAATGTGGGGCTTGAACTCAAGAACCATGAGATCATGACCTGAGCTGAAATCAAGAGTCAGACACGCATCTGACTGAGCCCCTTCAGGCTTCCCTGTAGTCTTTTAGAACAGGTCTCAGATGGAGTTGGAGTGGAGTGAACTGATGGTCTCCAGGAAGATGTGAGCCTTCAGGGCTGAGTTTGAAGGGTGGGGTGGAGAAGAGAAGCAAGCTCAGCCCATGCTACGGCGACAGCATGACCACACTTGCACAGACAGGAAGGAGTGTACTATATTTGAAACTTAAGTTTGACCAAATGGAGGCAAACTCTAAGGGAAGAGTGGGATAAGATTGGAGCTGTTCGGAGCCAATTTGTAAGTGATTATGTTGGCAGAGGAAAGCACTATGGGATGAGAGATGACAGCAAATCAGCTTCTGAGCATGTTCACAGTGCAGCCCTACACGGGGTGACTATTAGGAGAAGTATAAGGTAAAAGATTTTCCAACTTTCCAGATGAGAGGTGATGGAAATCTAAATTATGGAAGTGGAAGAAAAAAATAGAAAAGAGAAAACAGCTTTGGAAAAAAAAGAAGTCAAAGACAGAATCCACAGGATCTGCTTGTTGACTAATTTGAAACAGCTCTTATATGTATATGTATATATAACTACAAACTTCCAATCTCAACATGTCCAGAACTGAGCTCAGAATCTCCGCACCCCCCCCCCAAGTTCCTCCTATTTCTTTATCTCAGTAAATAGTACCTCATCCATCCAGTTATCAGAACCAGAAACCTAGATGGAGAATGATGGCATTCCTCTGCTTTCCTTTCTCATACCCCATTTCCAAGTGATCTCCATGCCTTAATGTTTCTCTATTATTTTTCAAATCTACTCCCTTCTCTCTCACTTTCTGCTATTTTTACCCTGGTCCAGGCCACCATCAGCTCTTGTCTGGATTATCACAAGACTCCTAAACAGTCTCCAGCCATTCATCCCTACGTCTCCCCAATGCATTTTTTTTTCTTTTTAAGTTTATTTTTTATTTTTAAGAGAGAGAGTGTGAGCAGGGGAGGGGCGGGGGCGTGGGAACCAGAGGATCCAAAGTGGGCTCTGGGCTGACAACAGCGAGCCTGATGTGGGGCTCAAACTCACCAACTGTGAGATCATAACCTGAGTGAAGTCAGATGCTCAACCAACTAAGCCACCCAGGTGTCCCTCCCCAAAGCATTCTTAAAACCAAAGCTAGAATTATCTTTCTAAAATCTGATATTAGCAATATTGCAAATTAATCCATTCACATGCCAATCAAATGCAGCTTCTTTATCTTCTTTAATGTTCTTCATGTGTCCTCATTTCATAGAAGAGAATAGGAAGAACTTAAACTTCTATTTTTAAATCTCTTTCAATTAGCTCAAACTTCCCAGGAATTCTATTCTAACTCACAGTCTTCCTCTCTCTTTCCAAAAACACTATCATTTGATAGCCTCTGGGAATCTTTCACCTACACATTAAAAAGATGAGATTTTTCCCCCCAGGTGATCATTCCTTAGTGGTTCCATCTTAGCTTGTCAATCCACTAAATTCACTTATCTCTTTCTTTGTATAAAACTTGGCTTACTTTTGGGGTGCCTGGCTGGCTCAGTCAGTGCAGCATGTGACTCTTGATCTCAGGGTTGTGCGTTCAAACTCCACATTGGGTATAGACATTACTTAAAAACAAAATTGTGAAAAAAAATTTTTTAACAAACTTGGCATTCTTGGAAAACCGAAATCAAGATTTCTCCCCTTTCAGGTGCAAGTGTATATAACTGGTATTAGTAATGTGTGACCTAGTGAAGCCAGTCTATCAGTTTCCATAAAGGCCCTAAAATGGAACATGAGGCCAGCATCAGTGAAGTGTTCTCTAAGAATTTTGAACAAGAACATTAGGATTATCCTGTGAATACTTCAATATTTTTTGCCTTGTATTTTTTTACTTTTTCCTGATAAAAGGAATAAAATTATTGTAAAACTAGATCTGATATTTAAAAATCAACATAAAAGGGGGCATAGTAGCTATTATTTTGTGTATCCACCCCTCTTTCCTTCTTATGTTAACAGACACTACCAATCTTACAAAGGGGTTTTACACAACTCAGTTTGTAGTCTTAATCCTTCCTGACACAGCAACTGGTCCAGGGATGGGCACATGAATGAGATAGAACTACTGAAAGTCTTACCAGGATTTCTTTACTGGGCATACCAAGTGAGGAATCACTTGTTTCTCAAGTCAGTAAATTAAAGATTATCTATGGGCATGTCAGCATTTCTCTCACCCCCTCCATCATAGAGAGAGCCAGGCTCCCATGGAAGAAAATGGAGCTGGCTTCAGAGGGAAGCAGAGATAAGACAGATAAAGAGAGAGACCTGACATTATTGTGATCTCCCCTTTGGTCATCGCTAAGGGTGGTGAGACCCTTGCCCTTTCAGTTAGTTACATTTGTCAGTACCTTTCCTTTTGTTGTTTAAGCCAAAGTGGGCTTCTATCAGTGCAACCAAGAGTCCTGACAATTCAGGATAAAGGATAAAGACATACCAATTCAGAATCCTGGTGTTAATTATGAGCTTTGGAATCAGACAGACCTGGGTTCAAATTCTGACTCTTGCTCAGTCTTACGTGACCTTGGATAAATTACTCAACCCTCAGCTTCTTAAGTCTCAAATGGGAAGAGATAGCACTTATTTTTCATATTTGTGGGGATTAGGTACCATACATCTAGAGAAATACTACATTTTTCAGAAGAGGGTTTGATCAGAGAGCTGTACTTTAGCTGGTCCCTGGCAAGACAACATAAACATGGAGTCCTCCTGGGAGATAAACACATAGGAATTTCTCTCAAGGAGTGCACAATCCTTTTGGCTCACACGAGCCATTCCCTTGCTCTGATCCCATATTCACCAAAGTGCTTCTGGACATGGCCAGACCATTGGACAATTCCTCTACGACAAAGTGGAGGCTAACAGGACTGGGATCCCTTTCACTGCTGCCTTTGCATCTGGTTTTCAGTGTTGTCCTATCCCTTTGGCTGCTTGCCTCCAAGGAAGATGATGTCCAGTGTGCTCCTACCCTCCAGGTCTGGGTGGCCCACAAGGGCCAGAGAGCTAATGCAAATGCAAAGCAGGCTGTATGGGAGTTGGAAACAGAAGGGACTTGCCCAAACATGGCATGTTTTATCTTCTCAGTTCCAGCTGATTGCTGCATGTGGAAATATAGACCCAGCATTGACAGATTACCTGATTTTGAAAAGAAGCTGGAACGCAAGTTTATTAAATAAACTTAATATTTAATATTAAGTTTATTAATATTAATAAAAACTTAATATAAAACTTAATATTTAATAAACGCAAGTTTATTAAATAAACTTAATAAATAAATAAATAAATAAATAAATAAATAAATTTCTAGAATAAGGCTCTCCTTAAAAATTTTAAATGCTATGTAGGCCAGACAACACCTGCTTAGTCAACAAGTGCCAGTTTTAATATGGTGCTCTGAACATGGATGACATCAGTCAATAGCTTCACTGCCACATCTTTCTTCCATACTCCCCTAGTACTGACTGGAGTAAGTGTATATTCCTTGAAAATTCTCTGTAAAACTTTCATTATAGAATGCAGGACTACATGATGCAGATGAATATTTAATAAAATCTCTTAATAATTTTAAAAATCCATTTAGAGGTACAGATATGCCTCCACTGTCTTGCAAACTTTACCAAAACAACAGTAAAAGGATTCGTTAAGACATAAAGTCCAAAGACAAAGAAAATGAGAGATATGATGACAGCTACTAAATTTTAGAAACTGAAGAGCAGAAAGATTAGTGGTAAATTACTTAGCAAATCTCAGAAAGCAAACAGTGGGGAAGCCAAGCGTTGATGAGATTATACTACAGTACCCCCAAAACTTTGGAAATGGGCAACACTGAGGAATCTCAAACCGGGAGGAAAGTAGTGCTAAAAGCCAAGAGGACTGGTTAGAAGTATGATTAAGCAACAATTTTAAAATTCTGATATTTCTACCCTACTCCAACAGAAAATAGGAATTAAGAGTTAAGCCTTACTGTCTGGAGACAGTAGAGAAAGTCTGTGGCTCAAAGGATACCAAGCTAAGTCAAAGGCACAGGGGCCATTCTGAAAACAAAGCAATTCATTGAAAGTATACAAACTGAATGCTGAAATCCTGAGCTTTCTTCTCCCACCAGACCCTAAAATGCTGA
Source organism: Proteles cristata cristata (assembly GCA_017311185.1). Taxonomy (NCBI): domain Eukaryota; kingdom Metazoa; phylum Chordata; class Mammalia; order Carnivora; family Hyaenidae; genus Proteles; species Proteles cristata. Next base: position 250,524 of record JAESUZ010003262.1, read on the forward strand.
CAGTCAGAATTATATTCCTCAGGAAAGAGATCAGCCCTGATTTGTTTGGGAGAATACAATCAGGCTTAGGTAAAAGAATTGAAGATGTTAACACTATGGATTCTCCAATAAAATGTCCAGTGAAGAAGACAGTAGGAAAAGCCTACCTCCATGCCAAGAGACTCCAAATAGCTTTTAGTGCCCCACTCTTAAATGCGGACACACAACCAAGGATCACCAGACATTTAAGAAAGCATCTAATGAAAAAGACAGTGTGGAAAAAGGGGCACCTGGGTGGCTCAGGAGGTTAAGCATCCAGCTCTTGATTTTGGCTCAGGTCACAACCTCATGGTTCATGAAACTGAGACCCACATAGGACTCTGTGCTGACAGCATGGAGCCTGCTTGGGATTCTCTCTCTCCCTCTCTCTTTGCTCCTCCCCTACTCTCTTTCTCAAGACAAATAATTTAAATAATCGGCATTAAAAAAAAGTGGGGGCACCTGGATGACTCAGTTGCTTGAGTTTCCAACTTTTGCTTTCAGCTCAGGTCATGATCTCAGGGTCCAGAGACTGAGCCCCACATTGGGCTCCGCATTGAGAGTGGAGCATGGTTAGGATCCTCTCTCTCCCACTGCCCCTCTTCCCCACTCACAGGCTCTCCTTTTTCTTCTTTTTTCTAACTAAAAATTTTTTTAAAAAATTAAAAAACAAAAAAGATAGTGCAGGAGAAAGAACTCAATGAGCAGAAACATTACCAAAAAGTACCATTAACAACCTAACAGAGGTAAATTAGCAACAACAAGTCAGGAAATAAAGAAAGAGGCTTTAGAAATTCAAAACTAAAATAGGAGAAATAAAAAACTCAAAAGGTCATCTTTTGAGATTCAAAGGTCATCTTAAGAAAGGATTCCCTAAAGAAAAGCAAAAAGGCAGTGATGGAAAATTGGGAGATTAGGTCCAAATCAGAGGATTTGTTCAGCACAGTCTTTTTCCAAATGATAAAGTTTCAGAATGAAAGAATAGATGGAATGGATGGAATTAAATCATCAATAAAATAATTTAAGAAAATGATCCAGAACTAGAAGGTATGATTTTCCTGACTGAATATTTGAGAGGGTGGGGGTACTTAAATATTTTTATGGATAAATGATCAATTAAAGATAAATATTAATATTTATTTTAATTAGCATCAGAAATAAATGGATCAATTAGAGATTTATTCAATAGATGAATCCACTGAATTTATGGATAAATACTCAAAAAAAGAATTTACAAAAATACCATCAAGCTCTTTTAACTTTCAACTTCTAGTATTTGTTTATGAGCAAATTCCTATCATCAATTCAGCCACTAATCATTCCTGGCACTGAGTGGATATTAAGCAATGTTTGTTTTTTGAATGAACATGAGAATAAATGTCATAAAAGAAAATATTCTCATCAGTCACAAAATTTAGAGTAAAACATTATTTTCACTATCCCCTGATGTCTCTCATTCACTTGTCATTATCTGGCACCCGTACTTCTTTCTTACATTCTTCTTATTGTTACATATTCACAAGAATCTTACTTTAAATTTTCTACCTTCTCAGTGCCTTTGCATTAAAACAACAACAACAACTTTAAGAAATGATTGACAATTTCTAAATGAAGATACCACTTCCTCCCAACCCCAGGGAAGGGATGAGACAAATGTCTCATAATGGGATTTAGATAAAGAGCAAGGCAGATTTACTTTAGCTGGTTCAATGCATCAGTCTGAAATGAGGCTGTGTATCCAGAAAATGGGTAAAGCAGGTAGGCTGGGAATGAAAAGAGACAAACTAGGTGCACTTGAGACTATCCCCACCCTGGGTCTCTCCTTGGATAGTTAATTCACTCAGATTGGAATGCCATAAATTTCCAGAACACCAGACACGCCCAGGTTCCAATGCAAGTACAAAAACATATTCTGTCGCCAAATCCAAATTATTTTTGTATCATCTACCATTTGAGATTACGTCCTGTTTTTCCCTTTTTCCCCAGAACAGATAAGCAAGAATCGACTCTGTAGTCATCAGCTAACAGAAAGAAAATGGGATTAAATGAATTGACCAGAAATGCTGCAGGGTCTCAATAGACTGGTGAATAGAAGAATTTGGTTTCTTATCACATCCTCAGCTCAGTCACTTATGCAATAGGGTAACTGCTTACATCAATTTCACTGTTAGGTGAGAACAACATGTCTTTCTTTCTTCCTAGCATGCTGTGAAAGCTACAAAGAAAACATCTGAAAATACTGAAATACTTGGAAAAAAATGATACCATAGATACATGATCTTATCACCACACTCCAGTGTAGTGTGCCATTTTCTTCGTATACAGAACAAACAAAATTCTTCCATAACAGACACAAAGATCAGAAAAGCAAAGAATACCACTCTGCTTTGTGCATAAATCTTTTATTGGGAGGGTGAAAGAAAATAAATTTCTATCTTCAGTCATATGCATTTGTTTGATTTCAATTAATGGCATATGTATTCAAATGAGAAAACTTGGCCCATAACTTTAACTAAGGTTTGGAATTCAGTCTTCACAAATGAATTATAAATGTTCCCTGAAGTTTGGAGGAAATAGAAGAGTATTATTTTAGGTTACTCTTCATTCCAATTTCATTCAGAAATTTCAAGCCACTGATATCTCTAAAAGATAACATTAAAAAAAAAACTTACCTAGAGGGCAAATATGACAACATGGTCCCTATTTCATAAGATAAAGGACATTACTGACTAGTAGGAGCCTATGCAGGAGATTGACATTTTTTTAACTTCCAAGCTACAAGTCTAGATCTATTGATCCCGATGGCAAAATTCCAGGAAGAATTCCATGCATGTGTTGTAGATAACTAAATATGCATTAGGTCAGCATATAAAACGTGTTTCACATCACGTGCCAACTCCAACTAATTGTTCTTAGTTTCTAGAGCACCTTACTGAAAAAATTCTGACACTACATCTAGCATCAGTGATAGAACACTATTATTAACCAACAATGTACCACAGTCACAGGAATGGGAAGTGGTGACATATGCATGATATGTGCTGTCTCTGGGATAGAAAGTAAATGTCCCCTAACACAGTGACTTTCATGATTAGTTATTACTGTTTAACTTAGATGGTACTAATATTATTTTGTTATTGAGAACCCACAAATTACCAGTCCCCATGCTTTTGACATTTTCCCAATAGGGTTATCTTAATATTTCTCACAATAATCTTCTGATAGATATATTATTTTTTTAATGTTTATTTATTTTTGAAAGAGAGAGAGACACACACACAGAGTGTGGGCAGGAGAGGGGCAGAGAGGGAGACACAGAAGCTGAAGCAGGCTCCAGGCTCTAAGCTGTCAGAACAGAGCCCAATACTGGACTCAAACTCACAGACTGGGAGATCATGACCTGAGCCACAGTCGACCACCTGGGTCAACTGACACCGTGGGCCTGACACCCCAGGTTCATTGGGTGTCACCCAACCTGGAGTACAAAAACACATAGCTGAAAAACCTCTGATGGTACTTTCTGTAGCAAGATGACTTACACTTGTCAAAGAGAAAAAATAAAAACGGCTGGCTCAATGTTTCCCAACCTCACTGCTTCAAAGAGCTCTTCCCTACAGAGTCTGTTCAAAACCTCCCTCTTACATCGCTTTTCCCCCTCAGCACACAAATATGCACAGGTCTCCTCTATTCTATACTGGACTTAAATCACACAGGTATTTCTCTACCAAACCTTCCTGATTCCTCCTGATTTCTGACACTCTGCCTCTGCTCCCTCACCTCCAGCTCTCCCGCTCCACTCCTCCCATGGGATTCAAAACTCACAACGATGGCAACAAAGCAAAAATCCATGTCCTCTGCTCGGGTGCCTCTCTATACTCTCTTGGTGTCCCTTGAGAAGGCCCTTCCCTCCCTTGGCTTCTTCCATGAGACTCCTGTACATCCCCTCTTCCTTTGTGACCATTCATCCTGTTTCCTTCAAAGGAGTCATTCTCACTCTGTGCATTCCGTGCCCCCAGAATGTCTCCCTCCATCCTCTACACTAGATTTCAGCAAATTTTCCACATTTTCATAATAAATATTTTATATCTCATGGGCCGTCAGGTCTTTGCCACAAGTACTCAACTAGCACCATTGTTATCTCCAAAGCTGCACAGAAGATATGTAAAGGACTGTATCTGTATTCTAATAACATTTTATTTATGGACATTAGAATTTAAGTTTCATATAATTTTTAGGTATTACAAAATTATATTCTTTCTCAAAAAATGTTTTCCAACCATTTAAAACATTCTTAGCTCATAGGTCCATACCAAAATAGGCAGCAGGCTGGACAGTGGATTGTCAACCCCTGATCTGCACAACAAAATCCAACCCATCTTTAAAATCTGACTTCCTTCTCAAAGCCTTCTTTAAGGACCCCAGATCAAGGGACATCTTCTTTCTCCAAGTAAATACATCTATCAATTCAGCTAGCAACTATCATTATAATCTTATCTCATTATTTCTATTATTGCATGAACACCCCCTCAAAAATGGTTTAGATATTTTACTGGTTTTACACTTTTCATATATATAAATCCTATCTTTCTAAACAAACTACAAAAGCCTTAAGAATAGAAACAATGTCTTTGAGTGCCTGGGTGGCTCAGCAGGTTAAGCATCCGACTCTCGATTTCAGCTCAGGTCATGATCTCATGAACCGTGAGATCAAGCCCCATGTAGGGTTCTGCTCTGACAATATAGAGCCTGTTTAGGATTCTTTCTCTGTCCCTCCCCCACTCACACAGGTGTGCTTGCACTCTCTCTCTCTCAAAATAAATAAATAAACTTTAAAAAAAAAAAGTCTTAAAGTTGTTTACCCCCCCACACAGTGTCTTGCAGATTGTAGGTGTTCTATAAATGTTTGTTTGTGATATAATGTTAACATTAGCAACATATTTTAGAAGCTTTTTAAAACATGTTTGTTTATTTTTGAGAGAGAGAGAGAAACAGTGCGAGCGGGGAAGGGGCAGAGAGAAAGACACAGAATCTGAGGCAGGCTCCAGGCTCTGAGCTGTCAGCACGGAGCCCAACGCGATGCTCCAACTCGTGAACCGCGAAATCGTGACCTGAGCTGAAGTCCGATGAACATGAGCAGTGTATTTTAAAAGACTATATTATTACACAAAGCCAGTTCTATATCAGGCACTGGCTAAAAGCTTTCATATACTTTAATAATCCTTTCAATTAACCCTCACAACAGTATAGTGATGCAGGTAGTATTATTCCCATTTTACCAAAAAGGAAACTGAGACTCAAAGGCAATTGACTCACCCATATGATCCAAACCCGTTAACTTTATACCCCACACTTCTACATTTGCTTCATTTCAGAGACTCTTTTTCAAATCATGTTTTATCATAATCCCTGTCATGGTTGAAAAGAATGGAGCCAAGTATAAGTATAAAGTTTACAGACATTTGATAAGCTTATTTTATCCAAGTTCCTCTATCCTTGACCCTTCACTGTTCTTAACCCTCAAAATCCAATCTATCACCAATTGTTTTTTACTGACTTTCAGTTCTACTCACTTCAGTCTTCTTTGCAGAATCACTTCAAGGCCTCCAACTCATTTTTCACTCTACTTCAGAGACATTTCTAGAGCACAAATTTGCTCATGTTGCTCTTTTCCTTAAGCCATCCAAAAATGTCACTTTGCCCTGAGAAGGAATGGCATACATCTCCTCAAGTGGTATATAAGGGACTCCAGGGACACCTGAGGGGCTCAGTCGGTTAAGCGTCTGACGTCAGTTCAAGTCAGGATTTCTTACTTCTTGGGTTTGAGCCCCACGTCGGGCTGTGTGCTGACAGCTCAGAGCCCGGAGCCTGCTTTGGATTCTGTGTCTCCCCATCTCTCTCTGCCCCTCCCCCACTCATTCATTTTCTCTCTCTCTCTCTCTCTTTCTCTTTCTCAAAAATAAATAGTAAGCATTAAAAAAAATTTTTTTTAAATGGGCCTCCACCATGTGAACCCTGCCTCACCTCTGGCCTCACCTGGCACTGCGTGTGCCCTCCTGTTCTGTGCACCAACGTATTTCACGTTGTTCCATCAGGACACAGCCTCTGTACTCAGTTTGGCCACTTGCTCTCTAGGGAGGTTTCTGTTGCTCTCCTCAGCAAATGGAAAGAAAATGGAAGACCTGGAGAACATGGGATACCTGGAGGGCCATGACCCAGATGCCGGATCCTGTGCCATGGGGCCCTCTGCTTTGAATTCTCTTCTTCCCACTCTTTACTTGGTTAATCACCATGTACCCTTCAAGACTTATCTTTTGAATATATGAAAGAATGGTATCTTCCTCTCTTTTTAAAAACTTTTTTAAATGTTTCTTTATTTCTGAGAGAGACAGAGACAGAGTATGAGTGGGGGAGGGGCAGAGAGAGAGGGAAACACAGAATCTGAAACAGCCTCCAGGCTCTAAGCTGTCAGCACAGAGCCAGACGCGGGGCTCAAACCCATGAACCGTGAGATCATGATCTGAGCTGAAATCTGACACTTAACCGACTGAGCCACCCAGGCACCCCTATCTTCCTCTCTTTTGACCACAATCCATACTACAATGGACATTTCTTCCTCTGTACTGTGTTTCCTATCTGCACCTCTCTATTACCTTGTTTTACAAGAAGATCTTCTGCCTCTATACATTTGGTCACCTCATTACTAACCTGATCTCCCAATTTATATACTGACTGCTGTACGGGCTGTTCGATGCTTCTTCCATCTGTCCACTGTCCACATTCCAAGATAACCAGATGGTGCACATCAAAAAAGTTCTAGAAGGAAAACTCTGTATTTATATCTCCTATACACAGGATGACCAGTCTACCTACTAATTGCCCATATTCTTTACCCAGAATACTCCCTTATAACTTCCCCCACAACTCCCAACACCACCAACACTTCAGTTGCCCTTCAGGATCCAGGTGGGCTACCATCTGTAGAAGACACAGAGATGCACCACCCAATCTCTTTTCAAGTAAGGATTTGGTGTCCAGCCACGGGGGTGTGATCAGCAGACAGACAGCTATAAACTCTTCCTGCAGAAAATGCCTTTGACTGAGGTCAGGCCCTTCCCATGAAAGCCTACATGTATTGACTAAGAAAGGTAGGGATATAAAGATGCAGTCATTTGGACCCAACATGAAACAACTATGATTCACTCCAGACTTCCCTGTTGGGATGGCCGAGGTTTAATTAGATCTATATTCCAATTTGACCTCTTCCTCTGCCCATTTTTGCTTTCTGCACTTTCCTTCCTCAGGTATTAATTCCTAGTAAACATCTCACACACAAACCTTCACTCAGAGTCTGTTTCCAGAAACAGACTGGAGGCTAAAAGCACAAAATGAAGGTATGTAGAGGGCCATACTCTCTCTGAAGGCTCTAGGGAAAGATCTCTCTTTGCTTCTGCTTATCTCGTGGTGGTAGCCAGCAGCCCATGTACCTCTCAGCTTGGAGCTGTTTCTCTTCTATCTCTTTCCCCATCATCAGCCTTCTTCCGTGTGTGTGTGTGTGTGTGTGTGTGTTTGTGTGTGTGTGTGTGTGTGTGTGTGTGTTCCCATGGCATTCTCTTCTCTGCCTGTGTCTCTTTCATGCTTCTTATAAGGTCACTGGTCATACTGGATTTCGGGCCCATCTTGTTGCAATATGATCTCAGCTTAACTCACATTACAAAGGCCCTATTTCCAAATAAGGTCACATTTGAGGGTACCAGAGGTTAGGACTTGAACATAACCTTTTGGAAGACACAATTCAATTCATAGCAATACTACACCAGTACAACCTGAAATATTTTTTATTATTTTTAAGTCTATTTATTTATTTAGAGAGAGTATGTGTACATGAGCAGGGTAGGGGCAGAGAAAGAGAGAGAAAGAGAGAATCCCAAGCAGGTTCCATGACATTGGTACAGAGGCCGACGCAGGGCTTGATCTCACAAACTGCAAGATCATGACCTGAGCCGAAAAACAGAGTTGGAGGCTTAACTGACTGAGCCACCCAGGCACCCCTAACCTGAAATTCTTTATTGGATACAATTCACATCTTCTCTACTTACTAATACCATTGATAAGAGTCTCTGGGACGCACACATACACACACACACACATACTTTGGCTTCTGCCTAAAAGACTGACCAGTTAGAACTAGAATGAGGGAGAAGCTGATTTCAAAAATATTCTAACCATACTTTGCTAAGACTAATAGTCATATATCCTAAAATTTAATAGTAACCTGAAGTTTAAGAATCACACCCATGAGGGGCGCCTAAGTGGCTCAGTCAGTTAAGCATCCAACTTCAGCTCAGATCATGATCTCATAGTCCATGAGTTTGAGCCCCACTTTGGCCTCTGTGCTGAGAGCTTGGAGCCTGGAACCTGCTTTAGATTCTGTGTCTCCCTCTCTCCCTGCCCCTCCTCCACATGCTCTCACTCTCTTTTTATTTCAAAAACAAATAAACATTATTAAAAATATATTTAAAGAATAAGAATGTGTCTAAAGAATCACACCCATGACATAGTGTTGAAATTCATCATGCCTACACTTAGAGTCCGTTAAAGCTACCTGTCTGGCTTTGGTATAACTAAGGAGCCTACTTAAAAAAAATATATCAAAAAAGCTTTTTACATTCTTTTTTCTTTTCTTTTTTGTTTTCCTTACAAACCATGTATGTTCCAAAGCCTCCTGGTACAGTCTTCCATGTATAAAGACAAAGCTCGATTCATCACTAAGACTTGTATTTGAGCTGCTTTCATAGTCATGTGATAGATTTCCACTGATCCCCCACATGGTCTCCTGGTTGGCCCGGCTCAGCGGTGCAGTCTCGGGCCACAGCATAGAGGAGGGCTGACAGGCCTGTGGTGACCTCATTTGCTCTACCCTCTCAACAACTGAGTTATTCAGGCTTGGAGTAGGTGGTGTTCTCTTTAAGGTTACATGTGAAACTGATTCTCATTTGAAAGCACTTTTGGGGTACAACACAAGTGACATGTTTTCTTCCAAGCACAGCAGTGTAAATATCATTATCAAGACTTGTTTTTTGAAGCATTCCCTCGTGGCAAGTCGGGTCACCAGGCTTCCACATGCTAGTCTGAACTCAATCAGGCCATGACATATATTGCTTTGCCTTAGAAGAACCTATCTGGAGACATGAACATTCTATGTGATATGGTGACAAAATAACACACTTGTTACAGTCTAGGTATAAAACACTACTATTTCCTTTGAGTATGTTTTCTAGAGACTTTATCTTATCTCCCTAACCTAAAATAATGGACTTTTCTAAGAACAAGAATATCAGAGAATAAATTCGTTATTTTGGTATTTATGGAAAAGCCGGTCAAGAAGTACCATAGACTAACAATAGTGCTTATTGTAACTCTGTGCATTTAAATGTTCTTCAAAAGCAGTGCAACTTGGGATATAAATTACAGCTGGGAACCATCCAAGAGTTGACAGGACTAGTTATTGATCATGCCTAGGTTTTCATTTTATATATATATAATATATATATACATATTATATATATTATGTATATATTATATACATGTATATATTATATGTATATTATATATATTATATACATGTATATATATACACACAAATATATATATCTTTCATTTTCATGTCTTTATATATATTATAATATATATAGAGATAGATAGATAGATGATAGAAAGAAAGAAAGAAAGAAAGAAAGAAAGAAAGAAAGAAAGAAGAAAGAAAGAAGAAAGAAAGAAAGAAGAAAGAAAGAAAGAGAGAAAGAGAGAGAAAGAAAGAGAGAAAGAGAGAGAGAAAGAGAGAGAGAAAG
>JAESUZ010003262.1:260489-371044 GCA_017311185.1 Proteles cristata cristata
ATAGATAGATAGATAGATAGATAGATGATAGAAAGAAAGAAAGAAAGAAAGGAAGGAAGGAAGGAAGGAAGGAAGGAAGGAAGGAAGGAAGGAAGGAAGGAAGGAAGGAAGGAATGAAAGAAAGAAAGAAAGAAAGAAAGAAAGAAAGAAAGAAAGAAAGAAAGAAAGAAAGAAAGAAATCCCAGAACTCTGGGATCATGACCTGAGTTGAAACCAAGAGTCAGATACTCAACCGACTGAGCCACCCAGGTGCACCTAGGTTTTCATGTCTAATTTTTTTTAATGTTTTGCTTATTTCTGAGAGAGAGAGAACGTGCGAGCAAGCACACACAAGTGGGGCAGGGGCAGAGACAGGAGGACAGAAAGGATCCAATGCGGACTCTGCACTGACAGCAGCAAGTCCAATGTGGGACTCGAACTCACAAACTACAAGATCATGACCTGAGCTGAAGTCAGATGCTCAACTGACTGAGCCCCCCAGACGCCCCCCAGGTTTTCATTTCTAGAACATACTGGTTGTGTGTGCACGCTGGCTCTACCACTGCCTCCCAATGTGGCTCCTGGGCAAGTAGTGAACATTTCTGTGTCCCTATTTCCTCATCCGCAAAATGGGAGAATGATAGCATTTTAGAAGGTTAATTGAAGATTTTAAGAGTTAATAGCTGTAAAGAGTCAAATCAGTGCCTGGCAGATAGTAAGTACTCTGTGTTAACCATGTCCAGTGAAGGCACAGACCTATATTGTTTTGTTCACAGCTCTACAGCGAGCACAGGGAACACTTTCCTGTATGTAATAGACTCTTGATTAATTTGGTGTTTTGAAACTTATGGATATTTGACTTTTATCAATGTTACTAGTACTTAACATGGTATAATAATGTCTTAATGGCATAAGTACATAAAATATTCAACCTTCCACATTACCTGTTTTTCACAGTAAACATTTATTTTACTGACTCTTGGATAAAACACATTGTCATCCATCACAGCGGATGTATGAACAAGAGTTTATGTCAGGGATTTTTACATTTTCTTCTCTGGTGCCTGTTTATGTATGTACAACTGCTTTGCTCCAGAGAAGATCTCAGACAACTTCATAAATATTTTACTTTCAGTTCTGCATTTTACTTTCAACCTTGTGTTTTACTTTTAGTTCTACTATAAACATTTAAATGATGTGAAGACATTTTCCCACTTTCCAGGGAGATCTAAAACTTGTGCATGTCTTTTGCTTTTGCTTTTTAGAGGGCTAAAGAGACAAGAGAGTGGTGACATTTAATATTTAAGAAGCAAATGAGCAGAATACCTGGTGCCATTTGATAGCAAAATATGAGTCAGGAATGACATGGGGGTGCCTGGGTGGCTCCGTCTGGTAAGTGTCCCACTTAGCCTCAGGTCATGATCTTATGGTTCCTGAGTTTGAGCCCCATGTCAGGCTTCATGCTGACAGCTCAGAGCCTGGAGCCTGCTTCAGATTTTGTGTCTCCCCATCTTTCTCTGCACCTCTCAAGCTCATGCTCCCTCTCTCTCTCCCTCAAAAATAAAAAAAAATTCAGAATAACATTAACGAGCCATATATCCCTGAATGCTAGAACAGCATTTATGTAGAGTGAGGCTGCAGAAGCTAACCGCATAGGTAGGACAAGACACATACCTTTTTTTTCCTTTTTTTTTTCTTGCTCTTGTCAAGATGTGAATCAGAAAATCCATGGCACACTGAATAACTGGTGGATGAGGAAGATTCTTTCTTCAACAGTGCATGAATTTTAGAAAAAAATTACCTTCTGTCTATGCTAAATCACTCAGAGTTAAGTGATCTAGAACAATACTACAAGAAATGAAGTCATTTCTATACAATATGTATAATGCAGGAAAATTCTGTGGTCTGTTTGTTTTACACAATGTCAGAAGTTTCCAAATACATGGAAATTTACCTTTACTCTGGGGATGGGCTGGATTTCTCACCTTTTCCTCTGGCGTCCTGACCCTCATTGTAGATGAGCAAAGCAGCTTTTACCGTCCTTCTCCCCATGTTCTCCCTCAGCCCCTTCCTCGATGCCTCTCCGGCTCCCTCTCTTTAACCTCTCTCTCCTCTTCCTCCCTCCTGAGCACTGAAGTGGAGAATTAGATGTTTACTAAACTGCAGACGAACTTTATTTGGCAAATACTGATCTAGATGAAGCCCATAGAAGAACAACATGTGCACATATTTTGAAGTAGAGTAAAAATAACAACAACAAAAAAAAAAACCCCACATTTTTTAGAAGTATTCTTTGTTTCACATCTCCTGGCACATAACTGAGAAAATATGAGGAAGAACACTAAAAGAAAACTCTAGGCTATAAGGTCAAATTCTTAAGAGAGTTTAGGTTCATTCTCGGTCTCAGTGAGTAAATACATAATTCTAGAGTTAGTTTTCTATCTCTCATTGCTCCATATTTGAACACTCTTATTTTGCTACCTTTGGAAATGTTTTGTAAAATCATGGTATCTTCCCTTCAGTGATTTTTCTGCCAGAACTTTTTCACCACCAAATCCTTCTAAGAGGTTAAGATGTCCTTTTCAATGGAAAGAATTGAAAAGCCGAGGCAAGATACTAAGAACCAGGAAGGAAGAAGAGAACAAAACTTGCCACAGAATCCAAGTTCAGAAGCTGTTTCAAGAAAACAGTCCACATTACAGAATGTTGCTGACACCAAAGCCATAGGAGAGTTCATCAGAAGGCAATTTGTCACTTAGGAGCTAACTTTGACCCACTGAAAAAGCAGCTTCAGTCAATGGCGAAGCCAGAAACCAGATTATAGTGCATTGAGAGGCAAAGAGAAAGTAAGAATGTAAAAGCAATTCAACAGTCCTTTCTAAATCCTTGTCTCAACTGTTTTTTTCTATGAGATTTCTTTCAGAAAACTTCCCTTTCTCTATAGAAACAGCCATCACAGGCAGATATTTAAAATATATTTATCTAGCCAGTGGGTTAAATACAAGCATGGCAGGTACAAGAGATCAATATGATAGAAAAGATAAGACAGAAGGTAAGAACCTTACATAATTCAAATCATGTTAACATCGGGGCATCACAAAATAAGAAAGGGGCTATTTTTAAAAGTCTCATTTCAGTTTCATTGCCATTATCATGTGTTTATGCCTATTACATATTTTAGCACCATGTTAAGTTAAGGACTGTTGAAAAAATAAATGATTCTAACCTTTAGTCTTACTCGCAGATTAAAAGTGTCAAGGAATACCATTCTGATACTATCATGATAGGTACATAATAAAATATAAGCAATTGGGGCGCCTGGGTGGCTCAGTCAGTTAAGTGTCCTACTTTTGGTTTCGGCGCAGGTCATGATCTTGTAGTTTATGAGTTCGAGCCCCACCAGGGGCCTCTGTGCTGGCAGCATGGAGCCTGCTTAGGATTCTCTCTCCCTCTCTTTCTGTCCTTCCCCCACTCACACTGTCTCTGTCTGTCTCAAAATAAATAAATCAGCTTTAAAAAATGTTAAAAAGTAATAAAATGTAAGCAATCATACATTAACTTTTATATGAATATTTGGATAAATGCCTAAGTATTGAAACCTAACTTTGAAAAGGAAGGAGAGCATGAATGAAAAAATAAATAGTTCCATTCCAGACAATGGAATATTGTTCAGTACTGAACAGAAATGAGCTATCAAGCCATGAAAAAAAAAAATGAAGGAAATTTAAATGCTATTACTAAGTGAAGGAAGCCACTCTGAAAAGGGTACATACTGTTTAATTCCAACTACAAGACATTCTGGAAAAGGCAAAACTATGGAGAAAGTGAAAATGTCATTGATCACCAGGAGTTATTGGGGGGAGGGATGAATGGCTGGAGCACAGAGAACTTTTAGGGCAGGAAATCCACTCTGTGTGATAATAATGGTGGATACATACCCTCATCCAAACCCACAGAGTATGCGACTCCAAGAGTGAGCCCTAATGTAAACTATGGGCTTTGAGTGATTATACTGTGCAGTGTAGGTTCCTCAATGGTAGCAAATGTGCCAACCTTGTCAGGGATGTTGATAATGGAGGAAGCTATCCATGTAGGGGAAATTTCTCATTTCCTCCCAATTTGGCTGTGTAGCTTAAACTGCTCAAAAAAAAGTTTTTAAAAAAGGAAAGAAGAACACCAGTTGGAAATAAAAATCTAAGGAGATAGTTGAACTATCATATCAAAATATATTCATTAAGTTGAATTGTTTTTGGTTTTTAATCTGAGAAAGAGAGAGCATGAGTGGGCAAGGGAGAGCGCAGAGGGAGAGAGAGGGAAAGAATGAGGAAGAGAGAGAGAGAGGGGGAGAGAGAGAGAGAGAGAGAATTCCAAGCAGGTTCCATACTCAATGCAGAGTCCAACACAGGGCTCAATCTCACAACCCTGGGATCATGACCTGAGTCAAACTCCAGAGGCAGATGCTCAACTGACTGAAGCACTGAGATGCCCCAAATTGGTCTGTTTATTAGCAAAGATGGTTCTTTTACTCCCACCTCTGTTTCAGCCACTGAGCTAATCATAATGAGGGGAGGGGGAAAGAGGGAGGTGTGCAAGATATAAGACAGTCTTTAACCATAAAGTGCCAAGCAGTTTTCTAAGTTATATGTATGTATTACGTTTTTAATTCCCATACTAACCCTATGAGATTGTACAGGGACTGGCTAGATTTTGTGGGGCCTAAGGCCTACATAATTTGAGAAGCACCCTTTAAGGAAAAGAATTAACCCTATTAGCTGCTGCAATAGAGGGCATTCTATTGATCACTCTCCTCAAAACAGTTCACAGTCTGGGTGGGAAGAAAGACTAAATAAACAGCTAATATGTGCTTTAAAAGAAATATCTATTCAACCAAAAACACTGATGAGCACTTGCTACATGTGACACATTGTTTGAGGTGTTTGAGATAAACAAAGGTCCTTGCCCTTGTAAGTATTCCATTTCAGCATAGGAGACAAGTAAATGTGATAAATAAACAAATAATATAGCATATTAAAAGTTGATAAGTGCTATTTCAAAAAAAAAAGGACTTAAGGATAAGAGTCAGGTATTGGACAGGAGCTGGAAAACAGGTTGTAGTTTAAGGAGCATAATCAGGGTAAGTCTCATTGCAAGGTGATATTTAAGCAAGATTCAAAGGGGCCAAGGGTAGGGGTGCCTGGGTGGCTTAGTCGGTTGAGCGTCCGACTTTCGCTTGGGTCATGATCTCGCGGTTCGTGGGTTCGAGCCCCGCATCGGGCTTTGTGCTGACTGCCAGCTCAGAGTCTGGAGCCTGTTTCAGTCTGTGACTCCCTCTCTCTCTGACCCTCCCCTGCTCACGCTGTCTCTCTCTCTCTCTCTCCTAGAAATAAATAAAACTTCAAAAAAAAAAAAAACAAAAACAAAGGGGCCAAATGTAAATGCATGGATCCCTGGGGAAGGAGGGTTCCAGGCTCAAGGAACTGGTAGGGTATGTTTCATGCACTTAAGAAACAGCAGGTACGTGGCGAGCTGGTGCGTGCGTGACAGCAGAGAAGCAGGAGATGAACTGTGAGAGATAAAGGGGCAGGGAGTTGTAGAACCATGTAAAGAATTTGTTTTTGGCTCTGAGGTATGGAAGCATTGAAAGATTTTGAGCAAAAAGGTGGCAGGATCAACCTTCCAATGTCCAAATATCATCCTGGCCACTGTGTTGAGGTTTTGGTAGCTGAGACCAGAATGGTAGAAGAGCAGGTGGTGAGAAATGTTCAGATCATAGATATACTTTGAAAGTAAAGCCAACAAAATTTGTTGGAGTGTGACGATGGGGTGTGAGACAAGGAGGAGGGTCAAGGATGGCTCCAAGGATTTTGACCTAGGCCACTGCAAGGTCAGATTGCGTTTGAATGAGATGGATAAGGACACAGGAGCGTGTTGGGAGGCGAGGCAGGAAATCATTCATTTGAGATGTCTTCAAGATACCCAGGTGAAGATTCTAACTAGGTATTTGAGCAGACGCGGCTGCATTCAAAAGGTGCCAAAATTGATGGGGTATCAAGGAAAAGATGAAAAGGATGCCTACCATGGCCTCCTCCGGAGATCAGTCCAAGCTGCCTGCATTAGAGGTGCCCAATTTGAAGTTTTTCACATGAAAGTCTTCCAAAGAGAAGTTCCCTAGAATCCCTAGAAGTTCCCACACCTGCCAGTCATTAGTAATAAGGAAGATGTTAAATACAAAATAACATGTTACTCAAAAATGAAAGATGTGAATGAAGGGGAAAATCAAGAGTTCTGGGAGAAGAAAAAGTGAGTTGGCTGTTTTGAGACTTTATTGCCTGGCAGGAGGGTGGACATACATGTTTTTGCCACATGGGGCTCATCTCCCCTCCCTGGGCTCTCCGCCATACCTCCCTTCCCTTTTCGTTAAGCAAACTCTTTCAGAAGTTCCACAAGTCAGGACTCAGGAACTCTCACCTGCTCCCATGGAAGGAAGATACAGAAACCTCTGGTTAAGACACAATGCAAAATGCAAAGGCAAGAGATGTCAAACTAGTAACTTGCAACCATAAGTAATCTCTAATAAAATCAGAGAGGAGTCTGGAAGATGGTAGGGATCTTGCCATACTTCTATATACTCTCTTCCAAACCTCACATTCTCTGGCAATAAACCTGAAAAACAGGACTTGTGACATTTGTCACTCAATTCTTTTTCCCCTAGGTTTGCTGCATGTAATCATACTGGTACCCTTGGTTACTTTTGCAGCATTCAAGAGACCCTAAAATAGAACACAATAAGCCAATAAGTAGATAACAGCTACACGTAGCTGTTCGTCCCTATGATTTCTTCTCTGAGACTCTAAGCAAACATCCCATTTATTCAACCAACATTTATGGACCGTTTTCTAGGTTGTGGGAACTGCGTTAGGCCCCAGGGAGAGGATTCAAAGATGAACAAGACACGTTCTCGACTCTGAGGTCCTTCCAGGGCAGAGACACTATTTTTCTCAAACTCCACGCCTTCTATGGTTGCCTTTTCTCAGGTCATAAATATTCACCCTGGCTCAGCAAGTTTCCAGGCATACAGAAACCATGCCTGTTGCTATGTCTTCTATCTACTATAAAGCATAGGTCTCAACTAGAGATGATCTGCCACCACCACCCCCACCCCAGGGGACGTGGGACAATGTCTGAAGACATTTTTGGTTTTTGCAACTGGGGCAGTGGGTGCGAGTGCTACTGGCATCAAACTGGTAGCAGGGATGTGCTACACTGCACAGGATAGTTCCCACCCCCCAAGACAAAGAACTATCCAGCCCAAAAGGTCAATTGCACTGAGATTGAGAAACCTACTATACACAGTCTTTATTTTAACCACTTGGTCCTTATAATATATGCCATGTTATTCTTCCATTTACTGTCTCTGCAGCAATAGCACTAAGAAAGTTTTCTGCCTGTCATTGATTAAGATGTTGAAAACAGGAAAAAATAAAGGAAGTAAATCTTCCCCCCATATCTTGCTGTGGCCAGCTAGAGGTCTTGCCAGGGTTCATTTTTCTGCCTACACAGGTCTAGAAAACCATAGAAGAAAGCAAAGATCTGGTCTAGTAACTGTATGGCAAACATATATATTTTATCTTTCCCAATGTTTTTTGTCATCCCGTCCATAACCAAAGTGTGTTTTTGTCTTTTCATGTTTCACTTGCTGCATGGCACGTTCTTCTTCTTGCTCATTTCCACCTAACCAAATTCAACTGCTCCCTCAAGATCCCGCTCAAATGCTGAGTCATCCATTTATTTCATCTGTTCCAGGCAGCAGTGATAATCCACCCCCTCCAGCCTACCCCCACCCGAAACACACTCCTACCATAGCTACTCCATCCCTCCCTTGGTAACTGAAGTTTACCATTTTTTTTTTTTGTGACTCCTCAACTGAATTATAAGTTCCTTGAGGTCCAATTTCTAATTAGGAAGAATATGGGCACTTTTTTCTTAATCTTATTTGACTGAAAGTTACATGTTCCTCCAGCACAGATGAATGGAGGAAAGTGATACTACATTTCAGAATAATTATTGTGATAAAAAATAATTATTGCTATAAATGTGTTATCTTTGGGGAAAAAAGAGCATTGGTCTAAAATGTAAATCAACAAAAAAAAAATAAAATGTCCATCAACTGATAAATGGATAAAGAAGATATGGTATGGAGATACAATGGAATACTACTCGGAGATAAAAAAGAATGAAATCTTGCCATTTGCAACAATGTGGATGGAACTAAAGGGTATTATGCTAAGCAAAATAAGTCAGTCAGAGAGACAAATGTCATATGATTTCACTCATGTGGAATTTAAGTTACAAAACAGATGAACATAGGGGATGGAAGCAAACATAAGATAAAAACAGGGAGACAAACCATAAGAGACTCTTAAATACAGGGAACAAACTGAGGGTTGCTGGCGGAGTATTGGGTAGAGGGATGGGGTAAATGGGCGATGGGCATTAAGGAAGACACTTGTCGGAATGAGTACTGGGTGTCATATGTAAGTGATGAATCACTCAGTTCTAATCCTGAAATCATAATTACACTGTATGTTAACTAACTTTGATTTAAATAAAAATAAAAAAGAGTATTGGTCTAGAAATCTCCAAAGTCACCGAAGGCAACTTCACATACCAGATTCTGAGAGAGTTCTTTTTCCTTAGGCAAGACTGAAGGAGAAAAGAAACATTCCTGCCTCTGGTAGGTAATGGAATTTGAAAAGTTTCACTTAAAATGTAGACAATTTAACAGATTAGATTCATTCAGAGGTAGGAGTGGGTTGTAAAAAATAATAGATTTTTCTGCAAAAAAAAAAAAAAGAAAAAAGATCTGCTTTGACTTTATTAGATGTAATGACTCACCATTGCACTCCCTTAGAGAAAAGCAAATCTATATATCACACATTATTTCCTTTCTATCCAGATGAGCATAGAAGTTCTTTAGTTTGGCTAAGCATCTACATTTTCACCGTTATTGCTGGCCATTCATTATCTTCTCATTGAAAAGCCAGGCCAGATCCAAAAAGACATGTCTATTCTTCTGCCCTTACAATGTTACAACCCATGAGAGCAGACACATGAGTGACTGCCATAGGGACTCCATGTAGACATGGCCTCGGGACACAGCATGAGCAGGAGTTAAACCACACTGGGCTGCGCTGGTACATCAGTTCATTCCTGGCTATGTGCACTTGAGCAAGTCATTCACCTTCCTTAACCCATGCTCTTGATATTTCACAAAAGCTTATCGAGGATATTAATGAGATAGTGTATCTGAAGTGCTTAACAAAATGCCTGTTCTCTAATAGGTGCTCAGAAAATGGCAAGAAGAGCAGTCTCTTCCCTTCAAATGCATTTGCTTTTGCCCTCAAATCTATATGCTCTTCCCATAGTTGATCAGTTTTCCTCAGGCTCTCTAGAAATGGAATGCTTTCCAGTTTGTTAACAACATTCTTTGTTCCTCATACTAAGAACACATTTTGCTTCCTTTTCGTTGCCCATGTATTTTTAAAAACACACCTTGAGAGACATGACATGTTTAAAATGCAATGGAGCAACCTGCATTATAAGCTCCAGGTCTGAACAAAGTGAAAACATGAGGAATGAACATGAATTATGCACTGAGTCGCACCGACAGTTCCGAAACAGGAAAATTGACCCTGCTGGGTGCGGTTCTCCAATCATATAATGTGGTTTACAGCTTAAAATCTCATCTATAAAACACCATCTCGAAGTGAGTTTGGGTTTGGCTGTAACCACAGCAAAAAGAAAGCCCACTCACACTAAGAATGACCTTTACACCTGTTTGGGTTTCTTAGTAACTTATTTTAACAGATTGTCTATACAAGATGGGAGTTTTATGACTGGTATCAGTCCAAAGGTGGAGAAAACATGAACACAGTGTGTTTGGCCATATTTTTCAGTGCATTCTAGTTCTCGTGAAATTTAACAGCAGATGGATTCCTGGAACATGGGATTGTCTTTCTTTCTTTTTTGGATAAAATAAGTACCCAACAAGCAGAGACTATAAAGTGAATGTAACACTTTTTCCAATAATCCTAATAGGACAAATAGTCTTTAAAAAGTATTCACTGCCGTTAAAAAGCAAAAAATTAGGCACTTCCACCAAACCCTTTCCTTTCCTCAAAAAGTCCCATTTCCTCTGCCTGTTTATGGTTCAGCTACCTGATGGGCCTTTTTGTACAAGCAGAAGCATGAGATGACAAATGGGAGGTAGACTCCACCCATTAACGTGAAAAGATGTGAGGAATTAGGTTCTGTCATAGAAAAAAAAATCACATTGGGAGATTGGAAACAATGACGCTCATCCTCCTTGAGAAAGTTGCGTATAAATTAGCTACCCATTAGATATGAATTATAATTGGCCCATGTACATTTCAGGAAATCAAACATGGATTTAGAAAGACCTGAGAGCTGGGGTGCCTGTGTGGTTCATTCAGTTGGGCATCTGACTTTGGCTCAGGTCATGATCTCACAATTCAAAACTCTGAGCTCCAAGCTCTGTGCTGTGAGCACAGAGCTCCAATCTGATCCTCTGCCCCCCTCTCTCTCTGCCCCTCCCCTGTTCATGCTTGTTCTCATTCTTGTTCTCTCTTAAAAATGAATGTTGAAAGAAAGAAAGAAAGAAAGAAAGAAAGAAAGAAAGAAAGAAAGAAAGAAAGAAAGAAAGAAGGAAAGAGGAAGGGAGGGAGGGAGGGAGAGAGAGAGGGAAAAAAAAAGACGTGAAAGCTGAAGGAGGAGATTGGCCCCAGACAACACTCTTTGTCCCCTGGGTAGGAGCTCTTAAAAGCAAGCAGCTCTCAGATCCACGGCTACCTGCAAGGAAAGAGTAAACCAAGATGGAGAAAATATCTGAATTCCTCCAATGTGCTACTTCTTCTCCCTGGAACCCTTAGGAGAAGGGGTTTTTAATCAGCTCTGTGGACATCTCCCTCTGTTTTACATCTGCATAGCTCTGTACCGTTCTCCTGAAGTGGAAGTTAACAAAGTACCAGAAGAATGTCAGGTCTCACAAAGTTCCTAACTGCCCTAGAGAAGGGCGCAGAGAAGGACCCGTCACACTGGTAACTGGCTTTTTTGGGAAATTTTTTAGAACAAAGAAAAGGAAAAAAAATAAAACAGAAAGGATCAGATAAACTCCAATTAAGCAAGCAAGCTTTATAAGCTTTATCCAAATTAAATCTCTTAACATTGATGTTTACCCATCATTAATTTTTATGTAATCCCATTAGGAGAAGAATACGTTCCACCAGTGGCTGCCGGTGCTGGCTTTATGAACCCAGGCTACCTTTCCCTCTAGCAGGACTGCAGCGCACTAAGACCGATGCTTAAATCAGCTCTTCAAATCCCATTGGTCAAATAGAAGCCAGAGGACAGTCTTGCAGAGAATCAAAGACCAAAGAAGGAAATCTGAAAAGGATCAATTTGAAAACCTTGAGAGCCATCTGGATTGTGAGATCCAGAGCAAGGAGAGATAATAAGGACTAGAAAAAGCCTGTGATTCTCCCCCCACCTTTGTTTTCTGATGGGGACATCATGCCTGTTGTCTGTGCGAATGGCACTCTTAGCTAAAATATCCCAAACTACCCATTGAGTGTCACATGCAAATGATTTCTTCTGGGTCCCACTCACTCCATGATGCGGTGCTCTGGCCGGGCCAGGGGAGAGCAACCCAAGTGTCTTATGAAAGTAAGACAACCCGGCCTCCCACTTTGCTCTGCCGATTTCCATATCCGGTATGACAAGTTTTCCTGGGACAGGCCTGCAACCACAGGCACATGTCTCACCCTGTTAAGACTCCATAGCAGGTAAAGCAACCTGAACTCCTCATGGAAGAGCTGGGCACACAAACCTCCGCCCACTCACAAAAGTAAGGGAAGCCAAAGTGGGCAAAACTTTCCACCCATTTGCTTCCAAAGCACATATTCCCAGGAGCGGGTGAGGAGTGCCGCATACAGAGGCATGCTCAAACCTTTCCACTGGCTTTCTTGTCTCCGGCCCCATGCATACCAGCAGGAACCTGAACAAGATGGTGGCTTCAAAGCAACACGTTGGCAACTTCCCGGAATGAAAATCTACCTTCTCTTTAAAAGAAATTCCTACTTGGTTTCTCTTCTGGGGCACTTTTCTTTTCTCTCTCCTTTTTCTCAAGTCCACTGTCCTCCTCACACTGGAGCTAATCCTGACACGGTTAATCCCTCCATCTCTTGTTACCCGCCCTGAAGTTTTCTCTTCTCTTCCTGGTTGGGGAAACCATGATTAGTTCCAGGACATTAGTATTGTCTGATTCTGTTTGTCACATTTTAATTCTTGACTGAGTCACGAGGCCAGGTTGAGAAGAGTGCCCTTGGTTAACGACATTCTCAGGCAACAAGGATACAGTGTAGAGATTAATAGGTCGTTAGGACAAAGAGCAGAAATGGTTTCACCTCCCAGGTTCATCACTTTACTAGTTCTGTGATTGGACAAATTTGCGAGCATCTCTAAGCCTTAATTTCTTCATAAAATATGGACAGAATATGTTGTTGTAAGAATTAAATAAGGTAATGTATGCAAAGGAGCATAGTGTCTGGTGTCTAGTGAGCTGAGTGATGTTGACCATTACCAGCATCATCATAATCATCCTTGTTATTAAGCTACACAACTTCCCAGGCCGGACAATGGGAAACAAAGATGAATAAGCTTCTAACTTCGAGGTGCTTACAGTCAACTCATAGCGATTGACATGTAAACACATCATCACATAACAATAATCTCAGTCTGACCCTCTGCCCCAATTTTTCCAAATCCCTTACATTCAAAAAGGTACAGAGCCATGCCTTTGAGTCAAACAATGAACCGAAGCTGAATATTTTTTACTCAACATACTTCTCAAACCTCTAGGAACTTAATCTGCAAGGTTTTCTGATGAGGGTTTGGCACTCTTTTCTACTCTTAACTCTCCTGAATTGTTATTGTCTTGATTTTCTCATGGATAGGTACTACCCGTTAAAAGAAAAGAAGAAAGAACAGCTGTAGAACTTCTAAGAAGCTCATTCTCCCTGGCTCAAATAAAAACATTAAAAATCAGAACAGCGGATTCAGGACCCCCTTCTTCCTGTCACATACAAACGTACATAAACTAGGCAGCTTCTAAAAATCTGACATTAGGGGCCAACACTGCTGGCTCTCAGAATCGTTAATCATGTTAGCGAATGAATCATTCACTAAAGAGATCAGGGCTGGTATTCTGACACTAATTCCCAAGATGCAGTATACAACGCTGAATCATATCTGCCATTTTGGGGGAGGCGACTGTCACAATGGGTCTTAAAGAACCAAGTTTTTGACAAAACACTGAATTTCTTTATTCTATGCCTTGCAGTTCAGCTGTAAACAAAATCTTTTTTTTTTTAATCTTAAAATTTTTTCCACATGTTCCAAATTTTTGTAGAAGTCTTTATGACTGTTACTTTGATGTATATGCCAAACAGGATAAACCCTTGAAAGGCAACACTGCTAATGGACACAAGGATCTTTATGTAATTGTAATAGCCAGTTTGGCTAGTTTTATGGGTGTGTGTACATTTAATTTTGAGTTGAGCAATATCCAATTTGGCAATGAGCTGGACTAATATGAGTCTTTCTGCTTGTTTGTTTTAATTACTAACAACCAGAGAAAAACTATTCACAGCAGCCAAGAGAATTAAAATCAGAAATGTGCTCTACTACTTGCAGACTGCCCATTAGCTCACCTCCAATGGATGTCACTTATTCAGGCCAGAGGCAAGAGGGGCAGATTTGGAACTGTGATATGTGAGGAAAACAGAAAGAGAGATGTTAAGGTTTTCAGGGATAAAACAACTTCCCTTCAAAGCTGTGAAAGAAGTCCCAGTAATAATCATTCATTCATTCAGTACTTTTTACTGTGTACTCATGGGCCAGGCCCTGTTCTAGGTGCCAAGGATACCACAATGAACAAGTAAACAAAATAATCTCTTCACAGAGACTATTCTAGTGAGCAGTAAACACAGTAAACAAATAGACAACAAAAGTATGATTTCGGGTAGTGCTAGGTGCCATAAAGATGACAAGATAGATAATCAGAGAATGGCTCTCTGAGGAATCGATATTCAAATAGAGATTTGAATGGCATGGGGTTGGGGGGGTGGTTGGGGGGAAGTATGCAACCATGCTGGAATCTGGGAGAAGAACATTCCAAGCAGAGTGATCAGCAAGAGTAAAGGTCCTGAGGCAGGAATACGCTATGACTGTTTAAGAAATAGCAAGAGGCCTGTAAACATAGTAAGCAAGGGAGAGAGAGGTGAAAGGGAAGATCAGAAGTTTGGGCAGAGGGTGTTTATACAAGGCTTGAGGTACGGCAAGATGTTTGGATTTTAATCTAAGTGTAATGGGAGCCATTGAAGGGTTTTATGAAGGTGAGTGGCAAGATCTGACTTCTGCTCTCGTGGTATTGCTCTGGCTGCTGTGTGTGTATACAGTCTTGAGAATAAAAGCCATGCGGCTCTGTTAAGAGGCTACAAATGGAGTTGGGCAAGAGATAATGACATCTCAGATCACGACACTCCACAGGAACAATATAAAAGAATCAGATCCAAGAATTTGAAGATTGAGCCAATAAGCTATGCAGTAGATTACGTTTGGACATGGCCATTTTCCCTAAGCAATGATTGTATCTGCTGTACCTAAAAAGATGCTCAAAAATACTTGTTAAATGATCTGAGAACAAGAAAACACAAATCCTAGTTACATCTACCTAATGATTCTTTGCCTCAGTCTTACTCCCAGACATGTGGTGGCCATCAGGAACTCCTCTGTAGTAAAGGGTGACATGTGCTGCCACAGCCTGCGATCTGCAGTCACAAGTCTGGCAGACTATGATAGCCCAGATTGAGACACAGGGGTCTAAGTGAAATAAAAGCTGTCTATCGGGACGCCTGGGGAGCTCAGTTGGTCGAGCATCAGACTTTGGCTCAGGTCATGATCTTAAGGTTGGTGGATTCAAGCCCCACATAGGGCTTGCTGCTGTCAGTGCAGAGTCTGCTTCAGATCCTTTATCCCCGCACCCCCCCCCTCCCCGGCCCCGTCTCCCTGCTCCTCCCCTACTCATTCTCTCTCTCAAAAAAAAAAAAAATGTCCTTTCTCCAGGATCCAAATTTTTACTTAGATCCCCACTTAATATGTTTTATTATATTTATTTGTTCCCCACTGCCTAATGAGCAGAATTCATGCTCCTTGGCCTGGCATTTAAAGTCTTCATTGATCTATCTCCCACTCACCCTACTTCCAAATATTCCCCTCTTCATATGCCCTATATCCCAGTCCAGATGAATTGCTTATGTTTAAGCCCCGTTTTTGTTTTTGTTTTTTTTTCTGCTTCCATATCTTTGTTCATGTTAGGAATTTCCTGCCTGATCATCTCCCTTTCATCCCTCATGTGTCCCAGCTCAATCTTTATCATCTTTTCCTCAACAACCTTCCCTTACTTCAAACCGCTCCATCAAGGCTACACTCCTAAAATCTGCCACTCCAGAAACCGTAGGGCAAAACCCCAGCTCCCAGGCATTTCACTGTGTGTGTACGTTGAGGGCACAGTGGAGTCTTGCACAAGACCAAAATATGTCAGGAAAAGCCCAGAATGTGGGCTCTTCTCTTTTTACTATTTCCGTCATAGTGCACAGGGTTTGGATCAATGCTCCATTAAACTCCACTTCTTTGTGCAAAAGTTAGAATAAAACCATTTTTACGAACAACCATAGACCAGTTTTCCTAGCCTTACTGAGGTATGAGTCTTAGCATAAAGTGCAGAACTAACCTCATCTGCTTTCCAAACAAGTTTTTCCCAAAGTTTCCAGCTGCCTTTATGATCTTTATAGTTATTTGACCTCCATTTTTCTTTTTCGTCTATAAAAATCATGGTAATCATTATAACTACCTCACAGGGCTGTTTTGTGGATTAAGTTAGTTAACGTAGATTATAGTGTTTACCATACGTGTTGAAAGTTACCATATCCATCAGGTCTTTTCTGGAAGAAAGGAAAGCCATGTAACTGACTAGTCACAGTTGTTGAAACAGATAATCTGTTTGGTAGTTAGACATTGTCCAGCCTCAGAGGAGGGTGGAAACCACCTAAACTTTGCCTTGTATCTCCACTGCAGCCTAGTTCCTAGCCAGTAATGATGGACTTAGACCCATCACCCAGGTCTGTGAGGTCAGCTACTTTGAAATGGGCCCAAATGCCCACCCTGCCTATAGG
Source organism: Proteles cristata cristata (assembly GCA_017311185.1). Lineage (NCBI taxonomy): Eukaryota > Metazoa > Chordata > Mammalia > Carnivora > Hyaenidae > Proteles > Proteles cristata. Next base: position 276,779 of record JAESUZ010003262.1, read on the forward strand.
GGTGCTGCCATGTAAGTAGGCACTGCAAATGGGCATCCCCAGTGACTCATCAAACACACACACACACACAAACACACATGCACTCCCACACAATCAATCAATCAAAGCAGGGCTAAAAGATCAAAGGGAAAAACTAATGCTTTACAGCTTCTATACTAAATGGTTCTTATAGGCCCATGACACTCTTGGCAGAAGTCCCCTAACCAGAAGATTCCCACCCTACTCCTGCTCCTTGGAGCTCAATGGCCAGCATTTCTTCCCTCTGCCATCCTATTTCTGGACTCTGGAATCCTATGCAGTGTGCCATCTTCCAGGAGATATGTCTAAGCCACAAGATAAGAGTTATACCCCCACGTATGAGTCATTCATATGATCTTGCAACAGGGAATCTTTTTAATGGAGGTAGCCCACCCTCACTGCAGGGAAGATGTATTGCCTGACTTTATTCTCTTGCTTTTCCATTTAACCTCCTCTCATGCCTCAGGCTCTGAGAGTTCTTCATTCCATATACCAATTCCTAATGCCTGTTATTCACAATCCTGTTTGAATGATGACCATCATGATGATGATGGTGATGACACGGAGTACTTACTATGAGCCAGACTGAGCTCAGGGACTTATAAATGTAACTCGTCACAACAACCTAATGAAATGGTATTAGTATTCTCCTCATTAAACTCAGGAGGAAACTGAGGCTTGGAGATGTGATGTAACTGGACGAAGTCACATAGTTAGGAAGTGACAGAGCTAGAACTTAAACCCAGAACAATCTGCTCATCAGCCCATAACTTTAACTACTTTGATCTACTTTCTCTCCTTTTTAAAAAAATTTTTTTAGGGGCGCCTGGGTGGCTTAGTCGGTTAAGCGTCCAACTTTCGCTTAGGTCATGATCTCACGGTTGTGGGTTCGAGCCCTGCGTCGGGCTCTGTGCTGACTGCCAGCTCAGAGCCTGGAGCCTGTTTCAGTCTGTGACTCCCTCTCTCTCTGACCCTCCCCTGCTCACGCTGTCTCTCTCTCTCCTAGAAATAAATAAAACATTTAAAAAAAATTTTTTTTAGCGTTTTATTTATTTTTGGGAGAGAGAGAGAGAGAGAACATGAGCAGGGGAGGGGCAGAGAAAGAGAGGGAGGCACAGAATCCAGGCACAGAAGACAGGCTCTAGGCTCTGAGCTGTCAGCACAGAGCCTGACGTGGGGCTCAACCCCATGAACTGTGAGATCGTGACCTGAGCTGAAGTTGGATGCTTAACCAACAGAACCACCCGGGAGCCCCTACTTTCTCTCCTTTAAATCACCTGTTTTGGGGATGCCTGGTGGCTCAGTCAGTTAAGTGTTCAACTCTTTATTTCGGCTCAAGTCATGATCTCATGGTTTGTGAGATCAAGCCCTGCATCAGGCTCTGAACTCACAGCACAGAGCCTGCTTGGGACTTCTTCTCTCTCTTTTTTCTTTCTTTCTCTCAAAATAAAAAATAATAAACATCTAAAAATAAATAAATAAACATTTTAAAAATAAATGACCTATTTTTATTCACATCTTGATCCCAGCCTGCCTACTGACACTTTTTCTATGTCCCTCAGTTTGAGCATACATAGCTCCCCAAGTAAGTTCTCTTCAACCTAATCCAACAAAGAAGCCTATCTTCTGACTTCTCCATGAGAACAGATAGACCAAACAATGAAACAGAATTAAAAGTTGATTTAAAAGGGCTCCTGGCTGGCTCAGTTGGAAAGCTTGTGACTCTTGATCTCAGGGTCGTGAGTTTGAACCCCACATTGGGTACAGAGATTATTGAAAGAAAATAAACTTTAAAAAAAATGTATTAAGAAAAAGAAGTTGATATAGAATATTATTTATAGTTATATATAATTATTCCTGGGCTATCTTATATGACAATTGGCTAAATCAATAGTTATATCTAGAATAACTCTCTTAACCACCATAGAGGTAAAACACACACACACACACACACATACAGAACTAGGTAACTCTTTCCCAGCCCCCTTTCAAACAAGAGTGAACATATGACACAGTTCTGCCCAATGAGAAGTAGGAAGTCTACAGGTCAGGATTGGACAGGCTTCTAAGAAACATTTATTTTCTTAAAGAAAGGAAAAATGATCACCAGTACTGACCCATTCCCCTTGTTGCTGCCATAAAAATGTGATGCCTAGAAGCAATTCAGCAATGTTGAGACAACAAGAGAGTATGCCAATACATTGAGGATGGTGGAGAAGAATGTTAGGTTCTGAGATTCTGAAGACATTGTTGAACCTCTGCTCACCCACTTGTATTTGAGATAATTAAACATCTTTAGCCAGTTAGTCAACATACTTGCAGCATAAAGCATTCCTTACTAATACAATAGTAACAATAAATGGTTTGCATTACATAGTATGGATTCAATCATTCTAAAAAATCCTTTGCTGGCTTCTAAATATATTAAGTTAAGCCTCTAGGAATGGTTATATGGGCTCTAACATCCTTACCACAAAGACTCCAGTGCCAGAGAAGAGTAAATCCTGGTAACCAGCCCACACAGAAGGCAATGCATTGAACTGTATATGATACACTGAATGAACCAAAATAAAAGATTAACAAAAATAATCACTTCTATGAATTCAAGCCAGACATTATCAACACAGGGGGTAAAAATAGCAATAGTATCCACAACTCAGAGTCAGAAACCAGTGTTCTGATCCCAGTCTTCCTACCTTGGGCATATCATCTCAGTAACCTCATTTGTAAAATGAGAGAAGAGACTAGATAATTTTTTTCTTTTTTTTAATGTCTATTTATTTTATTTTGAGAGAGACAGAGTACATGAGCAGGGGAGGGGCAGAGAGAGAGAGAGAGGGAGAAAAAAAGAGAGAGATAGAATCCCAAGCTCTGCTGACAAGCACAGAGCCGGACAGAGGGCTCAATCTTATGAACTGTGAGATCATGACCTGAGCCAAAATCAAGAGTCAGGTGTTTAACTGACAGAGCCACCCAGGTGCCCCAGAATCAGTTAACTTCTTGATACAAAAGTCTATCTAAAACATTTTCATCCTTTGATTCTGTATATTTTCTTACTTAAAGTGAAAACATATGACTTAGGGGTCAGTAAACTTTTTTTTGCCCACAAAAAGCACGGAAATACAACCTTATATCTCTGCTTTCAAGATACATTGAGTACAAAGGTAAATATTCCTTGTAAATTATGTAGTAAGAGTTATAGCAGAGAACCTGCTGACAACATACACCATTATCCAAAGTTCAACCAAATCATAAGACAGAATCAGTGTTTACTTCATTTAATGTTCTTGGTGACATAGGGCAACCAAGGCCTTCCGTTGTTCCATTCAAGAGACTCACAGAGAGGACCCATCTGAGTGAGAGGTTATGTAAATAAAATAAAATCTGCCCAAAAGCCAACTTACAGAGATCTTTGCCTTTCCTCTTTTCCTTTGCTACTTTCCCATGTTATCTATCCTCTTCCATTCTAGATATGCCCCCCATAATTTGCCCCCAACAAAATTAATTTCATCTCATTTTTCCCTTAGATCACTGCCCCTCCCCTGATTTTTAATGTGATATGATTAGGTTACCAAATAAACTAATCCTGTGTTATTACATCAAAAGGAGAATTCCAGCCTTACAGAGAATATTAAATTGGGGGGTGGGGGCAGCAAAAATGATGGAATTTACCTGGCTGATCAATCCAGAAAAAATTTAAATCCTGAAATTCTAAAATTTTGTCACTTAATTCTCCCATGTTCTTTCTTCATATAACATACCACAACTGAGCTTAACAAGTAGCTATTACAGATGTTCTGTGTTGAAAGTGGCAGTCTAGACACTATAAAAATTCACAGGTGAATAATATGTTCTTTACTCTCAAGGAGTTACATAAATACCTATAATAATATGGCAGTCCAAAAAGCAATATGGAAACGTCAGGAAAAAGAAATTAATTTCAACTGAAAAAGCTTTCAGGAAGAATTAAAATGGAGACATAGACAATGGCTCACATTTATATTCTGTTCTGAAATATGCTTTCTAGTTTCTGAAGTGTCAACCTGTCCAGAACATAACTTAGAGCAAAAAGTTACATACCATATTGGTATTTTGAATGAGCTGGCTAGGATCTTGAGTACCATGGCAAGATTAACTCTTAAGGAAACAGATTCTGCCTTCCTTACAGCTGCTTCCTTGTCTTCCCATCCCCCATAACCAAGATAAATAAGAAGAATGTGGAGTCCAAATTCAAGAACACCAACAACAGAGATAGAATATGCTTCTGTCATCCATGGTGCCATCCTTTCCACTGCCCACCCCCCAAAAATCTCAATGGCAACAGCAATTCCTTCCATTCACAGACTCTTCTTCCCTCAACTTACACCTCCTACCCTCCTCCACCTCTATCCTAGTCAGTATACTGGCCTTTGCTTCAACATGCTCCCTCTCAATGTCTCAGTGTGTCTGTTTCGATAAAAAAAAGAACATCATGTTATAAATGGTGCTGTCTGATGCTCAGGCCATGAGCAGCCAAGGAACTATAAAGATCTGTTTAGAATCATGACCACTTAGCAGGCACACGGCCACTAGGACTTTATGACCATTAATTGGTTTATGCTCCCTGAATCCCTCCAAGGCATCTCTTATTATCTCCATTTGACAAATAGAGCAAAACTAAAATGCAGAGAAATTGACTAATTGGCTGAGTTGCCATAAGGGGAGGAAGATGGCAGCAGACTATTAAAAGCAAGTCCTATCATGAAACTTGGAGATTTTTAATATTTGCCTACCTTTCTGCAACATGTTAGTATCTAAGTTTTTTTTTTAATTCAGGAGATCTTGGAAATTCTCTAATTTCCCCACCTCCACTTCCCAAACCAGAAAATTAGGGCCCACTGAGATCAAGGACTTGGTCAAGGTCATGTTGTGACTAAAAAGAGGAGTTAAGGCTACAACCCAAGTATCCATGCCCCAGACACAGTGCTGTCTCCACACTGAGGAAACTCAGATCCAAAAACATGAAGTCACACAACTTGCTGACGGCAGTGCTGTACCAGAGTCCTCGGAGAGGTAGAAGAAGAAGTGTATACTTTGTGCATTGTGTGAAGGTCTATGGCCAAGGAGCCAAGTGGAGACTGGACTCCAGCCTGTCCTCTATCAGCCAAGCTCTATGAGTTGGGGTGGTAGTAGCACCCATCCAGAAGAAGGGCACCATCTGCCCATAGCTGCTGCCACTCACAGAAGACCCTTTCTTCTAACATGCCCCATGGCACCATACAGGCCAGCAGCAGCTCAGATACCAAGTCTCTTGACTCCTCATCTAGTGCTGAATAGGAAGGATAAGTTGTCTTTGGAATATGGAAAACAGAAATCAAGAATTATATATGGCTTCTAATATCTGGGATATTATTGTATACCAAGAAGAAGGCAATATAACCAGATTGCTTGGCTAAAGATGTGCCAGGATACTTCATTCTCATTATAACATAACACACTCTAAATGTAGCACAGTTGATTCAACTCCATATTAATTAAATATGTTTTGGATTTTTTAAAATCACTTTTTGGAAAATGTGTGCAAGTGGTCCAAGTTTTGTACAAAGGAGGATGCCAGGGTAAGTCTTCTAAAATTATAAGGGAGTGCAGTCTCCTTTGTGTCTAACCTGCCATGACTGTCATTGATCCTTCATCCAACTCACTCTGGAGGTGGGGAGAGGGGACAGAAGCTGATACTCATTTGCTCTGGTGGTACAACTGCCAGAAGAAGGATTTTTCCATCTTGGCTACAGTCCTAGCCACTCCCTTTTTTTTTTTTCCTTTTTTTTTTCTTTTTTCAAGAACAGATCAGTGTTGTAGTTGTAACACTCCCCTGACTAGACGTTCTACTACAGCTGTATTAGATCTCCTGGCATCCAGGTCCCCCCGACCTTCCAGTGCCAATACAGGCTGGCAGCTGTGTTACCTTGAGTAAGCAGTAGGCTTGGCTTATGTTGTGGTGAGTAGGACACTAGGATAATGGGGACATCAAAATGGCCTCATTTCAAATGGCTATCAAGGAGTAGAGGATGCCAATGGAGACTACAGCTAGAGCTGTCGGCCAAGGGACCTCACTTCTCCATGGACTTTTCTCTGTGGCTTCTTGGGCTTCTTCACAGGTGACAGCTGGGTTCTAAGAAAGAGCTTTCTAAGAGAATAAACCCAAATGTGCAAAAGCTTATTGAGCTTCCTCTTGCATTGTGTCTGCTAATGTCATAGTGGTCAAGGCTCATTAAATGGCCAAGCTTAAATCAATGTGGAGGGAAGTACACAGGGCATGAATCTAGGATGCCTGGTTCATTGCAGGCCATCAAGGACATAGTCCACCACATCTTTGGGAGGAACTGAGGGCTCTCTACTGTACATAATATCATAATTAGACTTTTTAAACTAGGATTCAGGGGCACCTGGTGGCTCTGTCAGTTAAGCATCCAACTTAAGCTCAGGTCATGATCTCATGGTTCATGAGTTCAAGCCCCACCTCAGGCTCATTGCTGTCAGTACAGAACCTGCTTCAGGTCCTCCATATCCCTCTCTCTGCTCCTCCCTCACTAGCATGCTTGCGCTCTCTCTTTCAAAACTAAATAAACATTTTTTTAAAAATAAGTAAGGGGGCGCCTGGGTGGCTTAGTCGGTTAAGCGTCCGACTTTCGCTTAGGTCATGATCTCGCGGTTTGTGGGTTCGAGCCCCGCGTCGGGCTCTGTGCTGACTGCCAGCTCAGAGCCTGGAGCCTGTTTCAGAGTCTGTGTCTCCCTCTCTCTCTGACCCTCCCCTGTTCACGCTGTCTCTCTCTATCCTAGAAATAAAAAAATAATAATAATAAATAAATAAATAAATAAATAGGATTCAAAATCTGACGTAATCTCCTCATTCATGTTTCCATACAAGCTCTGACTCTGGATAGACTAAACTTCTTTGTTTAAATTTTTTTTAATGTTTTATTTATTTCTGAGAGATAAAGAGAGACAGTGTGAGCAGGGAAGAGTCAGAGAGGAGGGAGACACAGAATCTGAAACAGGCTACAGGCTCTGAGCTAGCAGTCAGCACAAAGCCCGGCTTGAACCCATGAACCGTGAGATCATGACCTGAGCCGAAGTCGGATGCTTAACTGACTGAGCCACCCAGGCGCCCCTAGACTAGACTTCTTTGAATCTTAGACTCTGTGATGGGAAAGAATCCTAACATTGTTCTACCACACACACACACACACACACACACTCACGTGCACAAAATCACTGTCAATCATACCTATGAAGCTTTTCTCACACCTTTCTTCTTTTTTTTTTATTTAAATTTAATTTAGTGAACATACAGTGTAGTCTTGGCTTCGGGAGTAAAACTCAGTGTTTCATCTCTTACACATGGCACCCAGTGCTCATCCTAACAAGTGCCCTCCTTAATGCCCACCACCAATTTAACCTATCCCCCCACCCAGAACCTTCCTCCTAAAATCCAGTCTTTCAGTTTCTTGTATCTTGCTCCAAGATCAAAACCTTTAACCACACTGGTCTTGAAAGGGACTTCACTTGCTCTCATCTGTCTGATCTCACATGAGATTCGTTTTGTTCTTAGGGAATAAATAAAAGGAATGAAGAGAAACAGAAAGGCAGGTTGTGATGTAGCTCTGGCTCTAGAAACAGGCCTAGCATAGAATCCTGGCCCTGCTGCTTGCTAGCCTGCAACTCTGCACTAATGTTTTGTTCTGGCCTTTTCTCTGAGCCTTGATGTCTGACGCATAAAATGAAGATTATAAGAGTAGCTATTTCCACTGGTTATTGGGCCTAAATACAATAATGAATGTAAAGTCTTTAACATGATGCCTGACACAGGGTGACCCCTGAGTACCTGTTAGCTCTTACTATCTAAAGGACACAATTTGCTGTGAAGTCAAGGACATGTGAACAAAAACGTTACAAAGGGGCTCTCTCATTGAGAGCCCAAGTTCTCAATGCAATCAGATTTTAAAATAAGGGGTGTGTGGTATATGTGTGTATGTGTGTGTGGGTGGGAGGAAGGAGGTGTAGCTGCAGGATTTATCAGTTCAACAAATGAAAAGTCCAGATGCAGAACAGGCTGAAGTCAGAGTTTAAATCCTTGTCAAAACTCAGGTTATGTTTGTTGTTTGTTTTTTGTTTTCTGGTTCCACCTTGCTTTCCTCATGGGTGCCATTGTGAGATGCCCCATGGTGTAAGACAGTCTCACCAGTATCTCTTTCATGGCCTCTCCTTTGTAAATCCTTTGAGGGAAAAAGTGTGAGTCTCTCAGAAGTTGCAGCCAAAGGCTCACTGCTTCTAGTGCTCCATTTGGATCACCAGCCCATCACTGAGTCAACTGCTGTGGGCCGGGGAATCCTGTGATTAGACTGAGGCCTTATGCTCAAGTCCAGAGCCCCTCTGGAGTGCAAGGCTAACAGCGGGAGAGTGTGGAGCCCAGAGAACATCAGGCTGCCTCTCTCAGAAGAATGACTAGGGGAAGGGGCGAGTCACATGCTCCCACAATACTGGAAACCACAGCGTTATTTGTAATGGTAAAAACCTAGAGTGATTTATAGAACATACATATGGGAGTCTGAGAAAACAGTAATTTTAAATGAATACCTGAATCATGTGGGAAAATTAAAACTCACTATGTTAAGTGAAAGGGGATGGAACAGAAATACACATGCACGTTGTATGCAACACTACAATCCTTCAAGGCTACCAACGTGCAGGAAGTATGGCTGCGGTAGTACATGCATACTGTAGCTAGTGCCAAACAGAAAGGACCACTATGAGGGGCAACGCAGGGCTTATGTGCAAGAACACAACACTGTGAGTTAATCACCACAGAAATAAACAGTCCATTCAGAGATAAGCCTGCTTTCTTTTGCCCAGCCAGATTTTTAACACTGTCATAGTCAAAGAAAACTTCCAAGACATGCTTTAAGCATGCATCTGCCTCTTTCTTATCTCATCCTCCAAGAAAAAACTCATGGAAGACATCAAATTCCTATGTCAGAAATAGCCTCCAGGTTTTTATTAAGGGCAAAAACCATATGCCATTTCTATAGGAAACCCGGACACTATATGCTGATGAATAAAGAAGACAAGACTAAGGGGGATTAATAAAGAATTGAGGATGTCCCTAGACCTGTGTGCGTCTCCTGTCTCCTGAAACCTTTCAAGACTCTTCCTCACACTCCCACACAAAGATCTCTCTTATTATCTATTGATGGGGAGCTATATATAACAAGAAGTCACTGTGACTTCAGTAATGCTTTTGATCACTTGTACCTTATTAATCACATCTACAATCTTTATTATGTCAAAAACACCCATACAGCTTATGTGCCTGACATACATGGAAGTCCCCAGACCTCCTTGCCTGACTCCACACCATTGCATGAAGCTGGTAATGCCTATGCGACTTCCATAGGTCAAGAAAAGTGTTTTTACAAACCATACACAGAAAACACTTGTAAAAATCCACTTGAGACACCTCTCTCCCTCTCCCTTGACTTCCCACTCACAACATCCAGTAAAGCCCTTTCCCTCTCTCTGCACTGGTCCAGCACTCCTCTACTCCTGGGAGGCACAGCTTCCCCCGACCCCACCCCACCCCCAGCCATTCATCACCATGTGTGGCTATCTCAACTTTCATCAAGAGGGCCAGCCCCTTGAATTCTCATGGGAAAAAACAAGTCCTCCACATCATTACACTTGATTTCCTTCTGGTTTCTCTCTCATGGCCACCTCCTTCCAGTTACAATGTCCCAGCTCTTCCAGGCATGAAGGACAGGACGTATCTCTCCTGTCAAGCCCCCCACCAGGTCCCTACAATAGTCCGTTTTTATCAAGCTTCCCCAGGATCTATGCCTTCTCGTTTTCCCTGTCCCCTGCCCAGGTGACTGTTGCTAACCAGCTAATGAGGAAAGGCTTTCCAAGAATGGGAGGGGAGGTCTCTGTTTTCTTCATCGCTGACATTCTGAAGACAAGATTCTACCCCTTCCCCACTGCTTTTCTGGAGAAACCCAGGGGAGAACTCTTACTGTGGAAATTTCAAACCAAGAAGGGATAGCAACATCTTGAAAATGATGCCATTTTACACTCCTGTCAAAACCAGCCACCAGTTCTCCTTTTCGAGATTTCCTGACAACGTTTGGAGGTTTTTGTTTGTTTCTTTCTCCCAGTAATTTTTTTGGGTGAATTTCCTCACAACAGCCCTAAAACCTGCCCCCCTCCATGTGTGGCAGCTGACTCTCTGACCCCCATCTAACCCAGTATCAGGAACAATCTCCTTTCTTGACTTGAATTGGAATTATTCATACCCCTCGGGGGTAGTGTGATCAGTTAATATACCATCCGGATAAGAACACGTTAGACCACAAGAGAGAACTTTTGATAATTCAGCTGGGACAAAAGGCATAAACCAGGCCCCCTCTTAGCAAGCATCCAACTTGTTGAGCAAACCCTATATGATTATCCGAAGACCTTAACACAGAGGCCTGTCCACAACAGATGCTCAGTACATATTACTTCACTGATTGGGTCCAACGTGTTGTGTCATTTTCCTGATGTTAATGCCACAGTACATTTTTAAGATTTTTTTTTTTTAAGTTTATTTATTTTTGAGAGAGACAGACAGACAAAGTGCAAGTGCGGTGGGGGGAGACACAGAATCCGAAGCAGGCTTCAGGCTTGGAGCTGTCAGCACAGAGGGACTCAAATGAACAAACCACGAGATCACAACCTAAGCCAAAGTGGGGCACAACTAGCTGAGCCACCCAGGTGCCCCCACAGTACATTTTAAAGTTCCAGTTTTTGTATTTTGTATTTTTTCTTCTGCTGTATAACACCAGTCGTATGCATTAAGATATGATAGTACATTCTTCCTTGAACAATCCTCAACTGTCCCTATCAAACTTTCTTCTGAAAAGATATTTTTAGCTCTCTTTTCTCATGCCAGAAGGAGGCAGTCCTCTTGGTGCCTAGCACAGTTATGGTCTATGGTCCAAGAAGAATCTGAAGCGTGTAGCAGCTCCAAAGCATTAACTTCTGGATAAACTGACTGGTGTGTTTGCCTCTCATCCATCTACTGGTCCCCGTAAACAGAGAGAATCTCCCTATCATCATTTTCTTAAGGAAAAGACTTAAGTATGGCCCAGCAGGAGATAAAGTAAAGAAGATCTGTATGTAGTGTTTTATTAAGATTGATGACAAGGTCTCGGGGCACCCGGGTGGCTCATTGGTGAAGCATCCAACTTGGGCTCAGGTCATGATCTCATGGTTTGTGGGATCGAGCCCCGCATCTGCACTAACAGTGCAAAGTCTGCTTGGAATTCTCTCTCTCTCTCTCTCTCTCTCCTCGCCCCCCCCGTCCCACCCCTCTCTGTTCATGCTTCTTCCTTCTCTCAAAATAGATAAATAAACTTAAAAAAAAAAAAAGATTGATGGCAAGGTCTGAACTGATATAACCTACACTGCTGGTTTTATGGACATCATCAGCATTGACAAGACTAGGGACAATTTCTGCTTGATCTGTGACACCAAGGGTTACTTTGCTGTTCATCAGATCACACCTAAGGAGGCCACTTACAAGTTGCACAAAATGAGAAAGATCTTTGTGGGGATGAAAGGAATCCCTCACCTGGTGACCCATGATCCTCATTCCACCCACTATTCTGATCCCCTCATCAAAGTGAATGACACCACTCAGGTTAATTTGGAGGCTGGAAAGATTACTGATTTTGTCAAGCTTGATACAGGTAATCTGTGTGTAGTGATGAGAGAGACAGAGAGAGATACCTGGTTCTTTTGATGTAGTTTGCCTAAAAGATACCAATAGCACAGCTTTGCTGCCCAGCTCTCTACCATTTTTGCTATTGGCAAAGGCACCAAACCATGGATTTTCTCTTCCATGTGGAAAGGGCGCCTGTGTCACCATTGCTGAGGAGAGAGACAAGGGCCTGGCAGCCAAACAGAATGCTGGGTAAAATGGTAATGTGATTGGAAGTCTTCATACTCAATTAAAGATAATACAGTGTGATTAAAAATAGTAATCAGACAGGCGATTACAATGAATGCAGAAGTGCTCTGATGGGAAATAGAGCCTGCAGTGGATGCCCCACACTCTTCCTCCCCCACGTACACCTGATGCCTCACTGGCAGTGCTCGGTTACCTACTGCACCTCCCTCTTCTTCCTTCCCCTTTCCCACCACAGAATCCAGTACATCACCAGGTGCATACAATTCCACTGCCTAAACAGCTCTCAAATCTCTTCCATTGTCTTCTTCCCACAGTCTTTCTTCCTAGGAAAGGAAAGCTGAACCATTTTTAAGCATTCACAAAATTCTAAAAATCTGATTACAGGAGATTATTATAGTAATCTGTGCTTAAGAAGATGGACACCAGACTAAGGAAGGGATAGGGAGGATGGCATGGAAGGAGAAGGGGATAAGGCATTAGAAAGAGCCCCGCAGAAACCCAATGTTAAAAAGAAACTACAAAGTAGATTGAGAAGCGGGGAGAGTTAGGGAGACAATCTGCAGACCACACTGTCATCGAAACAAAAGGAAGAGTTTCCAGAAGAAAAAAGTGGTTGACAGTGCCAATGCTGCCAAGAGACCAAATAATGTAGGAGCTAAGACAAGAACAGTAGATTCGGCAAAGATCATCACTTGAGATTAGTTTTTCAAAATCAAAGTATTGAATACCTACTAGATGCAGGGGCTTCTTTAAAAGACACAGAGATTTGCAGATCTGAGTTGCTGCTTTCCAGGGGCCAATCATGTAGTTTACAAGCAAAATTGCAAAGGCACCAGAAAGATCCCCTCCTTCTTCGGTAGCCAAAAAACCCTATAATACTACAGTACATAATGAGCCAAATGAGTGGTACAAATATATCATGTTATCTGGAATGAATACTGTAAATCAGGAAAGTTGTGGGTTTTGATATCTGTATTTTAAGGTCATTGTTAATACCCTGAAGCACTTCCAGGTAAAATAGCCAAGATGGAGAATGATTTAGAAACCATTTTGAATGAAGAAGTAACTGAAAAATAAGGGTTGTATTTGAGTTAGTCTAGGTAGCTATGGTAGCATTCATCAAACATTTGAGGGGCTTTTATATAAAAGATGAATGGTAATTCTTTTGTATTCCTCCTGAGGACACACCAAAAACAAGTAAGGCCCAGGGAGTCAGAAATTATCTCAAAATTAGAGAGAGAGAGATAGAGGGAGAGAAAAAGAGGGGGAGAGGGGGAGGAAGGGAAGGAAGGGAAGGAAGGGAAGGGAAGGGAAGGGAAGAGAAAGGAAGGGAAGGGAAGGGAGGGAGGGAGGGAGGGAGGGAGGAAAGAAGGAAGGAAGGAAGGAAGAAGAAAGAAAGAGAAAGGGAGAGAGAGGAAGGAAGCAAGCAAGCAAAGAAAGATATCCTTACCAATAAGTGAAGTGAGCTGCCATGTATAAGTATTCTCTATCTTGAACATGTTCCAGCAAAGGTCAAAGGGTAAAAAGTTGGACTCATCATCTCCCAAGATGCCTTTGACCTCTAAGATTCTGTGACTCCAGTTCGAAAATGGCCACTTCCTTCCAAGGTAGTCAGAAAACTCTTTGTGGAACAAGTAAGATATCCCATCTGGACTTGGAAGATGGTCAGGATTTTGATAGATGAGCAAGAGAAGGAACAGCCTGTCATGTAGAAGGACAATAAGCTCAACTTGCTGGAGGTGACTTTTCACATGAGGGTCCAAAGTCATCAGAACCAAGTGGACAAAAGCTGCCAATGCCAGAGTGAGGGATTTAAGCAAAATCTTTAGGCAGCAAGGAACCACCAAGGAAGGAATTACATTTTTTTTTTTGCAAGGAATTATAATTCAATTAAGGAAAGCTTTAAGGAAGTTTGTTCTGGCATTTACTTAGGACAGATTAGAAACAGGTGAGACTGAAAAAAGCAGGAAATTACTGAGAAAGATAAGAAAATGAGAACCGAAACTCAAGGAATGGGAATAAATTAAAGGTTAGAATAATGGAAACTTTTGGGAAAGAAGAATCCATAGAACTTGGTGGCTGGTTATGTTGGGAAAAGAGGCAGAAGGGAGAAACCAGAAGAATGGATGGAAAGGGGTGTTGGGAGATGCAGTGCCTTGAAAACAACAGGGTCAGGGAGTGTAATCTGAGAGACCAGTCACGGTCCCGAGGTCCCAACATGGGAAGCCAGTCTGAGAAGAACTCTGGCCAGGACGACCTCTCCAATTCAGGTAGTGTCTCACTAGCACCCAGTGGAATATTACCAGCTGCTATCTCAGAGGAAATTGGGTTCCCTGATTTTCTAAATGAGCCAAGCTGTTGGGCTGGCACCCAACACACATGACAGGCACTTAGCCAAGCATAAAGCAACAGGGCTTAAACATGTGAGTGTGTACTTAAACCATCTCCAGCATTTAGCAACCTGCTAAGGGGAGCTCACAGAAACATATGAAAAAGAGATCTCTGCAAACTCCAGAGCCACCTACTTTTTTACACTGCCATCTTATATTAAAAACACGTATAAATAAATCTATTGTGAGATCTACTTTCTCTCTTACTGGGAAATAGGACAGAGAGGGATACTCTAAAGCAAAAGCATTTTTTGAGGTGGTACTTGAGATAAAATTGGGGGAAAAAAACTCTTCAACATAACTTAGGCTCAGTCTATGTAGAAAAAGTAAATAGAGAGGCAGAGCTGATGAATTTGAACAATGCAGAGAACCGGACTGGATCATTCAAACTCCTACAGCTGCTTTTTTTCTCAACAGTGGTTGGTTTTATTTTGTTTTGTTTTGTTTTGTTTTTGCTTGGATTATCTGGGCAATTACCTCAACTCTCCATTTCACTCTGGTTCTACAGACAGGACACTCTGAGTGTTCTATTTTTATCACATCCGAATAAGGACAGAACACAATGGAGCTCTTTGAAATGAGCCTCACTGAAGGATTAGGCCAGTTGAAAGGATGTGTTTCCTGCACATCCTATGTTTTCCATGATGCAGAGAAATGAGCAATTCCCTGCCCTTAGTCTGCCCTCTCCACTGACAACACTCTCCATCTCAGGGCAAAGGGTAAAGCAGAAAGCAATATTTGGCAAAATATTTGTTGATAAGGGCGAAATGAAGCACTGCTGTCTGGAAAGTATACCCAGTTGACCAAATCATACATGAGTCCTTAACTCTGGAAGTTCCCTGGAAGGCTGAACAGGGTTTCCCCCATGTCGTGGACTTCCCTAAGCAAAGCTGAAATTCAATGACTCCCCAAAGTTCATGGGGTCAACTCCAAGACTGCAGCCAGGAGCCAGGAGCTCTGAGTTGAAATCACTTACACCATAAGCTTTGGATACCAACAGGATTCACTGGCTAGGAACGGCTGGGTGCTTTGGAAGGCAGTTTTCTTTCTCAGCTCTCTTTAGGTCCGGTGACCTTGGCCTTCGGTTTTCCTGTCACTACAAAAACCTCTCTTCCTTTTAAGTGAGCTTGAGACACACATCATAGACGCCTCTTGAAATACCGTTTTGCAGAAAGGCAGTAGTTTTCTATTTACAGGAAAAGAAAGGGTGGTGAAAAAGGACTGAACAGCTTCCAGCTGCCATTGAGAAAGGGGGGCTAGGTGCAGAATGGGGACATTCCTTCTTCACGCCCTGTGCCCTAGGCCTGGATGCCTTCTTCCACAGCCAGCTCCATGGAGCTCAAAACTTGAACTTGAAGAGCATGCTCCCTCCATACCTGCCTCACTACCACAGTATGAACGGAGACTGAGTTGAAATACACACACATCATCTTGGGACCTTGGAATCCCTATGACCCAGAGAAGTGAAGACACTGGGGCATTCCAGACTTGCCAGCCTCCCAACTAAAGGACTCGGCATCACAGCTCATGTATCTGGTGGCCATCCCTGATGGCTGAAGGCTGGCTGTGTGGTTGGGGTCTGGCACAGGAATTTTTTTAAAGCTGAGTTTACATCACAGTCATCTTGTTTGCATTTCGATTGGATTTTAAAAATCAATGAAACTAGCAAAGGTTTCTAAAGATGGTTTTATTTAAAACCCAAGCAGGACTGTGGCTACTTCAAAAGTGCATAGTGTTAACCGAGGTCCAGGTTAAAGCTTCCTCAAGCCATGGGTTTTATCCCAAAAGAGAACTTCAAGAAAAATCCTTATGAAATGGTGCCCAGAATGCATTTAAAGATGCATAAACCTCAGAGAAACAACCGGTCTGGGAAGGAATCAGCCTATTTATGACGGCAACATACTTTACAAAAGCTCTCCGAGGGGGCTGACAAGGCAAGCAAAGAAAGAACTTTCTTAAGTAAATATCAAATCAATTAAAGGAACAGATCCATGGAAATAAATCATTTACAGAAACAGGTCCTACCTGCGGTTTCCAACACAAAATACACTCAATGCTACACCTCCAGTAACTAAATAAAAATGGATTCCAAAGTGATTCAATCTTCACACACTGAGTAAGAGGCAACTTGCTAAAGCAAAGCCTGTAAAACAAAGGTTTTCAAGATATAAAAATTCATAAACCTTTCTTATCAGAAAAGAGGTGAATGAATATTGTGGCATTCTTACAGCCTGTTTGCTTTAGCATTTGTCATGTAGTTATTCTGCGCAAAGGTAAGGTCTGGTATGCAGCCTAATTATTCTCCCGCCTCCTTCTGTCACAAGGTCTCCTTAAAGGGCAATTTCTTTCTTTAGTTCTTTAAATGCTTCCAACAAGATATCTTAAGGTCAAGAAACTCCAACAATGTGCAAATATCTTTCAGGAGTAGTCGATTTCCCCCTAGTACTATTAGGGGAAATTTTATTGTAGTTGGTCTAAAACGCGTTAATGGAGGGTCATGTTTCTATTTACCCGGGGACGGTAGCAGTAATCGGAAACAGGAGGCAGTGAGGCCCTCCCAGCACTGCAGCTCTGCACTCCGGTCGGTCACCATCTTCTAGTCTGGATTCCAGATGATGTCGAAATGACATTTCACATAATTCATCAGAGACATATATATGTACGCGTATATGGGGTCTACTGAAGCCTCCTGTCAAGACTTACAAGCTTTTCACTTTGGCAAAAGCTTGATTATAAGATTTGGATTAATTACTGATCCAACTGTGAGATTTGGTAGCCAGGGATTTTTTGTGTTCTTTGCAAATTAGCCATTATGAGATGGAGTTTGGTAACATTTTTCTCCTCAGATATCCCCTTAGTAACTGAAATCTGACAGAGTAATATATCTTTATCCAACCAAATTGGCAAATTTCCCCAGTAATTTCTAGGCATGTTCTGGTATGTTCAACAAATATTTATGGGAGGCCATCACTTACCCGATACCACACAGGGCACTGGCAGGACAGAAGTGAAGACAGGCAGTCCTTCTACAGGGCTAGCAGCAAAGAGTGTCCTCGTAGTGATGGTAGGCTGTGGTAGGTTACATGACTTTACATATGGGATAAAATTTCTAGACCACACACATGCGCATATGCACACACATACACATGAGCATATATAAACTGGAGGTCTGGAAGTCTAGACAATAGAATTGTAGCAGCGGCAGCTTCCTGGTTTTGATAATGCACTATAGTGATATAAGAACACAGTCTTTGCAGAAGCTAGATGAAGAGTTCAGAGAACTCTTTGTTATCTTTCAACTTCTCGGGACCCTAAATTACTTCAAAATAAAATGTTTAATTGGAAGGAAAAAAAAAAAAGACCTGGGGTGCGAGGTGGCTCAGTCAGTTAAACATCTAGCTCTTGGCTTCGGCTCAGGTCATGATCTCACAGTTCATGGGTTAGAGCCCCACATCGGGCTCTGAGCTGACAGCATAGTCTGCTTGAGATTCTCTCTCTCTCCCTGTCTCTCTGCCCTTCCCTCACTTGTGTGCTCTGTTTCTCTTCTCTCTCTAAATAAATAAACTTAAAAAATAAAGTAAAAAAAAAAAAAGACTAGCCTTTACATGGAGCTTGCTCTATAGTGGGATACATAACTAACAAGTAGATTAATTAATAAGCACAGACTTTTATGTTTATTTTTTATTGAAGTATAATTAAAATAAAGGGTTCTATTAGTTTCATGTGTACAATATAGCGATTCAAGAATTCCATACATTATTCAGTGCTCATCACAGTAAATATATTCTTAATTCCCTTCACCTATTTCATCCATCCCTTACCCACCTACCCTCTGATAACCACCAGTTTCTTCTCCAAATTTAAGAGTCTATTTTTTGTCTCTTTTTTCTTTATTTGTTTCTTAAATTCCACATATAAATTAAATCATATGGTACTTGTCTCTCTCTGTCTGACTTATTTCATTTAGCATGATACCCAGTGCATCCATGTTGTTGCAAATGACAAGGTCTCATTATTTTTTATGGCTGAATAATATTCCTGCATGTGTTTGTGTACCACATCTTTCTTATCCATTCATTATTGACGGAAACTCTAGTTGCTTCTATATCTTAGCTATTGTAGGTAATGCTGCAATAAACACAGGGATGTATACATCTTTTTTGATTAATGTTTCTTTGGGTTTGGGGAGGGGGAATAAATACCCAGTAGTGAAATTACTGGATCATAGAAAAATTATATTTTTAATTTTTTGAGGAACATCCATACTGTTTTCCACAGTAGCTGTACCAATTTACATTCCTAGCAATAGAGCACAAGTATTTCTTTTTCTCTACATCCTCACCAACATTTTTTATTTCTTGTCTCTTTGATTCTAGCCATTCTAACAAATGTGAAGTGATATCCTATTGTGGTTTTGATTTACATTTCCCTAATGATTAGTGATGTTGAGCATCTTTTCATGTATCTGTTGTATCATTTTTTAATCAGATTGTTTGCTTGTTGGGTGGTGAGTTGTATAAATCATTTACATATTTTTGATATTTACTCTTTATCAGATATGTCATCTGCAAATATCTTCTCCCATTCAGTAGGTTGTCTTTCCATTTTGTTGAAAATTTTCTTCACTGTGCAAGTGTTTCATTTTGGTATGTTCCCAATAGTTTGGTTTTGCTTTTGTTTCCCTTGCCTCAAGAGATATATCAAGAAAAATGTTTCCATAGCCAATGTCAAAGAAACGATTGTCTATATTTTCTTCTAGGAGTTCAGGTGACATATTTAGGTCTTTAATCCATTTGAGTTTATTTTTGTAAATGGTTTAAGAAAGTGGTCCAGATTCATTCTGTCTAGTTTTCCCAGAACCATTTGAAGAGACCATCTTTCCCCTATTGCATTTTCTTGCTTCCCTTGTTGTAGATTAATTGACATGGGTTTATTTCTGGGCTCTCTAGTCTGTTCCATGGATCTACATGCCTATTTTTGTGCCAGTCCCATACTGTTTGGACTACTACAGCTTTGTAGTATATCTTGAAATCCGGAATTGTGATATCTCCAGCTTTGTTCTTCTTCCTTGAATTTTTTTAATGTGGTGTGAAAAGCATTTTCTGAGAAGTGTTGTTATATAAAATAATAAAGAAGTGCTCTCTTAAAAAACAGCAACCCAAGAGAGAAACTCTGAGTGGGGGGCTGGGGGGTGGGGGAGGTACATTCTGACTAAGACCTGAATAAATGAGAATGAGCCAACTAGGCTTTGAGAGATGATCAGCTAACACAGTAGAAGATCCTGCCTGGCCTAAGTCAGGATGACCTTCAAAACTGTGACTTTACTAAGGCAAAGTCTTCAAGGATATCCAGATTTCAGTGGGCTGACCTTATATTATGGGAGTGCTTGACCCTAACAAGAAAGTAAGAATGCAAAAAATTCACCAGTACAATAGTCATCAGATCCAGTAGATGGCAAGATATTTAAATATCTTAAGAGTCAAAGAAATGCAAAATTCAATCAAGTGATGAAAGCAGGCCAGGCAGGGATTGCAAAAGTGATGAATAGATGGGATTATTAGGAAATATATCTTAGTAAATCCAGCATTTAGGAACCTGAAACCACCCCAACTACAAATAAACTCAGGGTGTCCCAGAGTCTCTAAGAATGTGACGGCATGAAGGGGAAAAAAATTGAGATGTAATCTTGTCTACCTAGAGCAAGCATCTCCCAGCCTTGGAAGAGTTTCCAATTAAGCAGAAAAATGGTTAAGAAAACCAAACTCTGACAATTAATATTTCTATTTTTAAAAATCTCAGCTACCTGGGAGTCCCAGCTACCTGCAAGTCTGCAGCATGAGGATCCCTTACACCCAGGAGTTCTCGGCCCTGGTGCGCTATACAAGTCAGGTGTCCACACTAAGTTCGGCATCACTAAGGTGACCTCCCCAGAGGGGGAACCAACTGGTTGCCTGAGGAGGGGCAAATCGGCCCAAGTAGAAAAACACAGCAGGTCAAAACAATCGTGCTGATCTGGAGCAAGATTACACCACATATTCCAGCCTGAGCGTCATAGCTGGACCCTGACCCTTTTGCCCCTACCTGAATCCTGTAGCTCCTAAATAAATAAACAGCAGAAGTTTAAAACAAAATCTGAGCATACTTCATTATTTTAAGTATTCATGATGTGAAAGAAAATTTGACCTATTAGAATAAAGGGCCAACCTTGTAAATTTAAAATGTATATAATTGTATAAAAGATTTAGATTTGTTGAAATCTAACTGATACATAACATTAGACTATTTAAGATAATCTACATTTGTGTTCAACTAGATTTAGAGTTATTTTTAAACTTAAGAAAGATTTCTTTCGGGCGCTTGGGTGGCTCAGTTGGCTAAGTGTCTGACTTCGGCTCAGGTCATGATCTCACAGTTTGTGGGTTTGAGCCCCGCATCAGGTTCTGTGCTGGCAGCTCAGAGCCTGAAACCTGTTTCAAATTCTGTGTCTCCCTCTCTCTGCCCCTCCCCCGCTCATGCTCTGTCTCTCTCTGTCTCAAAAAATAAATAAATAACCTATTAAAAAATTTTTTTAGAAAGGATTTTCTTTGTGAAATCATAGGAAAATCACATATATTGCATCTAAAAATGCAGTTTTAAATGTTAAAGGGCTTTATTTTACAAACATTATTTAAACTCCTGTAAAGTGATGTTAAAATTTGCTACTCTTTTAAGTAGATAGTAAGATTTACAAGCTACATTTAAAGGCACACAGAAGAATGAAGTATTTACAATTCATAATTTAAATGTATAGTTGATAAATGTAATCTATTACATACTAATTTTTATATATCTAACATAAACTTTATCTTTTTCTGCGTAAAACCCATTGTCATATTAAAACAAAACTCTTGGGGTGCCTGGTTGTTTCAGTCAATTAACTCTCCAACTCTTAGTTTAGGTCATGACCTCATGGTTTCATGGGTTCAAGCCCCATGTTGGGCTCTGGGCTGGCAGCACAGAGCCTGCTTAAGATTCTCTTTCTCAGGGAGAGAGGCAAACCATGAGAGACTCTTGAATGCTGACAAAAACTGAGGACTGATGGATGTGGGGGGGAGGAAGGGTGGGCATGGAGGAGGACACTTGTGGGGAGGAGCACTGGGTGTTATGTGGAAACTAATTTGACAATAAACTAGTTGTAAAAAAAAAAAAAAAAAAAGATTCTCTTTCTCCCTCTTTCTATTTGCCCCTCCCCATTCACACTGACTCTGTCTCTCTCAGGATAAATAAACCCTCTAAGTAAATAAATAAAAATAAAAACTCTCATATTTATAGCTTGAGTCTCAAGCTATTAAAAAGATTTCCATGGAATGGCAGTCCCTATGAGCCCTGGGAAAAAGTGATGACATACAGATAGTGGAACAAATCAACTTTTGCCTATGTATTAAAGGAAGTGATTTATCCTGGGGAAATGTGTGGAGTTAAATGCTAAATCTGAGGTGTTATCTTTAACTTTTAATTTTTAAATGTTTATTTATTTTTGAGAAAGAACGCACACGTATGTGCGTGCACACGCATGTGCGCAAGCGCAGGGGAGGGACAGAGAGAGAGGGAGGTAGACTCCAAAGCAGGCTCCAAGCTCTGCCTCTGACTTGTTGGCACAGAGCCTGACAGGGGGCTTGAACCTACAAACTGTGAGATCATGAGTTGAGCCAAAGGCAGATGCTTAACCAACTGAGCCACCCAGGCACCCCTGAGGTATTATCTTTTAAAAAAAATCACTTAACAAAGATCCCCTCACAGTCATCACAATTTTTAAGCACATGCATTAATTCCTTCTAGATTCCTTGATGCTTAATACATATTTTTTACTATATCACTTTTTACATTACATTAAAGTGTAAGTTTTTGTTACATATCTGTTTTCCCACTTAACCATAAGTTCCTACTAGGTTAGGAATCATTTCCTGTTTATGATTGTATAGAATGACTATGACACTATGAGCATCTTAAGCTGGAGGAAAAGTTGCCATAGACATCTCTCATGCACCTAATTAATTCTAAGATTTTCGTCCCATTAGCCTCTTCAAAAACTCAGACACCAACCCAACTGGCTTCCTGCCTTAGCTTCCTAGATTCATCCAGCCCTATTTGGATCTCTGACCTAGTTTCAGATTGTTTACACTGGCCCTGACCTGGCACTCACTGCCTTAGGACATGGCTTGTGGCATTTTTCCACTGACTCCACCCACTCCAACCTCAGGGCAGGACCAAGTGTGTCAATGAAGAGCATCAGACATTCAGAATTTGAAAGAGCATCTGAAAATAATCGTGGCCTAATACGAATTTAAAGACTAGGGGCACCTAGGTGGCTTAGTCGGTTAAGCGTCTGACTTTCGCTTAGGTCATGATCTCGCGGTTCGTGGGTTTGAGCCCCGCGTCGGGCTCTGTGCTGACTGCCATCTCAGAGCCTGGAGCCTGTTTCAGTCTGTGACCCTCTCTCTCTGACCCTCCCCTGCTCACGCTGTCTCTCTCTCCTAGAAATAAATAAAACATTAAAAAAATAAATAAAAAATAAATAAAGACTAAACTCATTCAATAATCATCTACAAGTTTCCTGAACACCTCCAATGTTTAAGATGCTCTGCTGAGAACAGGGATATTAAAAACCAGTAAGATGTGGAACCTGTAGTCAAGAAGATAGTGAACCACAGTAGTGGTCTTACAGGGTTACGAATGAAGTGCCGTAAGATTACAGAAGACAAGAACACAACCCAAACGGAGATAAAGGGCAGTAGAGGAAGGATTTCTCATAGCCTGTGGCCCTGTTAAATTTTGGTGGCTAGATCAACAAGGCTTTGCAAATGCTTCGATGTCAGAAAGTAAAAGGGGTCTACAATGACTTTGGGAATAGTGTTTGATGAGGCTCTTGACTGAGACTGGAAATACAGAAGGATGTGCTGGTCTTGGGCTACGGTAATTAACTCAGGTAATTAACTCAGATTAACATGTTGAATTTGAAAGGAAGTGGAGATGTACAATACACAACTGGATAAAAGAGTCTACCGATTATAAGAAGTCCATGGTCTAGAGTGGTACATTTGAAAGTCATCAGCATACACAGCCTTGGAAGTGAATGAATTGTCCCAGGGATAACATGAACAGGGAGAGAAGTAAGCAAGAGAGATACTCGAGGGATCATCACATTAAAGGGGTAGGCAGAAGAGGAAATCATTTGGGAACCAAGAAGAGAAACCTGAGATTTAAAGCAAAACAAAACAAGAAAACTAAAACAAAAACCAGGGAGCAGACACTGTGGCAGACATTGTTGGTTTCCTGACAAGTATCCATTTCCTGCTCTTCCTCACATAATTCCTCCCCCCAAGAAGTGCATGGGCCTCTAAAAAGGCTGAAGGTCTCAGTCCCAAGGATTGAGCTAACTGGTCTAAAGATAATCTCACTCACTTTACTGAGGACGGTGGGGAACAAGTAACCTGATGAGATTCAAGAAAAGGTTGATGAAAGGGGTGAAGGTGGACAAAAGATACAAACTTCCAGTTATAAGATAGGTAGGTACAGGGGATGTAATGTGGATGGTGACTGTAGTTAACAATACTGTATTGTTAAAATAAGCAAACAATAACAAAAAAGTACTGTATTGTATATTTGAAAGCTGCTAAGAGAGTAGATGTTAAAAGTTCTCATCGGGGCGCCTGGGTGGCTCAGGCGGTTATGTGTTCAACTTCAGCTCATGTCATGATCTTGTTGTTCATGAGTTCAAGCCCCGTGTCAAGATCTGTGCTGATAGGGGCGCCTGGGTGGCTTAGTCGGTTAAGCATCCGACTTTCGCTTAGGTCATGATCTCGCGGTTCGTGGGTTTGAGCCCCGCGTCGGGCTCTGTGCTGACTGCCAGCTCATAGCCTGGAGTCTGTTTCGGAGTCTGTGTCTCCCTCTCTCTCTGACCCTCCCCTGCTCACGCTGTCTCTCTCTCTCTAGAAATAAATAAAACATAAAAAAAAAAAAAAAAAAAGATCTGTGCTGACAGCTCGACCGTGGAGCCTGCTTCGGGTTCTGGATCTCCTTCTCTCTCTGTCCCTCCCCCACTCATTCTCTCTCCCTCTCTCTCTCAAAAATAAATAAAACATTAAAAACTTAAAAATTAAAAAAATAAAATAAAAGTTCTCATCAACTCTTAACTCTAGAGAATATACAGATGGTTACCAGAGGGGAGGTAGGTAGGGAGATAGGGGAAAGAGGTGGTGAGGATTAAGGAGTACACCTGTTGGGGTCCCTGGGTGGCTCAGTGGGTTAAGTGACTGACTCTTGACATCAGCTCAGGTTCGTGAGTTCAAGCCCCACACCGGGCTCCATACTGACAGTGCAGACAGAGCCTGTTTAGGATTCTCTCTCTCTCTCTATCTGCCTTTCCTGTGCTCTCTCACTCTCACTCTCTCTCCCTCATTCCTTCTCTCAAAATAAATAAACTTAAAAAAATTTTTTTAAACGGAGTGCATCCTTCATGATGAGCGAGAGGTGTTGTATGGTAATGTTGAATCGCTAAATTGTATATCTGAAACTAATCTTACATGTATGTTAACTCACTGGAATTTAAATAAAAACTTTTAGGGGCACCTGGGTTGCTCAATAAGTTAAGCATCTGACTCTTCATTTTGGCTCAGGTCATGATCTCACAGTTTGTGAGACTGAGCCCCACAGAGAGCTCCATGCTGTCAGCACAGAGGCTGCTTGGGATTCTCTCCCTACCTCTCCCCCACTCTCTCTCTCTTTCTCTCTCTCTTTCTCAAAATAAATAAATAAACTTTTTTAAAAGTTAAATTAAAACTTTTAAAACAATAAAAAACAAAAGTTCTCATCAGAAGAAAAAAATTATAACTAAGTGATGGATGTTAACTAAACGTGGTCATCATCTCACAAAATATCCATATTATCAGGTCATGTTGTACATATGAAACCTATACAATATCATATATCAATTATTTTAATAAAACTGGAAAAATAGATTTTAAAAAAGAAACAAAAGTTTAATGAGACTCCAGAGAAATTCTTCATGATTCTCTTAGAAGAACTTCAAGAAGCAATACTTTCCCTTCCTCCAGATGTCATCCTCAGCAACTATGAAACCCAGCCTTGCTGTAGCTCTCGCTCCCTGCCAGTGTGAGAAAGAAACCAACCGAAGGAAGAGAAGCAAGCCAGAAGAATCACAGAGATACGGAGCTGGAGCCAACGTTGATACCTCCAGATTTCTATTTGTGTGAACTACCTATGAATTTCCTTATTACTTAAACCAGTTTAGGTTGAGTTTTCTGCTACTTTCTTCCAAAGCAGTACTAACAGACAGATCCAGTTGTGTCACAGAAAACAAAGGAGGTGGGACCTTTAGCAAGAAGTGCTCGAGTCTTGAGTGGTGCCTAGAGGCCAGGTGAAGGAAGCCCCAAAATGCGTGCAAGAACCTGGTGACAGATGGGTCACTAAGGGAGCAGTTTCCATGGTGGTGGCTGAGGTGGGACAGAGCCCAGACAACAGTGGGTGGAGAGCTGAATATGCAGTGAGCACTCAGAACAAGCCAAGATTCTTCTGTAGGAAAGTTTGACTGCAATGTAGAGAGAAAATTGCAATGAGAAGCCATTAATACAGAGATACGTAGTGTTGAGAAAGGTTTTGAGTTGTTTATTTTGAAGACAAGAGCTAATTAGTGGATGAATCAACAGGTGGATCTCCAACTTTTCTGCCATGTTCTCCCTTCCCCGGAGTTCGGGGGGAATCTCAGTGGAAAGGGGAATTCAACTATAAAACTTCGAAAGAGGCAAAAGCAGTACGTCAGCATTTCACATTCCAACTTTTGAATGAGATATACAAGCCAACGACGCAGAATGAATCTACTAAAGCAATTCATTAGAAATAACACACACACACACACACACACACACAAAGGAAGCACTTGAGAAAATGTGTACAAGAAAATACACAATTTTTTTGTGACTGAAATATTGGGGGGAGAACAGAACCTGAATGATTTATTAATAAAGAAATGGTGGGGTGCCTGGTGGCTCAGTCGGTTAAGTGTTCATCTCTTGGTTTTAGCTCAGGTCATGATCTCACGGTTTGTGGGTTCGAGCCCCATGTTGGGCTCCATGCTGTCAGTGTGGAGCCTGCTTGGGATTCTCTGTCTCCCTCTCTCTCTGCCCCTCTCCCACTTGTGCTCATTCTCTCTCTCTCTCTCTCTCTCTCAAGTAAATAAACTTAAAAACACAGAGAAATGGTAAAACCCAAAAAATGTACACTGACTGTTATTCTGTTGATATTCACTCTACAGCATTAAAAACAAAAACAAAAGAGCCTGATCTCTATGTACTGATATGAAAAAATACAGGTGAAAACATGAAATTATGGAACATTATGTGTAATATGATTCTACGTATGAAACTCAAAGCAGATAGAATTATTTATTCTTACGCAGAGAATAAAGGTCAAGGAGAAAATATAACAAAATCTTATCAGTGGTTACTTATGAGAGTGAAGTGAGATATGGTGTTCAGGGTAGTGAGCAGCATTTTAGGAAAGGCGAATTTCATATATATTGTATACTTTTATGTAAGTTGAATTTTTACAAGGGTAATATTTTTTTTGTATGAGAAATGATAAAGTAAGTGTTTGAAGAAACATGAGGCATTTGAAAAGCATGAACTAAATTTGTACCAACCAGCATATCACATTAAACAGGGAGAAGGAAAGACCACAACATTGATCATTTTTAATGTCATTCTCTCATGTTATTAATGCCAAATGGATATGGCTTTGTATGCTTTTTTAGGGAAAGCACTTTTAAATTAATTAGTTGTTGGATGTATGTAAAACCGTTGGCATCGAGTTAAGTTTATCTGTAAGTAACTCTATATTCACCATCTGGTTAAATTTGGCATTGCTTATCTTCAAATTGCAAGAGTGCACAAATAAAACTGGCCGCTGTTTCATGAAGACTCCTGTGTGAGCATATTTGCAAGTGTGGAATGTACACTGTGAGGCTGACTGGAGAAGCCAAAAGGCTCACCTTGGTCCTGAAACAAATCTTATCCGCAGGCTAAGCAATTCAGCTCAGTTCTAAAACTTGCTCCCTCACCTAGGAAGTAAGAGAAGGGCAAGCCACACAAAGGGGTACGAGTACCACTGTCCGTGATTTCTTATTCAAAAGCCATCTGAAGAAATGGTTTCAATAAGAAGAACACCATCGGAAACCTAAAGAAGTGAGACATGGAGAATCCAATGCTCAGATGAAGAATTTGCATATGTTCTATTTTTCAATTTTTTTTAATGTTTTATTTATTTCTGAGACAGAGAGAGAGAAACAGCATGAGCAGGGGAGGGTCAGAGAGAGAAGCATATGTTCTAAATAAATACAACCATTTTATAAATATATTGTCAAAGACTTTCTATTTCCATCTAACTACAGCTATTATTTCAAATCTAATATATACATAATTAAATTAAGTCAAAAAATGTCCTTGACCAGGCTATCAGTGGTTTACCAAACACCCAGCCCTTGCTCATTGATTAGTTATCAGTTCCAAAATACAAAGGCCAAATATTCTTTCCACATAGTCACTTTAACAAGATGTCAGATGTCAGTTCCTCAATCTCACAGAAAAAACTCTCCTAGTCCCCGAGGCAGACAACTCAAGAAATGCCCAAATGTGAATATATGTCTAAATCACTTTGAGTCTGGAACAGAGCAACAAATTTGGAAACATTTTTTAATCACTGAGGGGAAAAAAAAAATGGCAAAAGAATTTTTTTAAAAAGGCTAGGCAAGACTACTTTACCTATGGTCAAGTTAGTCCTATGAATAATATCTTTGTCAAAATAAGGTGTAAAGCCCAAAAGATATGAATCAAATAATTTTAATATGTGGTGATCTACAATCATTGGGGAAAAGAATATAAAGGAAGATTTTCAGTGAAATATACATACCTAGTCAACAGTTAACCATGTATGAAGCATACACCAAATATGAAACTGGTCATACAGCAATAAACAAAATAGATAAGACCTCTGTCCTCTCAGAGCTTTCAAATTCTGAAAATTGACAAATATTATCCAAGAGAATCACGTCTCCTGTCTTAATACCAAACAGCTCGTATTTTCTATGTTGTGGAGTTACTTCTACAAAGAGACAGATCAAATTTTTGTTTTACTTTTGTCAGAAGCTAAATAGAAGAGTATATATTTTCTTTCATTCACATGTATACAAAGTTCAGTTAGATATAAGCAGACAGCTCTGACAGCACTATAGCATCACATTTAAAGAATACATTTATTCCACAAGATCAGAGAGAATCAAACTCAATTATTCATCATTCAGTCAGTCAGTCAGTCAATCAGTTATTTTAAGTAAGCTGTATACCCAATATGGGGGCCTGAACTCACAACTCTGAGATCAGGAGTCACATGCTTTAGTTACCCCAAACTCAATTTTTTTTTAATACAAAATTCACATGATAGTCCCATTTTATCTATAAAAGTTCATTATAAAATGGTTCTATGATTTTTGCACTGCTGCTATTACAAACTGGATGCCATTCATATAAATTTCTTTATTACTTTGGAAGTATATTTCTCATACCTGTTCACTTATCATCATTCAAATTTAAATTCTCAAATTTTTTTAATTCTCAGCTTTTAATACTAGAGAATTCCTTCTTACAATAGTTACTGCAGTAAAAAAAAAAAAATGCCATCATTGATTATAAACACTTTAAATTTAGCTCCATAAAACCAGATTTTCCTGGAGGACTACAGGAAGAAAGGCAATGCCGGATTCTCTCCATGAACTCTGTATCTGGTGGATTTTGCTTTAAAATATTCTAATAATGCTGAATATTAACTATAGGTTGTAATTTGATATTCACAACTTTGCAACAATTGGCATAATAGTCAGAAACTCTCTCCAAAGAAACCAACCAATGGTCCAAGAACAGGAACAAAAAACCATGGGCTGAAATTAATGCGAAGATACTTTCTTTGTAATACTTCCAAAGATTAGCATGCAAAGGTGACCCAAGAAGGGACAGATGGACAGGGGATCTACTTCTTATTTAAGAGATGAAAAATCTGAGGGTCATTGGGGCAAAGTAGTCTCCTGACCAAAGATACATAACTTGTTGAATACATGAATGGAACAAGAGCTCAAGTCTCTGTATTTCTAGCACTTGCTAAACCCAGATGTAGAGAAAGGGTAAAAAATAGAGGTCTTAACCACAGACACACATACTCTCTCTCTCTGACACACACACACATACTCTCTCTCTCACACACACACACACAGACACACACACACAGACACAAACATACATTCTCTCTCTCTCCTCTCTCTCTCTCCTCTCTCTCCCTCCCTCCAAATTTTCCATGATTCTTCTCCTTCACTGTCCACAATACATGCCCTTTCCCACTACTTATACCTGATGTGACTATTTCTCATTTATTCTCTTTTCAAGATCAATAAGGTTAGCCAGGATATATTTATCTAAATCTCTGTTTGATGTTTTTTCTTAAATTATGAACCTAAGAATGGCTTTTTAATGTAGAAGTACAAAATAACATTAATTCTTAAATGTGACTTAGTGATTTAGGTTAGACATATTCCATATAAGTTCTATGCTTTAAAAAAAAAGTTATAGGGGCACCTGGGTGGCTGTCAGTTAAGTGTCTGACTCTTGGTTTCAGCTCAGGTCATGATCTCACAGTTCATGAGTTTGAGCCCCATATCAGTGTGGAGCCTGCTTGGGATTCTTTCTCCCTCTCTCTCTCTGCCCTTCTCCCACTCACATGCATTTTCTCTCTCTCTCTCTCAAAATAAATAAATAAACAAAAAAATAATTTAAAAAGCTACAACTGAGAAAAGTTACAACTAAGCAATGCTATTAAGACAATAAAATGACTTTAGATAAAGGACAGATCATCATCATAATTTTTAAACCTTTTCTGGGCATTTTCGAATACAATATTTAACAAATTTCTTCTCAGTATTTTTCCCCATTTGTTATAACTCAGTAATGGGTTGGATTCTAAGAAAAACAGAAAAGGAAACATGGCCTTTATAAAGTAGAACCACAATTTAAATTTGAAACACTGATGCAGAACGTCCTGTGAGTATGATTTTGTCCTTCAGTGTAGGGCACTGATGTCTTGGAGGACTTCAGTGAGTAGGAACGTAGAAGTGAGGGAGAAAAGCAGAAAAGATGGACAGTGACTAGAAGTTGGCATCAAATTTCAAACCTGGGATGCTGACTCATTCCTACCACCCTAAAATTAAATTCTGAGATAAAGGAGCTGCTGATTCCAAGCATACTTGAAAGGAAAGAAGCTAGGTTCCCAAGCCCCAAAAGGCTTTCACTGATAATCAGGAGAAAGGTTTTAAGGTGATCAAACCAAGATATTCTGAAATACTTTTCTAAAAAAAATCACATGATGCAGTAAGAAACTACTTTCTACATAAACAATACTCCAGGAAAACAATAAAATTCAGAAGACAACACTGTGATGATCCAATTTAGGGGAAAGTAAAAAGTGGCTTTTTCATGATAAATTTTTGCACTTCAAAGCAGTTTTATTATCAGCTGTGAATATTATATAATCGTAAATACTAGTGTTTTCTCCTCCATCGATAAAAAATTAAAAATAGAAAGTTACAGGGGTACCCAAGAGGCTTAGTCAGTCAAGCATCCAACTCTTGATTTTGGCCCAGGTCATTATCTCACAGGTCTTGAGATTGAGCCCTGAGTTGGGCTTCTGTGCTGACAGCATGGACCCTGCTTAGGATTGTCCTTCTCTCTCTCTCTCTCTTTCTCTCACTCTACCCCTTCCCACTCAAGCTTCCCTCTCCTCTTCCCACACACTCCTTCTCTCAAAATCAATAAACTTAAAAAATATATAGAAACTTATATATTCTCAGCCTTTTCCTTCCAATTGTTAAGCTTTTTAGGAACTCATACAATGCATTCGAGGTTGACCGCAAAATAATGTCATGGTGCAAATCTGACAAAGCAGTTACAAGACCAAAGACAGGCTCGGTCCCAAGCCTGCTTGGTGCCAAAGGATCCTGGTAGTGTGGAGGGGACTATTACTTTCAAATCATGCCTTCCAGGCAGAGCCGTGGGCTGTCGTAAGGGTTGCCTCATCTTCATTGCACCTCTTTCCCTTTCCAGATGGCTGAGCCTGCTGGAACTCAAGGTTCATAAAGCCAAAGACTCATGATGGAAACGTCACCTGCAAGTTGGAATCAGGCTAGAACACCGAGGAAGCATTGCTTGTAAGAAATGTGTAAAAAGGATGAAGGTGGTGCATTCAATCCACAGGCAACTAGACCCAAAGCCAAGAATTTCCAAAGCAGTAAGAATTCAAAAGCATTAATTGGTGTCCCATATTGATAAGAAGCCATGATAATGACCGCATAGTTAAGTCATTGAGAGAGAAAGAGCATGAGTGATTAAATCACACTAAACCATTTGAGGCTGTCTTAAAAGACAGGTTAAGTAACAGGACAGGTATTTCTAGGTCCTAGCTGCACAGCACTGTCGGCAAACCAGGACAGCAGAGTATTTCTGTCTTAATCTAATTCAGCTGTTAGAGCCTTCCATCTTGTCTCCACCTTGGAAAAATAAAAGTGAAAGAAAGAAAAGGAATGGAAAAGAGGGATGGCAAGGAAAAACAAAGTAATGGAATATACTAATCACTTTTCTATCTTGAAGAAGAAGGAAAACGCCAGCTTGTACACGTATATCCATTCCAGCACCTGTTCAGTGATCTCTCATGTAATATTTCAATAACAGTAAATACATCAAACAATAATTTGAATTCTAACGTTGACCCAAGAAGCTACATTTTAACCCTACACTCCTCAGAACTGGTCTGGCATTCTGCACTAGAAATTTTTATTTAAAAAAAATCTAATTCTACATCTTTATCTTAATGGGTTTCTTAGAGCCAAAATAGCTAGGCATATTTTTTTTCAACTCTTTAATTTTTTTTTAAGATTCAGGGGATTCTGAATCCTTTAGGATATTTTTTTAAAGTCCATGTTACAAATTAACTTTTTTTTCTTTTTCTTTTTTAAAGGCTGTATTTTTAATACCTTTACACCCAATGTGGAGCTCAAACTCACAACCTCAAGACCAAGAGTCTCATGCTCTGCTGAATGAGCCAGGCAGGTGACCTCGTAAATTAACTTTTCAAGGGTTGCCAAATATATCATCATAGACGTGACTCAAAGGTGTTCTGGTGTCTAATACAAATAGAAAATACTTGAACTCTGAATTGTAGATGATGTTAGAATCTTTATTTTGAAAGACAGGAAAAGGCACTGGTAATACCCAAAACCACCACAAACAGTAAGTACATCCTGAGGGCCAGTCCCTGTCCTACGTGCTTTACATACATTATCACATTTGATCTGTACAATAACCCGTAGGGCAGACAACTACGCTACAAGTGAGGAAACAGGAGCTTATAAAGATTAAGTATATTGTGCAAGTCACTCCCATTAGTAAGTGGACTGAACTATGTGTCTATGTGACTCCAAAGGCTAGATGTATATTCTTAGCCACCTTCCCTACTTCCTCATACCGTCAGGCTCAACAACAACAACAGCAACAACAACAAAGAAAACCCCACAGTCATTCAGGGACACATCTTCGGAAATGCATGTTCTCATAGCATCATGGATCTCACGGTGGTCATCCCCCCTACCATATTTTAGGTCCCTCAACATTGAACTACTACTTGTATTAAGTATCTAGGCTCAGCTCCCTGTTGGGTTGTTTAATAGGGAAGGAAAAGAAAAAGAAGAAAAGAGGTTTGGATTCTCAGGGAACATGTTTTGGTGATAGTCTCTTTATCTGCATATTTATTTGGAAAAGGGGGGAGGAGGGGAACAAGCATAATTAAGAGTTCCAGATAGTAGGGGCACCTGGGTGGCTTAGTTGGTTGAGTGTCCGACTTTCGCTCGGGTCATGATCTCGCGGTTCGTGGGTTCGAGCCCCGCGTCGGGCTCTGTGCTGACTGCCGGCTCGGAGCCTGGAGCCTGTTTCAGTCTGTGACTCCACCTCTCTCTGACCCTCCCCTGCTCACGCTGTCTCTCTCTCTCTCCTAGAAATAAATAAAAAATAAAAAATAAAAAAAAGAGTTCCAGATAGTAATGTAAAACTGGCTCTCCCTTCAGCTACAAATAAATTGGTTTTAAGACACGAAGGAGCCTCATGTTAATTGAATTATGTCCTTCTAGTTGTTCCCAGACATAAAGAAAGAGTAATGGTGCTTAGGAGCCCCAGACGAGAGGAAATATTGAAAATGGGTCAATAAAATAGTGATGTTTGTCTCATTTGCATACAGAGACATTAAGACTATACCTCAAAATTTATGAATCCAGATTACTCAACCTTAGAAAGGCAAATAAGTCAATCTCAATTGGGAAATAAAATCCCATAAATTGTATATCATGAACTATATTTTCAAGGACTCTGGAGACAACATTCAGAAGGTTAAAGCAAAAAATGAATTAGGGAGGGTTTGTAGTTAAAGATAGTGGACTAAGTAGACACGCTTATCTTCTCTCTCTCTCTCTCCTGAAACTCCCTAAAACTATAGCAAAGAGACTTTCATTAAAAGCTCCACCCGCAAGAGCAATGGGAGAAGAGACACAATAGCAAAATACTTTTTAAAGTTTAAAACAGAGGTTCGAAAGCAAAAGGACAGACGCTGCTAAAATAAAGTAGGAGGTCCAAGAAAGCAAAGTCCTAAAACAGCAGCTGAGGGAATCTAGCAGCAACTCAATTTGCCTGACATTGAGCGTTTCCTTTAATTCTCAAAAATTGGCAGAACCAGGGACCTCTAGAAGCAGGGACAAAAATAAGAGGACAACAGAATGGGAGAAAAGAATTCAGACACCCTCCTCTACTCCTCTCCCCTCTTCCCCTTTGACCAAGCAACTGTTTCTCCTGCCCTTCCCCCTCCACAGCATCATAGTAGAGTTCGCTCTCCTGGAGAGGGTGAAGCACAGCCTCTATGAGTGGGGACACAGGTCGAGAGTAGGGACATCATACTAGAAGGAAGGGAATTAAATGATGCCTGTGCAAGAGAGGCAAACATCCCATACTGAATGTTGAGACCTCACAGAACTGGCAGCCAGGATCGGAGTCCTTCTTCCCTGTTATTCAACATACAGTCCATGGATAGTGGCAATGTTTAGAAATGCAGAATCTCATCCCCACCCCAAACCTACTGCACCAGAATCTGCATTTCAACCGTAACTTAGGTGACCCGTATAGACATTGAAGTTTGAGCAGCCTGGCTCTCACAGGAGATTACACTCTTCTCTGTAAAACCTTCAAGGAGAACCCAGAAGATATGAACATCAGGGTCATTACTCCCCACAGAATGACCCAGTCAGACCTCCCTCTAATGAAGTCTACAATCCAAAAGTCCACCCATATGCTTAGCACTTCCGGGCAGCTTTTCAGTGTCCAGTGTGAAACATGATTACCAAGGATGTGAGGAAAATCTCTACTGTGAGAGAGAACAAACAAATAATCGGAAGCAATGCAGAAGAAACAGACCGTACTAAAAAATAAAACATAAAAGTGTTTTTAAAGAAGCTGTTATCAGCTATCCTCAGAGAGATAGAAAAACATGCTATATCCATAAAACAAGAATAGGATAACTTTAAAAAAATGAACAAAGGATGAAAAGAGTTTATATTAGAAATCAAGAATAAACAGCAAAAATGAAAAACTCAAGAAGGGGTCGAAAATATAGTTGAAAACATAAACCCCCGAAGTAGGGCAAAAGACAAAGAGATGAAAAATGGACAATGTTTTAAAAAGAGAAAAGTAGAACATTAATACAGATTGCGTCACATCCAAATAATAGGCATTCCAGAAAGAGAGGGAAAAAAAATAAATGGAGAGGAAGAAATCAAAGAGTAATTTAATAAAATTCCCAAAGAAATGGGTTTCCAGATGGGAAAGACCAATTGAGTGCCTAACACAATAAATAAAAATAGGGCTATACCAAGATATGTCCTCATAAAATAACAGAAAACTGGTATAAAGAGAAGATTCTAAAAGCCTTGAGAGAAAAAGTATATAGTGAGTCAAGCGACAAAACACTTCCAGATTTATCAACCTCTAAGATTAGAATTAGAAAACAGTTTAACAATGCCTTCAAAGCCTGGGGGAAATTATTTCCAACTTAGAATTATTAACTTCGCCAAAATATAAATTATTTGTGAGAGCATTTAAAGACATGCTTATAAAGTTTACCCCCTATGCATCCTTACTTAGGAAGCTGCTAGAAGAGGTGCTTCACAATAACAAGCGAGAAAACCAAGAAAGAAGAAGACATGGGATCCAGACATGGAATCAATTCAAGACAGAGGTGAAGGGGTCCCAGAATGATAGTGAAAGAGAAGTTCAAGATGGCAGGTGTGTACCAGGGATAAAGGACACAGTTAAGATTAGAGGTCACGAAGCTTTTAAGAGGGGTGTGTCCAAGATGAAACTGATAAAACGCCTGAGGGACTCAAGTACATGCAGAGGGGAATTTAGAAATGGTTCAAGGAAAAAAAAGAAAAAGAATAAAAATGAAAACTAAGGAGTAGGACAATTATGTACTTCAATGAAATTTTCAAAATGATTCGAGAAGAACAATCATAGAATACCAAAGAGCTCATGTGTAAATAGTAGGCACATGGATATAAAGTCATAATCTTACAAACAGTTACAAATCTTATAAACGCTGAAAATTGATCTAAACAAAATCATGACATCTCTGCAGGGAAGATAGAGGGAATGGTGTGTGAGTTTCAGAAGGAGGGGTAAACAAGAGCTAAATTCTCACCTTCCATGGCGGGAAGTAAATAGACAATACCTTAACTGAAAAATCAAGATACAGCACTATAAGCCAGTTGCTTAGTGATATAGATATAAGAATCAAATGTAATATCTGATTTAAGAAGAGGAAGCTTCTTAAAAGCCAGAAAATGGAGTATGGAGGGTAGTGGCAGGCAGATGACTGCTGATTTTCATAAATAAGCCTTTTAGGACTAGTGCAGTCTTTAACCTATGTGTATCAATAACTGATAAAAATAAAAATTAAATTTTAGACATTAGACAATACTAGGATGGATTCTCACCTTCAATAAAGGAAAAGTAAATGAAAGTCTTATGGCCCAAGAAGAGGAAGAAAAAAATCTCATAAAGTGTCAGAAAGTTAGCAAATAAGGGAAAGAAAAAATTAACTTGAAGAATGCAATCTTCAAAGATGGTGGAGTAATCCTCTTCTCAGATATCATCCAAAACCAACAAGAAGGACAAGAGGCAATAAAAACTTCCTCATCAATGAAACTAGGACATATCTGTGGCCCCAACAGTAAAACATGAAGACAAAGAGGAGAAAGAGGCAATTTGGTCCTGTGGGGGAAGGTAAGACTTAACAATGTGCACAGGGAAACCAGCCAGAAGCCAGCTACTCTGGCCCTCAGGCTCCACTGTTGGAAGAGTCAGTCACAAAAGATGGTAAGACAGAGGAGGTGCTGAAAAGAGAAGGCGTGACTGAAAGTCTGCACAAAGAGCTTTTGGACCTCAGACCCCTATGCTACACTCTGCACTCTGTCCTTCCCCATGCTCTAAGAAAGCAAGAGCTTTTTTCTCTGCAGCCACTGACCCAGGCTGGAGATGTCTGAACTTGAGGCAGTAGGTGTGGTGTAGGGCAGGGATGAGAGGTTGAACAGAAAATAAGGGCACTAAGAATAACTGCATACAGAGCCGTGTGATCTCAGCCACCTCCCAGGAAATCTGCAACCCTCCGTGAAAACCTCTACTTTCATCGAAGAGGGGCATTCAGGAGCAGTAGGTATGGTGCACACCCTTCATATGGCCTCCAGGACCTCAAACAACAAACATCCCAGTGGCAACCATGATGCACTGGTTTGGGGATGCATTCATCCCCAAATGTGTATATGGTACACACTATATACTGGTGTTCCCAGCCCTCAAAAAATAACATGTTGTACTTCCTGACAAGAGGTGAGTAGGAATCCTGAATCAGGTTTCATTTTATTTAGGAAAAATAAAACATTGTATTGTTTTTTACATCCAAGCATCCTGGAAGCCACACTTATCTTTGTTCAAGCTATTTCTTCTGCCACAAATACCCTCCAGCCTTGCCTTCCTTGTGAAATCGTCATTCCAAGAACAGCCAGAAGGTCACCCTCTTTTACTAGTCTTCCCTTATTCTTTTTCCCATGGCAGAGTTAATTACTCTGACATTTTTCATTCCCATAGTTCTTTACACTTACCTCCAAATCAGTACTTTGTTCTATGGTACCCTCGTCATTGCCTTACATGTATATATCATTTCTAGGTTTTAAACTCTTTGATGGAAAAATCAATGTCTTATTCACTCTTGAGACACCACTATCTCCAATGTTTTGGATTCAGTCTATGATAACAATCAGCTGTCACCATCAAAGGACTACTTACTATCACCTTCCAGGAACTCCATAGCGTCTAAGGAGGTGCTTATGTGTTAGGGGGAAAAAAAGAAAGAGAGAAAAAAAGCATAGTAAACTCTGTGTATGAACATAAAACTAAACATAGTTATTACTTCTGTGCAATGAAAACTGTAAAATTTTCTTTAAGCTATTAAATAAATAAGATTCTAGAGAGAAGATGCAAAGAACATTAGAGGGGTGAGGGACAGTGGCCAAGGAGAAGCTGAGAAATCTTGTAAGTACAGTAACCGCACTTTCTGGTAAATACTGATTTTACAAGTATGAGAGTCAAATTGCACTGCTTTGGCAGATTTCAGATATACGGTGTCCTAAGTCTATGAAATTTTAACGGGAATTTAGAAACCGAGAGATCACTAACCATGAAAAAAGGAGCCCACTAGCTGTGCTTGGGAAATCTTGAGGAAGTTGAAAAGTAGACTGCAGATGTGAGAAATCTAAGAAGACTAGAATTTTAAGAGAGGTACTTAAAATTATTTTTAAATAAGAATATTTATTATAGGGGTAGCTGGGTGGCTCAGTAGGTTACACGTCCAACTCTTGATTTCAGGTCAGGCCATGATCCCAGGGTTGTGAGATTGAGTCCTGCACTAGGCTCTGCACTGAGATCAGAGCTTGCTTAAGATTCTCTCTCTCCTTCTTTCTCTGTCCCCAATCCCTGGTCACACTAAATAAATAAATAAGGCATTAAAAATATATTTATTGTAGACAACTTGTAAAATATTAAAAAGTATAAAGAAAATAAACGCTCTGTAATCACCAAAAATAAGTCAAATAAAATAAGAGAAGAGAAGAGAAGAAAAATAACTACCCATGAGGTTCAATTCTACACTCGAGAGGAAAAAATCACTACCCAATCAATTTAATAACCACTAAGAAAATTCAGCACTGAATAATAATCAGAATAATTCCTAATAACTAATTCCGTCCAGATCATCTAGTTTCCACATCAGAGTAACAATTCCAGAAGAACAAGAAGAAGCAGAACCTTTACAAAGCCCTTATTAATATTTTAGAAAGTATGGGTATATGACTATAACCATAGGCTGGTTGTCAAAATAGACTAGAAAGCCATGGAAGAATTGATCTGTAGGTCTCTCTCTCTTGGGTCTGTGCTCTAGGCCTTATTGTTAGTAATAAAACTGTGGTATGTCTATTTTCTTTTGAGGACCACAACAGAAACAAATGGAAAGTCATCCCACTGGATATTGCCACAATCCAGAGCATGGCTGAACCCTTTCAGACAACAACACCCACTGACAATGAGCTCACTCTCAAAAATGACAACACAAGAGGAAAACCAACGACCATGAAAAGGATACATCAAATAAAAAAAAATAAAGAATTTACAATATAGGAACTAGGAGTAATAGAATAATCTTAAAGGGACATTAAATGTGTTTAAAATGTGTAAATTGTTAAGGAAAGAATAGAATCTATAAGGCAAGGACAAGACATTATGGAGGAAAAAAAGAATATCCATATTTGAAATGGTCTAAATGAAATACTAGAAACAAAAAGGCATTCACTGGGATAAATTCAAGTAAGTACACAATATTTATTTGAGCACCCTTTTTGTGGGTAGAGCCCAAGAGTCCACTGGGTAGGGTCCAGTGAAAAGTACAGTTTACAGAACCTGGCTGCATTCAGCTTTAAGGAGTCTTTTATAGAAATCTTCCAATTTGGACCCTTCACTAGAGTTCCTTCTCATATAATCACTAAAAAAAAAATGTTGTTAAATGTTACTATGTGATGTGTACTGACCTTGGGTCCCGGGGCAGTGGGAGGGGGAGGGTAAAAAAAATGAAAGACAGGGGCGTCTGGCTGGCTCAGTCAGAACGTGGCATCTCTTGATCTTGGCATTGTGAGTTTGAGCCTCACACTGGGCATAGAGATTACTTCAGGAAAAATTTTTTTTTTAAATGAAGGACATTCTCTGCCCTTGAGGAATTTACTAGATAGTAAGAAAGTGATTTCTGTGAGAAATATACAAGATTGGGATACAATCTAATTATAAAAGCTGCAGTTGTAACAGCTACCATGTACCCAGCTCTGTGCAAAGTACCCACCTCATCCCATCTCTAACCCTCACAAGAACCTTCTAAGAGTGGTATTACCAGTACCATTTTACGAGAAGAAAATATGTCCTTAGAAAGTTATAGCAACTTTCCCAAGGTCAAACAGGTAGTAGATTTCAGAGCTAGGATTCCAACCAAAGTCCTCTGCACCACCCCTGACCCCTGCGCCACCTTCTTTTTGCCATACGTGGCTGTATTTGTGCAAAATGCTTTCTGAGCACAGAGGAAAGAAGAATGGTCTGGCCCTGTAGAGGTCTCTATGGTCCTCTTTTTTTTTTTTTTTTTTTTTTATTTCTAGGAGAGAGAGACACAGTGCGAGCAGGGGAGGGTCAGCGAGAGAGGGAGTCACAGACTGAAACAGGCTCCAGGCTCCGAGCTGGCAGTCAGCACAGAGCCTGACGCGGGGCTCGAACCCACGAACCGCGAGATCATGACCTAAGTGAAAGTCGGACGCTTAACCAACTAAGCCACCCGGGCGCCCCTCTATGGTCCTCTTAAATTGATGTTCCTGTTGCCCATTCCATAATAGAACAATATCCACTCGAAGTACAATGCTTTGGCCAAGAAAGCTTGTATTAACAAGGCATAGTTCCAGCTTGCAAGGACCTTCCACTTTCGATAGAATGGGGCGGGGGGGGGGGATAAATAATGTATAAATATTATAAATTTTGCAAATAATATATATGTATAATATATCAAAAAATGATAACTAAAGAAAAGAACACCGAGGCCTCAAGTCAAAGAAAGTATGGAGGAAAGAAAAAAGAGCCGAGAACAACCGGGCCGTGAAGAAAAGCTAAGAAATCAAAGAAATGGAAGGTCATTGCAGGAAAGTTGACTAAAAAGACCGCACAGTTCAATCCATGAGTTCCCAGTAAGAATGGCAGTTTTTCAATCCTGGCTCTTCTATTTACCGACTATTTGAAAAGTGTTATTAACCTCTGAACCTCAAGTGTCAGTTTATCTTTCAGGTGGGGATAAAAATGCCCGATTCACAGGATTTTGTCAGAAGTAAGTAAGACCATTTGTGTGACACGCTCAGTGTCCTGCACACGGGCAGCAGCCAACCAAATGTCAGACTTACTCATGTATGTTATTGCATCTAAAGCTGAGAGAACTGAGGAGAACGTAATTATAGCCCTCTAGTATATGACGAGGTTTGAAAGAAAAGATAACTATTTTCCATGTTCACAGAAGAGTAGACAACAGCAACATCAAATCGATACGGGGCCTTGGTGACAGCAGCATTAGAGGCTGGAATGGATTTCAGGGAGTTGGGCCCCCATATGCTGGGGTACCTGGGGGGACACATGAAACAGGAAAAGAGAAATTGTTCTCTCTTTGGGCACATTTTAGTAAAGAGCGCCAGGAGGCAGGAGATAGACTTCCTGTACTAAGATGATAAGATTTTGAGAATATATAAGCTGGTATCTGCCAATAAATACTTCCTCCTGTGTGGCCCTTTTTATCTAATAATGATTTCCTGCTTTACTTGGGCTGCCAAATGTATCCAAAATGTAATAATCAGTGGGTAGATTCGTAAATCAAATTGCAAGCATTATAAGAATTTCAAAGCCAGCCAATATTTAAGATTTCTTGGGGTTTTAGAGTCAGCTACAGTTTTGTTTCAACCTTTTCCCCTTTCAACACCTCACGAGTCAGCAGCAAAAACACTCTTTTCCAAGAAGCTTCCCTTACCTGATCAGAACTATTCCCAGTTTCTTCGTGAGTCAAAGTCAAATTTTCTAATCCTGGGGTTCCAGGATGTCAGCCGAATCTACTGCTGCCTGCAACCTAACTCTAAAACCATTTCCCACCAGGAAAACCTACTTACCTCTCTTCAATCCCACATCAAGAGCGTCAGCTGCTGGCCTTAACACTTGGAGACACTTTGAAGTGGAGATGGGTTCAGCTGGTAGTCTGACCAAGGGAGGCAGGGCAGGACCCAGAGTCAGGAACACTGGGCACCGAGCTTGCTCTAGGTTTGCTCGGTAACTAATTTGCCTGTGATCTAAGCCTTCACACTTTGAATTCCCAGATCCCTGCACGTCACTGGGCATGCTGACAGCAGCCTCCTGGGTCTGCCTCTCTTCTTGCTTCCTGATTTTCTTAATCCGGATCCGACCTTGTGGCTCTCTCCTAGTGACTGGAATTCGTCCCCACTCCAAGCCTTGAACCCCCCCCACCACCACCACCACCCAGATTCTCAGTCCTGGAGCTTACGGTGGCTATGGGAGAAGATTCCAAACCAGCATTTCCCAAGTGTTTCCTGCAGGACGCCAATGGAGGGACATGCTCCTCAGACTCCATTCTCCTGCAGGTTCTCAACGAGCTATTAGGAGCACAGCTGAGGCTCTAAGACATCCCAGGAATTAAGCAAGGGAAATAACTGGTTTCTTTTAACTTTATTTAGCCCAGCATTTTGCTATACACTGGATGGCTATACTCCCATCAAAATGCCTACCGCTCCAGGGGCGCCTGGGTGGCTTACTCGGTTAAGCGTCCGACTTTTGCTTGGGTCATGATCTCGTGATTCGTGGGTTCGAGCCCCGCATCAGGCTCTGTGCTGACTGCCAGCTCAGAACCTGGAGCCTGTTTCAGATGTCTGTCACTCCCTCTCTCTCTGACCCTCCCCTGCTCACGCTGTCTCTCTCTCCTAGAAATAAATAAAACATTAAAAAAATTTAAAAAAAAAATGCCTACCGCTCCATTAATCCCTGAAAGGAGTCACACCGGGCACACACCTGAGCGCTCACGCATTCTGCTCCTGTGACTTTGGCCAAGTCCCTCAGCTCTCTCAGTCAGTTTCCATATCAGGAAATCGAGGCTAAAATGAGTTAATATTAGTATCACCTTTTGTTGTGAGAAGACACATTCCCAGCGCATGCTAAAGTCTCATTAAAAGCTTTATTTTTAACTAACTCTATTTCTACAACAACCCTTCCACATAATGCTCCGCCCCTCTGGGTTGCGGTATCCGATTCCAGCCTCACTCCCAGCTTTAGGTCTCTTTCCTGCTCCAATAATCCCTGAATGCCATTGCCAAAGAATCATTCCAAAAATACTGCTTTTATCAGGTCCCCAGGTTTCTGGAGGCTTTTTTTTTTAAGTGACTTAAATTAAGTTCAAAGTTTCTCATTCCCTGGGACCTTCCCCCTCCTTGCTTGCTCCAAAGCGCGTCCCCCACACCCCACCCCAGCTGCCTCAATTCCCTGAATTTCCCCCATGCACCCTGTCTCCCAACAGGTACACCTAGTCCTACACAGGCACTACACACATTGCTTTTGTCATACGGGTCCTCTAGAAGACACGCTCCTTTACATTTATGTCTTCAGCAAACCTTCCCTGAACTCCACTGGTCCATACTGATCGCTCCTTTCTCTCTTACTTCCGGTGTTCTGTTCCACACAATTTAGCCTTTCATTACATGCTGTCTTCCATGGTCCACTAATTGTTTCCTGTATCTTAGTTTCATCTTCTCAATAGCTGTAAACAACTTGAGGGCAGGGACCACATCGTACACTTTTCTCAATATCTTCAGACATGCACATGAGTGAGTCACTCAATTCATCTTTGTCAGTTAACGAAAGTTAGGCTAACCAGACTGCTCAGGAGCGATCACAGGACTGGTCCATATTGGGATACACAACCCGAGAGACCTGCTGGTAACCCCTGCTTGTTACATTTTTGTTTTTGTTCAAAGTAATTTACCTGCCATGTAAACATTCCCATGCTTTACCTAATTCTCAACAAATAGATTTGGGAGTTGAAAACATTGATATTCCAAATTCCAAATCCCCTGGGGCTTATTTATAAATAGTGATGAGGGATAAGGAGTCAGACTGGGCTCTCCTTTAGGAGCTCTCTTAGGAAGTTTATGCAAATGATGCAAGAGGTTGGTGGGAGACTTAATTA
The DNA here is from genome assembly GCA_017311185.1 of Proteles cristata cristata. Taxonomy (NCBI): domain Eukaryota; kingdom Metazoa; phylum Chordata; class Mammalia; order Carnivora; family Hyaenidae; genus Proteles; species Proteles cristata. The sequence goes on from JAESUZ010003262.1 coordinate 320,717, forward strand.
CTCTCTAGTGAAAACCCAGACTGCTTGTTACCATCTGTTTCTTCAAGGAGAGCCAGCCACCACACAGTAACCCTCTGTAAAGTTACAATCCCAGTGGTAAAGTACTTTGGGATCCTTGGATGAAAGCAAGCCTGCAGGTCCAAGACACTATTATTATTGTCATAAATAATGGGGCTTTGTGTTTTATCAAAGGAGCTCAGAGTGGTTTGCAAACATTAACTAATTAATCCTCAAAAAAAAAAAAAAAAACCCCACCTCTGTGAAGTAGGTAGAAGGAGATATTATTATCCCCATTATGCATCCAGGGAGACTGAGACACATATGCATTCATTAACCTACCCACAGTCACATGTCAGAGTCGGAAATAGAACCCAGGTCTCCTGACGCCCAGTTTGAACAGACCACACTGCTTCTTGTGAGGTGTAAAAAAAAAAAGTATGATTTATATGATATAAAAATAAACCTTGGGAAAGTAAACGGCATCTAACCTTTCAATAACTGTCATGTAATAAAACAGCAGACGTGGGAAAAACAACATCTTGAAGGAAAGATGTGTGGGTAGAATAGTTTAATAAATACAATGCTTTAATCAAAACTTTCCAAAAGGAACTAGTGACTCTTTAAGGAATCTGATATTTAATCATTGCTGTTCTAATGGTTTAAAACAAAGAGGTATAATCCACCAAGTTTTAAACAGAAACTAGTCTAACAAGTTCTATACTTTATTTTTGAACTCTATTTCCTTATTTTTCAGCGTTCTCAAGAACATTTTAAACGTTGATCCATGTGATGCAAATGTCACATGGAAGATATAAATATTACTCTTCAGATACCTCGCATTCTTCCCGATTCAAAGTCGTAGTTTAATATTAATGTAATTCAAAAAATTGACAAGGAACTCTGTCTCCAAGGAAACCAGTGGAGGAGGGGAGCAAGACGTGAGCCTGTGCTTTGTTTAATCATTAGACACTGTGCCAGTCTGTCACTCTCCACGTCATCCACGAGCACGCCAGCAGGTAGAGTGCTCAGGGTGTCCGTGGCCGAGACCCCCACCAGAGAGCCAGCAGATCCTGACCAGATGACACTGGGCCGGTTTCAGTTTCAGGAACTCCATGCCATCGATCTTCATATTCCTTTGGTCATTTTTTATTTCAGATTGTTGTACCTGTACTTGTATATGATATTGCATCTGGGTATCTGCCTTCACAACACTGGTAGGATGATCCAAACAATTCTATATAAAAAAGTCACCATCAGAAATTGAGGTCAAATGAAAAGCCCTGATGAGCCATCAGACACCTTTTTTGAAGCTGAGGCATCATGGGACAGAATTTTCTAGCAAGGTCACTCAGTTGCCATTGAAGAAGAAATTTTCAGTCTTTTGTTCAGACGAACCCATTATGTCCATATTAAGGCCTTATCACCATCACTTATCACCACAATGCCTGGTCCTCAGGAAGAGATTTCATAATGAGACAAAGGGACAGCCAATCTGATGGAGAAGCCCAGTGAGGCCTGCAAACCACAGACTACATTAAAGATGAAGACCTATGAACTTTAACCCTGTCATTCACCTATCAGATAGCCATGGCTAATTTACCTTACTCTATTGTGCTCATATCTCCATTTAAAAAAGATTCAAAACAATACTTTTACTAACAAAAAAAAGTAGGCATTTGTGAGCCCAATTTTAAGTGCCTTTATAAAATGCAGGCCCCATGCAATGACTAAGCAAAACAGAATGAATAATAATTTCTTAAAAGAAGAAAGAAGTCCAGATGATTAGTACGGACAGATACTTCATCACCTTCAGCTGCTTGACAACTTTCCTCTTTGCATACCTTGTCCAGCCAAGACTAGGAAGATGATTTATTTCAGAACGTTTTTCAACCTACCAAAATTTATACGTGAAATCTATAAAAGGGAACTCGAAGCATCTGCTGCTTAAAAGAAACAGCCAGCATTCCGCTGTGAAAATAAAATTTCTGTTACTAAGGGCTTATCTCTGCTAATTCCCACTCTTCACTGATAAAAAAGTAACCGATCAGGATTTAAGCATTTCTTCAAACCAAGCAACCTGCTGAACAACTTCTTAATGCGCCTATCAATCATCTGGCGATAAGAAGAGTTTGCATTCATAATAGGTAGTTGCTAAAATAAATATGAGTTACTACAACTAATTCAATCAACAATGGGACCTCAGGGGTCAGCAAAGAAATAATCAAACAATAAGTATGAATAGGTTGTAATTTTTCTGATAAACAAATGTTCTCCTTGTCATATGATGTTAAGAGCTGCTTAAAGCGCTCAGGTAAATTTAAAATGTATGTATTTACATTGGAGGGGTCTCTGTGCACTCTCCCAATCAAAAACCCGTGAGCCTGTAAGTCTTGCAAACATCAAGTTTTGCTTTCAGAAACCATTGTCCTATGTGGCATTTATTTTTAACGGTCTAGTGCCATAATCCATAGAATCCAACAGAGATCAAATAAAATCCCAATCACTTTTTAAATACGTTCATGCCACACCCATGAAGATTATCTTCTAAACTGGTTGGAGTATTAAAACTTGAGAATTCCATCATCTTTTCCTGACTAGAATTATATTCTTTTACCATGAAGGGGAAAGGAGAGATTTGGATACTGATCTGCTGGTCTGTGCAACCCCCCGCAGAGAACCAGTGTCAACGGGAGAGCTAAAGGGTAAGAGTAAAAGGCTGAGCATACACTGCTCTCATCACACATTTACAGTCTGACTAAAATGTCAGAACTAGGTTCCTATTGCTTCTGAGTCCTCATCCCCGTTCCTCCCTTCAAAACCATTCCGTTTGTCCCAGAGAGAGATGGCGGCGGCGGCAGAGTCCGGGTACCAAACAGAACAGTTAGACTAAAACTTTCAGGGGAGTGCAGTGGCCTTTTAGTGAAAGCAAACAATTGGGGAGGCAAAACAGGAAAGGAAACGAATAGTAGCAGTGATGTTTCTGGTGACAGTGATTTCTTCCTTTAGTTTAGACACAGAAATCCATTGCTATCCCAAATTCTAAAGTTTTCAAACATTGGCCTTTATTTTGGCTTGGTTAGTTTTGTTTTGTTTTGTTGTTGTTTGTTTGGTTTTTTTTGCCATAATAATTTACCATGAATTTTGAAGACTGAATAAAAGCAAGCAAGAATGAATGAAATGAATGGATTGGATGAGTGACTGGCTTCATGTATTGGTGACTGAGGTGTCATTGTAATTTCCTGTGGAGAAATTCAAAGGGATAGAGAACCTCATCTCCTAGGCCCATCAGCTCCTTTCAACCACCCAAGAGTCGCGGGGATTAGGGTCTCAGAAACAGAGAACTGAATAGTTTGTCACGTGCATTTATAAAGGAAGCAACCGACACACAATGACTGCTAAATGCCTAGCTATGAAAGCCTAAATGTCATTAGGCAGTCAGATTCTTCTCTGGAAACTAGATTTTAATAGGTTTTTGATTGTCACTTTTCTTCTTGTTTTTTTCATTACTCACACCTTGGAGGGATTCACTTTCAAAAGGATTTGCTTAAACTTCCCCCTCAAAATCCAATTTGCAAATACACCTGCAATAGCATTTGCAATATGTACAGTCACAGGTGCTATCTTTTGCATGCTAACAAGTCTGTCCATGGCAACCAGGCCACACTTGAGTGTCCAGGTGACTGATTACTGCAACAGGGAAGCATGTGAGAGAATTGAGGCCATTCTGCAGCTTCCCCAGCAGAAAGTCCCTGTGGAGTGGATTCTGCGTTACAGGCGTGCTCTCTATAATCGGAACAAGTGCACTGAATTTGATCTGAATTTTATCGGAAGAGATGTATCCAGAAAGTGCAAATATTTTCCTGATATGTACTTAGGAGGGGAAAAACAAATGTGTTGCAGTGGTTATGGATTCCCGAGTACATATTTTATTCTTATCTATAACAGATCAAAAGTAGAAACTGAGTCTGTGCCTATCTAGTCAAGGTTTTCAACAGTCAGTGATTATTTTTTGAATGCCTAGCATGTGCCTGTCTTGCAGCAGTAGCAGAAAGAAAGAAAAAGGAAGCACTGACTTCAGTGGAAAGGGCTGAATTACAAGATGTCTAATAATATCTAAATCTGTGTAGCACAGAGTCAACCTAGCTGTTAGAAATGAAAAGCTGTATAAAATGATGTAGGATTCCATCGCAATAAAAATCTTATATAATAACCTTTGGGGGAAAATACAGGACCATCTTTTACATTTTATTTTAAGCTATTTATTATTTAAATGTTATTTGAATTGGCATTAACTAACTATAGTAGCATTACAGTACATTTAATCATTGGATGGCATTCGGACTAAGTTTACTACTGATTATATCAATTTGATTATTAATTTTCAATTAACCTAACAATTATAACAGTACATTTTAACAGTCTAACATCTTTCCTGGTATTCTTAAATTTTCCTGCAGCTCTTCTGATTCACATGGTTCTTTATTAAATGATTGACATGTGTTTCCCCCTTCCTAATGGGTAAATGCTTACCTTCCACCATGCAGGTTACACTATATTACCTGATATTTCCTGATTGCAGCCATTTCCATGTTTGGAATAATGTTTTTTCTTTCTCAAACTCCAATTAATTCTTTCCTCCTGTCCCTGAACTTCCCTGCCCTGATACCAGTCTGGGGCACCTTTGACCTGTTTCTTAATTTTTTGCTTCTAGCCAATACATCCCTGAAATATCTCAAAAGCTACATTCACACAGTTGCCATTTTATATCACACCAAGAAAATACCTTTGGTCCATAGCATCAAGCAATAGCTTTGCGATTTCAGGGGAGAGTAGAAGAGGGAGATAAAGGCAAAGCGTATTCATTTGTCACATCACCCCCCTAGAGTGAAGTGCCCCTTTAAAGAAACACAAAAGAAAGACGGCTTTTTTAAAAAGTGGGAAAGAGATATTTGGGCTGTAGTATTTTAGCATATCCTTACCTTATTCCTTGTATCTGCCTCTATTGTTAAGGCTTATCACTTCTATTGTAATGTATATTTGTCTATCCCCCTAGATTGAGAGCTCTTTGAGGGCAGGAACTATGGCTGATATCAGATCAGGCTCCAAGTAGATGCCTAAAAAATGTTTGGTGAAGGAGTGAATGAATTCCTTTGCGTGTGAGTGCACTGAAAAATTGTGTCTACCCATTCTCCTGCTTCACTCCTTCTGTTCTCCTATACAGTCCTGCTTCCTTTCATTTTCCTGTGTGCAGCCATCCAGATCCAGCTAGCTCCCTTCCGCTTTCCGTGTGGGGCTCCCTGATCTCTCCACAAGCAATGCCTGGGGCAGAAAGCCTCCGGTAAAGCTTGACTTGGGTTGCTTACCACAATTATGTGCATTGCTAATCTTGATGTCATTGCTTGTCCTTCGGGTATCTAAGGTAGGCTTAGAAATTTGCATGTCCCTCTAAAAGACCTTTAAGATTCCTAACATTTCTAGGATTGTATGATAAAAGAATTCAGGTCTGTTAGTTTTTATGGAAATCCCTGCCTTAAATACAAGTGTAGTAACAAGTCCCAGGGCCTCCAGACTCCATGTAGGTGTTTGCCATGAATAGCATGAAAGAAAAGGTAGAATGTAGATATAAAATTTTAAATGCATAGATAACCTGAAAAGCATAATCAGACTAAGCAAAGCCTAGGTTCCCTCCTCTCTTCTGCCAGTCTCCACCAAAGTTTGAACATATCCTTCCCCCTTTGCTTATCCTGGAAGACATTTACACCAAGTGTTCTGGCTACCTGTCTGGATGTCAGAATACCTGGAGACTTACTAAAATTTTGATTCCTGGGCTTCCTGCTCTCCTCCTCAGGCCCTATCCCATCCTAAATTCTGAGACAATAAATCTGGAATGGCATCAGGAATGTAGACGTTTAACTAGTTTTGATGATGACACCTGGCCAGATACAGGAACCAAGGACCTAGGGCAAGATTCACTAAAAAAAAGCCAAGATTTTTTTCAAGGATTTCACAACTTGCCAGTAAGTGGGTTTCAAGTATCTGATTTACCTCTTGACTCCCAAGTCCGTGTGTTCAGTAGTGTAGTCAGAAAAAAGCGAAGGAAAGTAGGGGATTGAACTCAGCTGGGAAAAGCTAATGGGCTTTTTGTTTGTTTTAAAGAATATACATTATGATTTGGTGAGACAAATGAGGTCAGCACAGGCTGCAAAAGTGGCACCATCAAGGCGTAAGCATCAGAAACAAAGGTTTTGGGGGAGCATGGTGTCTCAGTCATTTGAGCATCCAACTTCAGCTCAGGTCATAATTTCACGGTTTGTGAGTTCGAGCCCCGCATCCAAGACTGCTGACAGCTCAAAGCCTGGAGCCTGCTTCTCCCTCTCCCTCTCTCTCTTTGCCCCTCCCCCATTCATGTGTGCGCATGCTCTTTCTCTCTCTCTCTCACTCTATCTCTAAAAATTAAATAAACACTAAAAAAAAAAGAAAAAGAAAAAAGGTTTTGTTTCTCTGAATGGAGAGGACAAGAGAGAAGATAGCAGCAATTACAGCAGAGCCATTACTGAACAAGACAACACCAGCAGGCATTCTTTCAACAAATGCCTCTGCCAGGCTCTGGTCAAGGTTCTGCAGGTGCCCGGGGCTCAAAGTCCCCGTCTTGAAGGAGCACAACTCAGTGAAATCTTCTCATATCGGCCACAAGGAATTGAAACACATCAGTGCCAATCTCATTTTACAAATGAACATGAAGAACGGAGCATCTAGGAATTTCTTATTTAAGCTCTGGGGTATTTGTTACAAGTTTGATAAATGGAGGGGTGCCTGGGGTGTACAGTTGGTTGAGCAACCAACTCTTGATTTTGGCTCAGGTCCTGATCTCACAGTTTGTTAGACAGAGCCCAGCACTGGGCTCCATGCCAACAGCGGGAGCCTGCTTGGCAATCTTTCTCTCCATCTTTCTCTGCCCCTCCCCTGCTCATGCTTTCCCTCTCTCTCTCTCAATCTGTCTCTTCAAAATAAAATAAATAAACATTTTAAAAGTTGATAAATGGAAAGCTTACTTTGTTTCCCCATAACATTTTTCTGGGTCAAAAATGTAAAGTGGGGGTGCCTGGCTGGCTCAGTCAGTAGAACATGCGACTCTTGATCTCAGGGTTGTATGATCAAGCTCCAAACTGGTGTACAGATTACTTAAAAATAAAATCTTTACAAAAAAAAAGGTAAAGTGAAATGTTTTTCTGACACTATTCCAATTCAGGTCTTCATTATCTTTCTCCCATGGTTTTATTATAGACTCCTGGCCTCACTGACTTTGGCCTTTCCTATAGGCTTTACATACTAATCCAAGATTAATGGCCCTTGTTCAAAAATGCTCCTTGGTTCCCCAATGCAGAACAAAATAAAGCATATAAAAAGAACTGAGTTAGTTCATGTTGCCATCTATACCCCCAAACATAGAGCCTCAAAACTCCTTGCTAATATTCTCCCAGTATTCCGTCATGTGTTCATTCATTCATTTACTCAAGGGCTATTTATTGGACTTTTGCTATGTATGGAGAGTTGAGGATGCAGAAGAGAAAATAAGACATGGCTTTGGTCCTCAAAAAGGTAAAAACTGGAAGAACATATCAATCATAATTAAATAATCATACTAAAATTATTTAATCATAATAATTAAACAATCACTTACTGATCACATACCCAATGCAGTGCGTGCTTAAAATGATAGGCCAAGTTTGCCTGGAGGTGGAGATAGAAGATGTCTGGGAAGACTTCAAGGAAAGTAATTTAAGAGTTAAAGCCAAAGAATGAAGGTAGGATTTTCTGGGTGTACAAGAAAGGAAAAGAAAAAAGCACATGTATGAAGACAAGGGGAGCATTGGGGAACACCGTAACTACCAGTTGGGTGTTCAGTGTTGCAGGGCATAAATTGGAAGAGGGAAAATATAAGCAGGGGTGACCAGGCAGAGGTTGGAGGCACATTATGAAGGCTCTAAATTTTAGATATTTATCTTGTTGCTAACGGGGTGACACTGAAGAATTCTGTGCAGTAGAGCAACATGATCATTTAGAAAGATCGTCTCTTTCCTAGTAGAGAAGACAATTTACGGAGGACCGAGTCCTCATAAAGATGACACAGAGGGCAAGTCAGAGGGAGAAAAAAGGGGCAATAGTTCCAGCTAGAGCTGATTAGTGTTTCCTTCATAATTCTAGTCAAACCAAACTCCCTCTTGTTCCTCATTTAAAAACCACAATTTCCTGTTGTATGGTTTTGTTCTTATATTCAGTAATGTTCCCACCCACCTCAACCCTACCAATTCCACACGTGCAAATTCAGCCCAAATTATATCTCCCCTATGTCTCTAAAACCCTGAAGGGAAAAATCTCTTCCCACTCTAATCCCTGTAACAATTCATTGATAGCTCTCCTAAGGCACATAGCACTTTTTCCTTGGTGGTATACTCCTTGATATGTGTGCAGTGTCTCTTCAATGCCTGTGGACTCACAGCATAGAGTGCAGAACTAAGGCAACAGCCAGGTCTTATGTAAACCTCACATCCATGACTAAATAGCTGATTTATGGTACTTTGCTTACCCCAACGAGTTTCAGGCTCCTCATCTATAAAATAGGATAAGTAAGATCTATTTTGCAAGATCTTTTTTTGAAGAATAAACAAAATAATGAATACAAGGCACATAGCATAGAAGCTGACCCATGGGAGGTGCTCAGTAAATGTAGCTATTAATACTACTGATAAATAAATCATTTCTTTGATATTGAATCCATGACTGATCTTTGACTCTGCCACATCACCTTGCACAATGCTTAGTTCAAAGCCAGAATTTACTATATATTTAATGAATAAATAACAATAGCGCACATTTTTGGGCCCTCAGTAAGTGCTAGGCACTCTTCTAAGGGCTTTATGTGTATTATCTCTTTGAATCTTCATAATAACCTTACAAGGCAAGTACTATTATTATCTCCACTTTACAGCCTGTAATGTGTTGCTTAACTTCTTCAGTGCCCAGCAGCTAACAAAGAGGGGAGAATGACTCACAATTCACAAAGAGGTGTTTTCTGGAAAGGCTTACCCATTGGTGAGGTTACACCATGGCCAATGTCATGCAATTTGAGCCCCTAGAGAGAAGATTTAATGTTCTACACACAACATGTTATCTTACTTGAAGTTCACTTAAAGAATCTTCCACTGAGTTACAAAAGAACTACCCTTTTTAAAAAGGCAAACACAACTTGCAAATTTAGCCTAGTAATTCTTGACAGCTTTTACCACTTTAGTGTCTATAATTCTTTCCAGCTCTCACTAGTGGATTTAGGCAACTGATCCAAAGGGACAGGTCCCAAGAAAGAAAGGACACTGCAAAGAAGATCTTGGGCAGAAAGTGTGTTTGGTAAATCCTTATATACCTTAGAGTTACAGAAAAGTAGGGTCGAGGAAAGCAATGAGACACTGAGTGGCCACTGTTTCTGGATTAGAAGAGATAGAAAAGACTTTGCAAAATGTTGTATGCTGGGCCCAAACTGGACACTTCTGCTTCAGTTCACACATAATATCACCTTTTTTTTTTCCATATTGTCCAGTGGCTGAGTCACTGTCTTTCAGAATCTAGAAAAATATTATCTAAATATTATCTAGTTCTGAGTTGGTACAATTTGTCACCCACAAGACATTTGGCAATGTCTGTCTGGAGACATTTTTGGTTGTCACCACTGGGAAAACGATACTAGTATCTAGTGAATAGAGGCCAGGGATGGAGAGAAACATTCTGTGATGTACAGGACCGCTCCCCAGAACAAAGAATTATCCTGCCTAAAATGTCAATATTGTCAGGGCGCTTGACTGTCTCAGTCACTAGAGCATGCAACCCTTGATCTCAGAGTTGTGAGTTCAAGCCTCACACTGGGCATTGAGCCTACTTAAAATAAATAAATTAATTTAAAAAAAGAAAATAATGTCAGTAGTATCAAGGTAGAGAAACCCTGATGTAGGTAAAGGTGGCTGGTTAATTCCAACACACACACTCCACTGTTCAGTTGTCTGAAAAGAGTATGAATACAAATTTATACACAATTCCACTCCCTTAAAACAAAAGTTCAGGGCAAATTACTACGAGACTATCTACATTGTTATATAGATTTGCTTACAAATAATTACTACTTAATTCCACCTGGGCTGCACATTCTTGGGGCCCTTCAGGAAGTCTATTCACTTTCATCCCATACCAGTGCTGAATGGATTCAAAATACAGTCCTTCACGGGTGTCTGGCTGGCTCAGTCCATGGAGTGTGCGAGATCTTGGGGCTGTAAGTTCTAGACCCACACTGGGTGTAGAGACTACTTAAAATAATAAAAATCTTTAAAACAAAACAAAACAAAATAATACATATAGTCCTTTTGAATAAGTGTTTCACCTTTCATTTACCTGCGTATTATGGGCTAAAGTATGTCCCCTCCAAATTCATATATTGAAGTCCTCAAACTAAGACTGTATTCAGAGATAGGGTCTTTTTTTTTTTTTTCCTAACATTTATTTATTTTTGAGACACAGAGACAGGGCATGAGCAGGGGAGGAGGAGACACAGAATCCGAAGCAGGCTCTAAGCTCTGAGCCATCAGCACAGAGCCCGACGCAGGCCTCGAAATCACAAAATGCAAGATCATGACCTGAGCCGAAGTCGAAGCTCAACAGACTGAGCCACCCAGGTGCCATGAAGATAAGGTCTTTAAAGCAATAATTAGAGTTAAATGAGGTCATTGGGGTGATGCCTAATCCAGTATGACTGTTGTTCTTTTACGTAGAGGTTAAGGTGCAGACACACACAGAGGGAAGACTATGTGAAGATGAAGGTGGCCGTCGATATTCCAAGGAGGGAGGCCATCAGAAGAAGCCAACCTTGCTAACACCTTAGTCTCAGATTTCTGGCCTCTAGAACTGTAGGCAGTAATTTTTAATACCTCATCTGTGGTATTTGTGATGGCAGTCTAGCAAAGTAATACAGTGGCTTATTTTATGGTCATCCTCAGTCATATAAACCAAATCTAAGAGTATTTTCAGGCATTCTTAATTTCTAAACTGCTGCTTTAAGCAGGTGAATTCTCTACAGTCTCATAACTTGTCCCCAAGGTTAATATTAAGTAATATGACACAGCCAATGGAGAGGTTGGTGGCAGTTTATGACCCTGAGACAGATGCTCTCTGTTCCCTCGTCAGTAGAAAACAGCTGTCCTGCCTGTTCACTCATCTGTGGTTGGTGGCGAGACTTCACAACACCAGGTACTTCCTGAATTATTTTGTTCTTATTTTTTCATTCTAGAACTCAGCTTCTCTTCAAGTGGCGGCGAGTCTGCTAGGACCAGTTACAACTTTCAAAATTCATCATCAAAATTAAAAATGTCTATTCTTGGGGCACCTGGGTGACTCAGTCAGTTAAGTGTCTGACTTCGGCTCAGGTCATGATCTCATGGTTCCTGAGTTCAAGCCCCATGTCAGGCTCTGTGTTGATGGCTTGCTCAGAATTTGGAGCCTGCTTCAGATTTTGTGTCTCCTTCTCTCTCTCTGCCCCTCCCCCACCCACACTCTGTCTCTGTCTCTCAAAAATAAATAAATGTAAAAAAAAATTAAAAACAGGGGCACCTGGGTGGCTCAGTCTGTTAAGCGTCTGACTTCGGCTCAGGTCACGATCTCAAGGTTCCTGGGTTCCAGCCCAGTGTCAGGCTCTGTGCTGACAGCTAGCTCAGAGCCTGGAGTCTGTTTCAGATTCTGTGCCTCCCTCTCTCTCTGACCCTCCCCTGTTCATGCTGTGTGTCTCTCTCTTTCAGAAATAAATAAAGCATAAAAAAATTAAAAATAAAAACATCTACTTATTGAAAAACATGTTAAAAGAGTGAAAAGAAAAGGCACTGATCAGGAACACAGTTTACAAAGTGCATATCTGATAAACCTGACTTGTATCTAGACTAAATAAGAAATCTTAAGAAGAAGAAAACAACACAATTTTTTACATGGGCAAAAGATTTAAACAGACACTTCACCAAAGAAGATGTACTGACGACAGCAAATAAGCACATGAGAAGATGCTCAACATCATTAATCATCAGGGAAATGCAAATGAAAACCACAGAAAGATGCCACTTCTCATCTAATAGAATAGCTTAAATTAAAAAGACTGACCAAACAAGTGTTGGAAAGGATGTGGAGTAATTGAAATTCTCATTCACTGCTGGCAGGGATTTAAAATGATATAACTCCTTTGGAAAATACTTCAGCAGTTCTTAAAAAGTTTGAGAAGCATCAGCGGGGTACTGAGTGGCTCAGTTGGCTGAGCATCTGACTTCAGCTTAGGTCATGACCTCAAGGTTCATGAGTTCAAGCCTCTCATTGGTCTCTCTGCTGTCAGTGCCAAGCCTGCTTGGGATTCTTTGTCTCCCTCCCTGCCCTCCCTCTTTCTCTCTCAAAAATAAAAATAAACATTAAAAAACAAAGACTAAGTTAAGATGCACTTAGCATACGATAGAGCCATTTCACACCTAGGTACTTACCCGGAGAAAAGAAAGCTGTGTCAATGCAAAGATTTCTATACAAATGTTCATAGCAGCTTTATTTATAATCAACAGAAACTAGAACCATCCAAATGTCTATAAATAGGTGAATAGATAAACAAACTGTGGTCTCCCCATACAATGGGATACTACTGAGCAATAAAAGGAATAAAATATTGATATGTGAACAGATCTCAAAGTATTTATATAATATATACTCAAAATAATTAATAGAAGCTAGACAACAAAACAGTACATACTATATGATTTCATTTGTATAAACTCTTAAAAATTCACAATAAATTATAGTGACTGAAGGCAAATCTGTGGTTGCCTGCAAAACGGGGGGTTCTCGGGGTGGAGGGGGGTGAGGAAGAGAAGATAATTATAAGGGGGAAGAGAGTTTTTAGGTTGATGTATACATTCATTACCTTTATCATGGAGATGGTTTTACAGGTTTTATATGTATACATATGTCAAAACTTATCAAATTGAATGCTTTTAATATGTGCAGTTTATTATATGTCAGTTATACCCCAATAAAGCTGCTTAAAAGAATCAATCACAGCAAAAGTAAGATCTATATTGGACTTCTTTATTGGTTAGCCCATCCAGAGAGTAGTCTAGAATCATACTTGAGTTCTGGGCCTTCTTGTGAAAGTGGAAGGTTGCTGGCTTTTGTCTCAAATAGCGAATTGATAGTATTATTTAACCTTTCCATTCATGACTCTCTATGAAGAGAAACATTTATTTAGTGTTCATAGTAAAGCATAAAGCAGTGTAATCAAAGTGTAGTCCATGTAAGTGTCACTGGGCTGTGATACCAATAGAAATATTGAGAATAAACACTCAGAAATGTATGTAACAATTTCCCCAGAGGAATTTTATATCTATTACTTCTAATAATAAAAAGATGTGGGCTGGTACTCTGTCTACCTTTATCTCATTTTTCTATTAATTTTTAAAAATGTTCTTTTTTTTTTTTAAATGTTTTTATTTATTTCTAGGAGAGAGAGAGAGAGACAGCGTGAGCAGGGGAGGGTCAGAGAGAGAGGGAGTCACAGAATCTGAAACAGGCTCCAGGCTCTGAGCTGGCAGTCAGCACAGAGCCCGACGCAGGGCTCGAACCCACGAACTGCGAGATCATGACGTAAGCGAAAGTCGGACGCTTAACCGACTAAGCCACCCAGGCGTCCCGTTTTTTAAAAATGTTCTTGAAAATGTTTTTTTCTGTTAATATTTCACCTTTCTTATTTTTATCTTATTTTTCAGAATTATCAGTCCACAATGGATCGGAAATTTTAAAAACTGGTCATTCTGCACAGATCATTTGAGAAGCATTGGTCTGAAGTTCATCTTCTCCTACCTGCTTCTGGATCCTCTCACACCCAAAATGTACACAATATGAAGAATAAGGTTTATAATGCTTTTGTGGAACTATGTTAATTACATTGTGAAAAAAAAGTTGAATGACATGGAAAAATTATCCCAACATATGTAGAAAACAAAGCAGATTATAGGAGAGAATGTAAAGTAGAAACCTAGAATTTGAAAACTGGATTTATGAAAGGCAGGATCTGGAGAGTGGCTATGTCTAGCATAGAGTAGCAGGTTAATATCTGAAGAAGAAATGGTGAAACAATAGGAATCTTTATTTTCTCTTTTCAGCTTAACTATGTTTTCCACATGGATATGTAATATTTTATAATGTAAAAATTTAATGCATAGTATTACTTTGGGGGGGAGTCTTATTGGGAGAATTAAGAATGTTTTGTATTGTTCTTTGACTATCTGGTTCCATTCAGTTTAGACTGATGGATAATAATTAACTTTTCTATAAAAGAAAAGAATTAGTACTTATTTAAATATCAAGTTTAAGTTGTTTTAATCCAACATAATGTTTTCATATTTTTTACAAACAAAATATCTGAAAAATTTACAGCTGAACTTCTACTTCTAGATCATAAATGTTCACTGTACACAGGCAAATTCTAAATAATTAAGCAGTATGAATAATGAAAACACTACAGAGAGGGTCTATACTTATAAGTGACAATGCGATCCATCAAATTTCCATAATAACTAACATTTTATTGTGGGCTGTGTGAAAATGATTCGAACATAACATTTATGTCTGAAATAAAACTCTTCAATTGTTTCTTTCTGCCAAAAACAAAAGGGGGAGGGGGTTGGAGAAAGAAACCATCTAATTTTAATGTAACACTAAATCCAAAGGCAGTACAGCTGTTTGGTTTTGGTTGTTTGGCTCAGCTGTTTTATTCTGAGAAAAGCACAGCTGCCTTTTGATGTTGTCTGTTATTCAAGACTGTTCTTTAGGGGGGTTAAGTGTATGAGAGCTCACAGAAGCACTGGTGGGTTCAGCTTCCGCTCTTGCTACAGTGCCATTTCTTGGTGTCGTTCTCTATATTTCAACATTGGCTAATGCAAGTTCCTTCCCTTGTACCCTGCCTTTCCCTCCAGAATTCTGTGCCCGAGAACAGCACCTTTGGTAGAAGGATAAATTAGTTCTTCTTCTTTTTTTTTTTTGAAGGACAATTTTTGAGAACCTACTCAGACTTAAAATGACATATCAGGAAGATATGAAGAAATCATTAATTTTTGAAGTATGAAAAAGGTGTTGTGGTTCTGTTTGTTTAAAAAGGAATAATCTTTGGGGCACCTGGCTGGCTCAGCCATAGAACATGCGACTAGTGATCTCAGGATTGTGAATTCGAGCCCAATGTAGGGTGCAGAGATTACTTAAAAATAAAATCTTGAAAATCTTAAAAATAAGTAAATAAAAAGGAATAATCTTTCAGTCATGCATACTGAAATGGTTACAAATGAAACTATATGATGCCTGAGGTTTGCTTTAAGATAATCAAGGTGATTATCCCCTCAAGGGGAGGGAAGACAAGGAAAAAGGCAAGAAGACAAAGAAATTAAAGTTGGCTGTGAATCGATACTTGTGAAAACTACATAAAGGGTTAAATTAGTGTTCATTATATGTTCTCTCTCCTTTTATATTTGCTTTCAAATTTCCATAATAAAAACGTTTTTAAAATGATAAGTTAAAACAACATAAATGCTTTTATCCCATGACCTCTCAGTTCTACATCTAAATATCTATCTTGCAGAAACCCTCATCCCTGGGCACCTGCGTGGCTCAGTCAGTTAAGCATCGGATTTTGGCTCAGGTCACGATCTCACGGTTGGTGAATTAGAGCTTGAATCAGGTTCTGTGCTGACAGCTCTGACCCTGGAGCCTGGTTCGGATTCTGTGTCTCCCTCTCTCTCTGCCCCTCCCCGGCTCACACTCTTGTCTCTCTCTCCCTCAAAAATAAACATTAAAAAAATTTTTTTAAATAAAAAGACACCCTCAGCCACATCGCACACATATGTAGAAAGAGGTCTCCTATGACATTGTTTGGAATAACCAATAATTGAAAACCCTATTCTATTTTTATTATCACCTCCACCCAACTTCGAGTTAGTTAACATAAAGGTAATGTTAAAAGAGTTAGAAGATAGCGCTTATAAGCCTCCTGAATGACCTTCCAAGGAGGAAATCTCACACTGAATGGAAGTCTGGCAGTTCACTGAGTGACAGTTGTCCAACACAATGCCAAGCCCCGAAAAGGGGAGTAAATCATCTACTTGGAAATCTTCTGGAAAACCATGCCAACAATCCTGATGACTCAGAACTAGAGAGTGCTGACAAATACAGGCTGATGTCACCATTTCCTGCCTCAGGAAGTTTCTTGGAGGGGGAGGAGAGGCCTGTGGCAGGTAGACCAGATCAAAAGCCTGGGAACATCCCCCACTTTCCCTTTATTCTTGCTTCCCTTTTAGGTATAATCTCAAGGAATGTGTTTGTCATCCTGTTCCTACAGTGACTTGTATTATTTGGCTTGGATGAAGTTTTCTCAAGTCAGTGGACAGAGCATTCCCTCGAGGCGCATACAAGCTCTACACATGGCAGCTCTGATCCTCCACCGCTGTTCTAAGGCACAGTCAGGCTCCTCGCTTCCTTCTCCGCTGATTAATCCACTTATCAGGGCTCACCTGCTGCCCTTGGCAGGCTGGAGCAGGCCCCCTAGACTGGACTCTTGCCCCAAAGAGAGGCTGGGAAGCTCTCTAGATGAGCTGAAGGTCAACTCCACGTTGTGTCCCTAATTCCTTGACCCTGATCGCTGCCCTATACTTAGAGTGAGCCTCCTGACTCTTGAGACAGGTATGCTGTCATGGAGAGTCAAGGAGTTGAAATCAGAACAGCTAGCTGTGTCTCTTACTAGCCAGGTAAACTTCACGAGCATTAATATAGATATAAATTAAATGTAACATTGACATAATAATAAGCACATTACAGGATTACCAGTAAGATAGGTACTATGTGTTGAAGGACTTGGGACCATACCCTGGCACACAGTACATGCTGATTATGTCTGACAAACTGGCTGGTTTTCTTTCTTTTTTTTTAATTTAAATTTAATTTTTTTTTTTTTTTTTTTTGAGAAAGAGAGAGAGAGCGCACCCACATGCAAGTGGTAGAGAGAGACAGAATCTTAAGCAGGCTCCATCTCACAAGGAACCTGATGCAGGGCTCGATTTCACAACTCTGAGATCATGACCTGAGCTGAAATCAAGTGTCAGATGCTTAGCCAACTGAGCCACCCAGGTGCCCCAAACTATTGAGGTTTTTTTTGTTTTTTTTTTAACACACTCTTTGGTTGTCCACCAGACTTGCACGATTGTGTCTAATCACCTGAGCCCAGATTCATTTTGACCCCGTCCAAAAATTGGTCCCTTCTGGTTTCAACAAATCTCAGTTCTCCTGGTCACTGTTACTGTGTTATCTGTGATTCACTGTTGCCTGTCGTCATGGTATGATAGCTACACCTCACAGAGTACTTATAGAGATATAGTTCTGGAAATCAAACTGTTGATTTTTCAAACAGAAAGACAAGGTCACTTTCCTTTGTGTTAGCCCTCTGTCCAGGGAAACCTGAGTCAAATGTACTGAGTCCCAGATGTTCTAGCTCTTCTCTGGTTAAGCTCTTACTGGTGCAAGAGGTAAGAAGCCCCTTACTGAGATCCAGGATCAGATGATCAATAACAAGCTACATCCAAAATTTACCTCCAGAACAATAGGTAGATCCTTGTTTTACACTCATGTAACTAAAGGGGCTATCCAGAGTTGTTGGTTGGGTTTTTTCCCCCTAAAAATAAGGACTAACCAGCTCCAAAAATGAATTTAAATCTTTAACTCTTAAGGAAAAATGTCTATTTCTTGCTTGTTAGTCTGTTAACATCTCATATAACTGCTGATAAGTTAGGTTGCAGGTCCACCATTTTACTATTTGCTTTCTGTGCGTCCCAACTGGAGTTTTTTGTTGTTGTTCCTCTCTTTCTACTTGCCTGCCTTCCTTTCAGTTATATCTGTCGGTATTTTCTTACTGATTATTCTAGGGGTGACAGTATACATCTTTAACATTTCGCAGTCTAGAGTTAACTATTATACTACTTCATGTAAAATACAGAAACTTTGCAACATGAGTCCGTTTACCATGTCCCTGCTTTTTGCCATATTCGTCAAACGTATTACTTGTATCTTATACGCCTAAGATCATTTTTAAAAAAGGGTTTTTTTTTTCTTTCTAATGCTTATTCATTTTTGAGACAGAGACAGAGACATAGAGTGGGCAGGGGAGGGGCAGAGAGAGGGAAACAGAATCGGAAGCAGGCTCCAGGCCCTGAGCTGTCAGCACAGAGCCCGATGCAGGGCTTGGAACTCACGAACTGCAAGATCATGACCTGAGCCCAAGTCAGATGCTTAATCAACTGAGCCTCCCAAGCGTCCCTCCTTTTTGCTTTAAACACTTGCAAAATTTAAATAAATTAGCAGGGAAAAAGTTCATTTGTAAAACATCTCTACTTTTCTCAAAGGAAAATAGTCTTAGTAAATTGCGAAACACTTTATACCTGACATATCACAGTATTCTGTTCTTTCTTATTATCCCCAAGTATCTGGCTTTATTTTCAACTTTTAGTTTTTCAGACAGAGCTTATCTGATGCCATCCCAGGATTATAAGCAGTTTGAAAAAACAAAACATTAGACAAAATCTCCCCATTTGTTTCACGTTGGGCCAAAACATTAGCATTGCCAGCAATTTCAGAACAATCACATTGGCGAGGCAAGAACCTTAGCACATCTTTCAACAAATAAATACTTCACATTCTGACAGGTAAGCCTTAAGGGGAACATCTTTGAAGTGCTATTGGCCCTTTCGGTTTTATAATAATCTGCTCATTTGGTGGAAATTTTTATAATGGTCAAAACGGCACTCAAGACATCCAGAGTATCTCTCCAAGGATGCTACCTCCAGTTGTGAATGTAGCCAGTTAGAGCTCCTATTGATACTTGTGCAGAATTTATGAAATCAGGTGGGAAAGCACGATGGAGATTATCTTGCCCAGCCCCCATTACAATGGTGGCATGTGTAATTTGGTACTGAAATCCTGTAAGATCTCTGCTTCCTCACCACATCCTGTGAGCTCTGGAAAGGGTAAAACTGGAAAAGTTGCCACAGTACCCCAGGCTTTCCAGATTCACCATTCACCTGAAGAAGTGTGTGAGTCAATTCACAACCTAGAAGCCATTAAAATTCCAAGAAGCATCAGTAGCATTTCCAACAATAAGTTACATTTGCAAAGCCTTTTGTGTTTGACAGAAAATTATGGTTGTTTAGGAGTTTTGTTTGTTTGGTGCCATTATTTTTTAGATGGATAGGAGGAAAACTTTCTCTTAAGAAAAAAGAAACCATAATCTTCAGGCACAGGAATGCACATGGGTCTTAGTCGTCGTAATCCTCAGACAGATATTCCAAGGTCAGGACTAGACAGCCAGCCCCCTTCACTCCAGACAGCATTAGAAAATAAAGCAAAGAAAGGGGCACCTGGGTGGCTCAGTAGGTTAAGTGCCCAACTCTGGCTCAGGTCATGATCTCACAGCTCATTGGTTTGAGCCCCACGTTGAGCTGTCAGCTCAGAGCCTGGAGCCTGTTTCAGATTCTGTCTCCCTCTCTCTGTCCCTTCCCCCTCTCAAAAATAAACAAACAATAAAAGAAAAAAAAGAAAACAAAGAGATAAAAGACAGCCCCCTAAGAATTTAGCATATTGTCATGGTTTAATTTTGTGGAAGTCATTTCTTTATTTTAAACCTTGAGGTTTGAACAGTGTTTTTAAATAAAAGGTGACTTTTTTGCAGTACAATTGAGTATGCTTTTCTTTAAAAGTGACTTGCATACCTCAGCCACATAGAAAGTTAACAGCATTATTTTCATGCTTTCATTTAGATGTCTCCACAGGTAGATCTAAAACAAGATACGAATCTAATTCACACTGGTGTGGTGGTGATTAATCATTGTTTTCAGAGTTGTGATTTCTCAGGTAAAATTTTCCATGTAAACACAGAGTGTATTATTCTTTTTGCTCATTTTAGGGTCAAAGAGGAATAAATATCTCCTCATAATATTTTATCTTTGTTATCTTTCGAGCAAGTAAGTGATTGATGTACTTAACAAGGTAAATTCATTTACATCCAACAGATTTCAAAGGTGGCCTTGAATCCTATTACATAGATCCTTGCATATCCATTATTCAGGAGAGCGATATTGTCAAATACTGAAAATTATAATATTCAAACTTTAAAATGCTCTCATACTGATTCAAGACATTTCCTACTGTACACAGAATAAGAGCTTTTTAATAATTTCTGGTGAGAATTCATGACCATTGTTTATGTTTTTTACTCAGATTTAGATAACCCTAATTTTTTTTAGGCTAACATACTTAAGATGTATGTTAAATTTCTTCTGTATTTAGGAAGTATTTTTAGATTCCTATTTAGTCAATACATATTTAATGAGCATTTACCATGTGCCAACCCCAATGTGGAAAATTCAGTAACATAGGGAAAAAATTATTCTTCCCTGTGCCTTTTCTCAAGATAACATCTTCCTGTACATCTCTGTGTTTTATAAATGATAGACTCCAATACGACTGCCTCAATGCAGGCTGCTTTGAACCATTTGTGTAATAAAGAACCTCCAAATATTATTATATTTAAGTCCTTCTAAACTACACTCCTTCAGTTCTCTTTTGTATTGTATGCTGAGCTTCATGTTAGAAACTGAGCCTCCTTTCATAAAAACTACCAAAGGTGGGCTTGATGCTAGGGGAGGTACAGTCCACCATTCTGAATTACTGAACCATTTCCAAAGGAACCATGGGGTATGCATGTAATCCTTTCTTATCAGTTTACTATCCTCCTTTCCCTCTTTTTCCTCCTCTGTTCCTGTTTATCTTTATCAAAATTATGCACAAATATTGTTCTAAACGTTCAATATAAAAAATTGATAATCCCACCCTCCTTCCTTTGGCCATTACCCCATCCCTGGAGGCATCCACATCCAGCCATGTTCAGTTGATCCTCAATGTAACGTGTGCACTGCCATCTCTTTAGTAATAGAACTTTTTGTTTTACATGGAATTGATAATTGTGTGTGTGTGGTAAGTTTTTGTTTGGTTTCCTGTACACAGATGTCTAATTAAAATCTCAAATCTGCACCAGTTGTCTCAATCAAGAGTCAGCAAACTTCTGTAAAAGAGACAGACTGTAAGTACATTAGGCTTTGTGGTTCACATACAGTTTCTGTTGTGTATTTTTTCCCCAACCCTTTAAAAATGTAAAAACCCCTTTGTAGCTCACAGGCAGGAAAAAAACCCATTGGGCCTGAAGTTGAATTTGGACTTCAGGTTCTAGTTTGCCACCCCATGGCCTAAATCTCTTTAAAAGACACTCAGATGTATCCATTATTCTATTATTATTCATAATCTTGGAGAAGACTCTTCAGAGACTTTTTTTCACTTGTTCTGACCTGCCTGGTTGCTGTCTGTCTACTATATATCCAGGATCCTTTGCTCCCTTCTCAGCTCATCTGGAGGGTTCTCTTCCCCTCTTATCTGTGCATGATCCCATTTCCATTACCCCATGGTCTCTCTTGGTTTACTCCCTCATTTTGGTGAAGACTTTCTGAGCGGTAAAAGAGTAAAATTTTTGAGACTTCACATGTCAAAAAAAAAAAAGTTTTATTCTTTCCTCACACTTGATAGTGTGGCTGGGTATAAAAATCCTAGAATAAAAATAGTTCCTCAGGGCTCCTGGCTGGCTCAGTCAATGGAGCATGTGGCTCTTGGTCTCAGGGTTGTGAGTTCCAGCCCTATGTTGGGTGTAGAAGTTACTTTTTAAAAAATTAAATCTTAAAAAAAATTCTCTTCAAAATTCTAAAGGCATTTCTTCACTGTCTTACAGATTCCAATGTCACTGGTGTATTAGAGCATCTCAAAAGCCTTTCACTCTTGAAATTCATATATTTTGGTTGTAAGGAATTTTCTTGAATTATTTTCTCAATTTCTAATCTTATCTCCATTTTTTTCCTATTCTTTCTGGAACTTCTGATTAGATGAGTCTCTCCTATTGGAACTCTAATTTACTGGTCTTCTTTTACATCTCTCTGTTCAATTTTGATTACCTCCTTTCTGCTCCCATATGTTTCATTATAATTTTGTGTTCTCTGCATGTTATTTAGAACATCCTGTTTCATAGTTCTAGTATCTTCTATCCTTGAGGCTACTAACACTAGCTCTTCTTTTTAATGTCACCCACCTTACACAGTCTTGTCCGAGTGGCTCTTCTCTGTTTTATCTCTATCTTTCCTATTAGATGGTTTCCTCAGATATCTGGTAATTCTTGATTGTCTGCTAACTATTTTATAGTGAGGGACCAAAGATTGGAAGCTCTGAGCATGTGTGTGAAGTTTCTGTGGGTTTCTTTGAGTGATCTGAATGAGCCATTTTATTGGAGAACTTGGAATTTTCGGCATATTCAGATCTTTCCTCCTATGCTGGTCTGTTCTGAAGGCTTTTCCAGCCTCCTGCCTAGAGGATAAAGGCCTGTCTCCAGCATCCTGGGAACCAAATGGGGAAGAGAAGAACAGGTTCCAGCAACCAATATGCACATTCATTCAAGTCTCCCATTTTCTGTTTAACATTCCTATCCTCAGCCCAGCCTATTATCTATTAATTGAGAGACCCTCTGTCTCTACTCTCTCCAGTGAATAAGCACAGAAATCTCCATTCTTCTGCTGGGGTGGAGACTAGCTGGTTATTCCCAATTCACAGTATATGTTGGAGTGAAGATGTAGGGGGAGAGACCAAGGAATTAACAGCTTCCTAGACAAATTGTTAACAATCATTTTAGTTTCACTTCAAGAAGTCCTCAATCCAATGAATTCCTGAGCTCTTCTGGCATTTTTGTGAGGGTTGGAAATGGGTTAGCGCCTGGTTTTCTCCACTACTTTAAGATTTAGCCCTTTCACTAAGGCTCAGTTTGTTGCCTCTTCTATCTAGTTCTTTCCAGCTCCCATAGGATTGTTAGTGTCTCTATTTTCCGGTTTTTCTCATAAGTTTCTCCTTGGAGGAAAAAGGCCTTTGTTTTAGTGGGTTTTAGGAGGCTGCAAAATGAGATGCATATGTAATCTACCATTTTTACCTAGAAGTCTATACAACCATCTTGGTTTCCCAATAAATTCCTTACATATATATCATCATCCAAATATCCTCAGTGACCAAATAGCATTACATTTTTACTTTTGATTCAAGAATATTATCATTTCCATGACCCCCAATGCTTTTATGAAGTGATATGCACCAAGAGAAATAGATAAAAGAAAGAGTGCTGGTTTATAAGAAAAAGGAAAATTCTAAGTTCCCATAGAACAAACCCTTCTGATTACACAGAGCTCTATGTGACTTAATATGCTTTTTTTCCCCCTTAATAGTTACTGTTAAAATGAGTATTACACAATTGCCAGGTTTTGTCACCTATAACTCTGGTATGAGTAAAAAAAATAAATAAAATTTAAAAGTCTCCTATTGATTAGTTTAACACTACAGTGAAGAATATAACCAAAGAAGGAATTTGGTCAACTTCAAAGTAGAGACCAGATTTAGTAATGGAGAATAAAGCCCTTCTTTGTTATGTTATGGCCCATGAGTTAATCCAAAGAGCTCTGGTGGGCTTAGTTGAAGATAGGGAAAGGAATCTAGCTAGATTTTGAAGAATTTTTATGTAGGCAGGCCAGGTCATGCTTATCTAAGGATTCTCTAATTGGATGCCACGAAGAGATGCACTTTACACAAGCCGCAACATAGGAATGAAGACAAAATGAAGCAAAACCAAACAAGATAACGTGGGGTTAGAGGTGGAGAAAATAAAAACTAACTGCAGTTAAAACTCAGCACATTACTAACTTGAAATTAAATTACATAACTGCATTCTGGTCACTTGGAACCAGGCGCAGTACTCAATTTTGGTCTAGGTGGGGTTGAGTGTTTACCAACAGACTGGCCAGATTATGTCTGAAACCAGACATCCGCATAATGGACATGCTAATGGGCAGCAATTAAATTATTTGCAGCTTTGAAGCGTGTGTTAAGTATCGTTATCTAAAATAATTCTCCCTTGAAAACTCACTAGAAATGTTAAAAAATTCACAAGGCATTACCTGTTTGCTCACGCTATAATCGCAACTTCACAGTCCCACACTTTATCAAAATTCCAGCCCCAATGCTATACCAACAGGGCAACACAAAAAGGAAAAATGGTGAACCCTAGATTGATGCAAATACTCAGGGCATAAGACAATTCACACAACACCATAAAGTTATTTTTTGACATAGGGTTTATCAATCAATAGAAGCAGTAAGACAAAGGCCATCTAGGACATGGTGTTTCTTCCAAGGATTTGACAATCAGGAAGAAAAACAGACGATAGAGGTTGGAAAAGAATTCAAATGTTGAAGCCTCACAATGTTTCCAAATAAAAAAGTTCCAGGGAGTGTGGCTAATAAAGACTGAAGGGTCCAAACTCAGCTTTGGCAGACAACGACTTGGAACAGGTAGCAGGCCTAAGAGAGAGGGCAGCCTACAAAAGGGAGAAAAAGTTCAGAGAGGAAAAGAGACTGGAAACGGTCACACTCTGTGTTAGGAAGGGCTGGGAACCAAAACAAGACTGGTTTCTACTTACAAGAAAACTTCTGCATTTATACAATTCTCAATCACAGCTGGATACCGAGACATCTCTGATTTGTTCCTAGACATATGGAGTTGTCTCTGCTTCAAGACGCCTGCAGCCTCACTTTCTATCTCAATTTCTGGAAATGAATTTAAGGCAAACAAATCACGTTTTCCCGCATGAAAGAATGAAAAGTTCTGGCTAGAACTTCTGAATGAATTGTGCAGTGTTCTTGAGCTAGATAATACTTGAATGACAGGAAAGAATGAGAAGTCAAATGATGAGAGGCTGAATAAACTTATGATGCCAAATTACATAACTGCAATTTTCACTTTAGCTCTCACATCAGGGATTTTCCCATTTGCTCAACACATGTAACCATCACATGCATTCTTTCCTTCACTTTTCTAAAAATAAATTTTTTACTCAAGAAGTTTTCGATTTATAGAATTACTGCAAAGATAATACAGAATTCCAATATACCCCACCCACCAGGTTCCCCTTGTTAACAGCTTCCATTAGTAGGATACATTTTGTCATAATCAATCAATATTGCTGATACATTAAATTCTATACTTCAGACTTCCTTCAGTTTTTCCCTAATGTCCTTTTTCTGTTCCAGAATCTCAGTTAGTATACATTACACTTAAGTCATATCTCCTCGGGCTTCTTTTGGCCATGATCATTTCTCATATTCTGTTTTTCAAGACACTGACACCACTGAATATTGGCATTTTAAGCAGAATGCCCCTCAGTTGGGCTTTGTCCTGATTGGACAGGGATTACATGTTTTTAGGAGGAAAACAGCAGAGGCAAAGTTCCATTCTCATCATATCAAATCAAGGGTATGTAGTATCAACATTTGTCACTGTCGAAGTAGATGGGTAGGTTTCTGTGCTGTAGTGATCCCCTCTCCACTCTGAGCCACACTGAGTGCAACACACACTTCAGGAGAAGGGAGTTATGCTCTACCTCTGAGGGTAAAGTATCTACAAAAATTGTTTGGAATTCTTCAAATTTGTCTTTTTTCTTACTTAACCATTTATCTCCGTGTGAGCTCATGGCTCTTTCACCTTTTGGGTTATAACTCATCCCTAGTTTATACTGTTGCTGACACACCTCCATCACCGTGGGATTTCAAGGACTACCTTACTTTCTGGTGCTGGAAGATGCTCCAGGCATGTGTGGTCTTTTTCCTAACCCAATCCTAGACTGCCATTTCTAAGAAGCCCCATTCTTTTTTTACTCGAAGAATGGTACTAAAAACCAAGCCCTAGGTGTGCTTGTTGCTACTGGACTAAGTAAACTTCCAGTGATCCTTTTCCCCATTCTTGTTTTCATTCCCTCTGACAATAAAGCCAGCATATGCAAGAAGTTACCTCTACAATTTTTAGCTACTGATCTCGAAAAGGTTAATGTAGTGTCTGTGTAGTGGCCAAAATAAGAAAATCAGCATTTATGAACCCTATCTCCCTTTGTATCTCCCACTTGTAATCATTACTTTTAAAACAAATCTCAGGGCACCTGGGTGGCTCAGTTAGTTGAGCGTCTGACTTCAGCTCAAGTCATGATCTCAGTTTGTGGGTTTAAGCCCCGCATCAGGCTTTGTGCTGACAGCTCAGAGCCTGCAGCCTCTTTTGGATTCTGTGTCTCCCTCTCTCTCTCTTCCCATCCCCCACTTGGGCTCTGTCTCTCTCTGTCTCAAAAATAAACTATAAAACATTTTTTTAATCAAATTTTCTTTTGTCTTAAACAAAGGTAGCTCTGATTCAATGTGGGAATGGGGTTTTTACTGATATTTTCTTGCCTTGATAAGACAGACCCTTGCCAATAGTTTTGGGAATGGAAATTTGCTGTGTTTGCTATTACAGGTTAAGAAGGAAGGCACAACATGAATCTTTTAGGCACTTTTTATTTTCCAAAAAAAATTGTCGTTAATATATAAACATCTCATTCTCTCAAAAAATTCTACAACTATACAGCTGTTTGCTCCATTATTTGCATAGGAAATGACCACAATACAAAAATAAGAGGGGAAAAGAAGCAAAACAGCAACCAATTTATGCTTTTCCTGTAGGCATGTTTCCACGTATAAACATTTTGAAGCCTTACAAAATATTTACACCGTTTGTCATCTATTTACATGTTTTAAGAGCAACTCTTCTAACAAACAAAACTATAATTTATCAAGTTATGAAAATTTTCTAAAAAAACTTACTATATTACCACAAAATAAATAAAGATAAACAATATTTTAAAAACAAAATTAAAATTTCATTTCAATTAAGACCCCTTTTGGCATTTTGCTTATTTACTCTGCCCTTTGGTTAACAGCATCAGCATCACGTTACTATTATATTGCATATGTGTAGCACTGGTTTCCTTAAGTTTCCAACATGTCACTTATAATTAAAGGCAGACACTGAGTCAGTATTAACAATGATTAACTAAACTGCACTGTAATTTAGGTAAAATTACTGTGTCTCACTGTATATTACATGCAAAATCCATATAAATTGGCATTTAACCACAGTACTGCATGAGCGAACATCTCAGTATATGAAAACTGCATCATAAGTTCAACAATGCCATGTGAGCACTACCTAAGTCCTTCTTTTTCTATAATACAGCGTTTAGCTTATTTTAAGAGGTTGAACTTTTGTGTATAGTATCTTTGAGCCCGAGTTCACAATTCATATAAAATGTCTTTCATATTTAAAATAAACAACCCTATTTTAATCAGTGCATGGAATCTGCTTTAAGTTCATTTGAATGATTATTTCTTCCTCCAAAAGAAATGAATTTGGGAAAGTTTAAAGAGGTATCTTACCACAAATTCTAACTGTAAATGCATTCATGGTTATTTTCAAACAGAATTATTAATGATTTTCCCCCAAAAGAATCTTACAAAACTTGTAATAAACCTATAAAGCTGATTTGCATATTTACAAAATTTTGAATAGCAAATATAGGCAACGCATATAAAAACAAACAAAAAAAAGCCCCCATTTGTTCAATGGCCATTTGTGAATCGCCAGGTACGCTGCGCACCTCTAAGGAATTACCTAGTATTGAAAAAAACTACGATATCAAGTAAAATCTTGACTTACAACCCAGCCTCCTTCCTGTGCCTGCCAACTGACTTGTTTACTAAACACTGTCACATTAAATGATGGTGCTTAGGTAGAAACACCGCAAACACACCCTGCACCCCCACCCCGCTACCCCCGCTGAGATGTGGCTGCCTGTCATGAGATGAGAGCTGCTTGAGTAAAGCCATATACATTACAGCAAGCATTCCAGATTCTTAAAAGGACCAAACACTTTGGTATTCATACAATGTATTCCCTGTTTCGTCAAATATACAAAATATACATTTCCAGTTTTTTGTTTTCTTTTTCTTTTTATAGATATAGTTAAGTTTGTAGTTTGAAACTCTGCCAAACGACCTGCAGCGCGTCGGCGTGGCGGGCACAGGCCCAGCGGGGCTCAGTTCTGGTGCCTCTTCATGTGCAGCGCCAGGTGGTCGGAGCGCGAGAAGCTGCGGTTGCACACCCCGCACTGGAACGGCTTGGCCCCGGTGTGCTTCCGGTAGTGGCGGGTCAGCTCGTCCGAGCGCGCGAACCTCCAGTCGCAGCCCTCCCAGGTGCACTTGTACGGCTTCTCACCTGTGACAGGGGACCAAGAGGTGGTGAGGTGGCCCGCTTGCAAGACAAACATCGCAGACACTGCCCGAGAAGGAACTGCTCTTAAAAATCATGGTCCGCCAGAGGTAAAGTTCATGAATGCCATTATGGCCTAGATTTCCTCAAAGAAGCAAGGGAAGGGTCACTGTTCCCCAGGTAGTACGCAATCTAACTGCACAAAGAAGGAAGCATCTGCAGCACCTCGGAGGAATGGGGAAACGGCGACTCTGCATGTGCAAGACGGGTGGACGCTCGTTTGTACTGTGCCCGCACATGTAAATCCACGAAATGACAAGATGAGCTCGGGGGGCTGCGTCATTGCTGTGGGAATACAATTTCTACACCAACAAACCCAAATTAAATTTGTACAGGACTAATGGCTGTAAGATGGGCCGAGGGAGGAATTAATTCCAACAACGACCTGAATGTACTGTACTAACAACCGTGATCTTCTACTTCAAACCAGGTCCTGAGTGTTTCTAAATTAGCCCTGAAGGAGCTTCACATAAACTAGTTTAGCTCCTTTTGAAAAGGGGGCCTCCAAAACGGGCTGTTAATGGGCACTCACTCTTGGAAATTCACTCTAGCACACACACATTCACGCCTTCCTGTTTTTGTCAGATAAAAGCAAAACAAAGCTAGAAAAATAATGCTGAAGTTGAATGGTGTTGAAGCTTTATGCCATTTGATTATTTAATAAATTCTTCAAAGAGATCAGAAAGTCTGATCCTTCTAACTTCCCTTTGATGAAGGGTCATGAAACCACTGTGGTAATTCTAACGTTTGCTGCAACATGTATGTTACATGCCAGGCACTGTCCTGAGTGTTTGGGATATAATGGCCAACAAAACAAAAATGCCTGGCCTCATGGAGCTTACATGCATGATACATATTTTACAAGTCTCTAATCATTCAATCTACCTATTCTCTCACAGCGCTCTTTATTTTAGTGAACTGATACATAGGCCACAATCCCATGGCAATTTGTTAATATTCTTAATGTTGTCTGAAGTTTGCTTGTTGTTAATCTTTCAAATCCATTTAATATTGATAATGCAGTCTTAACTCCCAGTTTAAGAATTAATCAACTTTATTCAACTGAGATCATGTATTCTCCTGAATAAATCCCCAAACCTAAGAATGTTTCATTAAGCATTAACTAGTAAGTTCCTGTATTTATGCTTTATTTTGTTGGAATTTTTCTAGGAATGTGCTAGTTTCAGATCAGAGTTTGTGAGATAAATTTGCTTACGAAAGTACTACTATTGGCTTACTGCTCAGTTTTATATGGATACCTTCTAAAACTCTGAACAGCCAAAACTCAATTCCTTAAAACATGTTTTTCTGGTGAAAGGGAAGAACCTCCGTCACTGTGAACACTCAGCACCACAATGAAGCCCAAGAACCTTTCTGTCTCGATTTAGCAGTATCACATTCAGGAAGTTGTAAGATTACTCAACTGAGTCCAAATTTTAAAAGACATTGTCCACATTAACTGAGATTTCTACAGCTTGTGGTTAATATATTTATGCTGTCCTGATAACTACTCTGATTCAAATCCTAAGGATGAAGACGAAAGGGCCAAAATAGTCCTTTGAAATTTGTACCTATTTCACAGGAGATTTTTCTCTCAAGTCCCATGGTATACATCCCCAAACATCCTTTCCTCTCTCCTCTCCTCTGAACCAAGACACAAATACTTTACTTAGTTGAATTTCCATTTTTGTTTATATCCATTTAAAACATACAAGTCTCAATTCCTAAAGTTTTTTCTCATTATTAACTCTAAGAGCTTAATCTGACACAAACCTTTTAGGCAACATCATAAACCACTTTTCTCTCAATTTATATTCACATATCCTGTATAAAACAAAAATGTTTTAATACTAGGAGTAAATCTAGCTACCACTCTTGTAGATGTAAATCAAACAGAAAAAAATAACTTTTTGCACAAGCGTTTGTTTTTGTTCCTCGTGAAAAATAAATCACAAAAACAAACATGTTGGTTAAATACTTCACTGTCATTTAATGGAAAGAGAAAGTTATTTCTGATGTCTGAGGCAAGGAAAAAAATTCCTAAAGTGCCCTAATTTTAAAAGAAATCATTCTAGTCTTTTGCATTTAATAATTAAATAGCAAGAGAAGTGAATTTTCAGAGTTTATTTAAGAAACAAGGGACACTAGACTCTTTTTGTTCACTATTTTTATTGGCTATGAAGCAATAAACTGCACCAATATTTTTTAAAGTTTACTTTACTGATTGGTTGAAAAACGGTAGCCATTAAAGTTCCCAAAACATTTGGGGCTTTGCTCTCTCGATGTATGCACATCTATAGATTATTCAGCCAAGAATACTGCCAGTGTCTGCGACATTAGTTATGGGGCCAAGTCTTTACTATAAAAGCAAGGACAACTATTCCCCACTTGGGGCAGTTTCTATGGGATTTGTTCAAATGTCAACACTGCTCAAGTCAAACATCATAGAGGAAGCTGGTACCCAATTTCTAGCCAAATAGTAGATTCGGGCCTTTCTTCCTCAGCCAGAAACACTATGCACAGTACTTCTGGGAAACCAAACTGACTTCCTTTAAGTTATTTCAACAGGATAGAGCTTTCAAAAGTTTAATTGGATTTTTACAGAATCTCTTTCCAATACCACCAATTTAAAATATTTAGTTAAGCTCTTTCAACATCAACTGTATTTTTAAGTTGTCATGCTGCTAATGTGAAACTTTCCAAAGGCAAAAAGAAAAAAGTGACAAGTTTGAGCAGAATGGAACACAAGCTTAAACTTTATCTCAAAAACAGTATCTTCTCATTCTATTTTAAAACTACCTAGGAGTGCTTTGCTAGGAATCCCTAAACTTCTTAAAAATTGTTCAAGTTAAACATGCATACTTCTATCTGTACTGATGAACCCAATTAAGATCTTTCATAAAAATGTTAAGCGAAAGCAGTGCCAGTAAAAGTAGGGAGCAGGAAAAACATCCCCTGAGTGCAAACTCCAGGCATTATTTCGCTCAATCCTCACAATAACTCCATGAGGTGAGAAGTCCCACAACGTGCTCCAGATAAAGAATCTGGGCCTACCACTTTTCCTCACTGCCCTACTTAAATCCTCTATTAGCAAACAACAACACACTCTATATGAACAATCTACGCAATACATATTGCTCAAATTTAAAGATTCTAGAGCCACTTGAGAAGGTCAGTTAAGAAC
Organism: Proteles cristata cristata; assembly: GCA_017311185.1. NCBI lineage: Eukaryota > Metazoa > Chordata > Mammalia > Carnivora > Hyaenidae > Proteles > Proteles cristata. Next base: position 352,315 of record JAESUZ010003262.1, read on the forward strand.
TAGCTTAATGGACTCAGAACAGGCCTTAAGCTGCAGACGGGGAGGCGTGGGGCACACTCTGCCTGAGCCAGCCCTCAGTGGAGGCCCACCTTTCAGGACCAGTGGGGCCCTCAAACTGTTCCCACAATCCCCAAACATCACCTAATGATGGTTTCCCTGTACCCCAGGCTAAATGAACTTCAAGGGGTTAGCAGAACATGTTTACAGTACATTTGAAATCTTCAGCGATGGATTAAAAAAATCATCTTATTTTTTCCCTCTGATAAACAGATAAAATAGGACTTTTGAACCTACCACAACAGAATGGGAGGTTTCTCTGCTCTGCTGAACATATTCAATAGATTCATACCAAGGCCTTTCCCTAGAATGTTCCACACAGACTCTTCTAACAAAAGAAAAATTTCACAGATGGAAATATTTCTTAGAACGGCTACTTTAGGTAACTTTTTAAAAAGTTTATTACAGCAAATTTGCACATCTGGTCTCCCTCCTGATAACTAAAAATTTTCAATCAACTATATCGGATAGAGACGAAAACCCGTCAGGATTAAAATCAATGTTTAGTAAAGGAGAGTGTAACCTGTACTAAATGACTTGAAAAACACAACGATTAGGACTTAATCTTTTGATTTCTCCTGTTTAAAAAAAAAAAAACAAAAACCAGAAATAGAACCAACTTAGTCTCTGACCTCAAAGAACTTAAAATCCATTTCCCATTCTGAGAAACTGAACAATGCAAAGTGGAATAAATCATTTCAATAGTTCGTACCTAATCTTAATTCTTAGAATTTAAGTCCTTAAAGCTCAATACAGCTCCAGTTTCAGAAGGAAAATGTTTTTATGCAATTTGATATTTTTAGACACTTAAGGAATTTAGTCTGAAACAGTCTATCTATATTCTAATAAAAGTTAAAAGAGGGAACAATCACAATATTAAATTCATGGGGAAATATTAAATATCTAAAAAAGGTAGGATGATTTGGGCTCATTAATTCATATTTTTATATATCTATGCCAGTAATTTTCCATTTAAAAATCCTTTTATGAAGCTCATTGTAGCACATCTCCTACACTTGAAACAGAAGGGTAAACAGTTCACTTCAAAGATTAGTATTATTTGTATTTGCAAAATGCATCTGATGTTTACTAGATCTAGTAACCCTGTCAATAATGTACACTTTTAGAAACTGATTAATTAAAAGGATAGGCTAAAATTAAGAAATTCCCTTTTTTCTCCCTGCCAGTCAATTTGTGGTCAGTTCATACATTTATCCCTTTCTTTAAAATCTGATTCATCTTAACCCTTCCAGAAAACCTCTGAGCAGTCTAGGAGAGATCACTCCACTTCTCTGTATCCCCATCACCACTTAACATTTGTTCTGAATGACTGGTTTGCACTTGTGCACGTATCAGTGTAAGAGTTCAAACAGCTGTGGTTTGCCTCCTAAACTAGCTATGGAAGTTCCTCTAGGGCAGAGACCACCTTCTATTGCAGCTGCAATGCCACACTTCTCCTAAGGCATCTTCGAAACAATCCTATTTGGCCCAACTCTGATATTTCCATTCATTAAAAAGGAGGGAAGGCCTAAGAGACAGGAGAGGATCTGGTGTGAGTCTCCCAGGCCGTCACTTTCCCCGCCTTGCAGCAGGGCTTTTCCTGGTCCTGTTCTGCCTGGGGCCACTGAGAATAATAATCTCACTAAATGTATGCTCAGGTGAGAACCACGCTTGTAGGTAGGACATGTTCGGAATCCGCTTAGCACGGAGTCCATTTACTATCCATCTTGTAAGTGTACAAGGATGAACTATGTAAACAAGTTTTCTCTTACAGAATTGGACTAGATTTGATGAAAAACTAAAGAGTTCTGAAGCTCCTACTTTGCTCATCAAAACACAGCAAAGGGACTGCTGGGGGCCACAGAACAGTGACCTGCCAAACCCAAAGGGGGACGGGTGGGGACATATCTGCAATCTGTCTCCTCACTGAGTCAATCGCTAGGCTCTGAAGTTTCTGCCACTTCTCCTAAGGGTTCCTGACAGAAACCATGGAAAAATCCTCACTCATTAATAGTGTTAATGAAATACCAGGTGAGTCTAACACAAAGACAACACTCAGATTCACTTTCTTGTAATAAGAACCCCAAGTGAATTTTTTAAAACTCCGTGAAAGATTTTACCTTCCTTTTCTTTTTCAACCAAAATAGAAAGCTTCCCTATTTTCATTTTTCTAGCACCAAGTGAGTACTATTCTTTTCTAATTTGCTCTGTGGTTACTTTAAGAATTCTCCCAACTCTTAAAGCTTTATATTTATATAGGGGTCAAAAAGAAAGTTTCTTCTGCCTAGACATTTTTTAATGAAAGTTATGTAAGATATACTTCTAAAACAGTAACCCCCCCTAATCAAGAGTTAAAGATCCTTGAATATAAATAATACAAGCTGACAGAATAGGAATGCTGGTACAGTGATACTTTTACTAAAGTAGGACAATACTTTGTTTCTTCCACCAGAAAAAAATGTAGGTCATCAAGTAAACAGCTACTACATTCTATAGAACTAAAAATATCTACCAGTGTAAAAATCTTGGATGATGAAATTATTACTTTAAAAATTTATTCTCTCTACCTTCACAGCTGATTATTTCTATCACAGCTTCAGCAATTCTATTTAATCTGCTTATGAATTATCTTCTCCCACTAGTTTATAAGAACAAAAGCGAAGAAAAGATTCTCTTTGGATTCTACACAAGATCAGTCAAAGCATTTGCTTAATCAAATTATACTTCTTAACCTTCGATAAGCTTTATCATCTCAAAACAATGCTTAATCAATTTCCTATGTAAATGTTTTTTAGATGAAAGTACAAGTCCTAAAAGCAGAGTTTAATCTTCCCAGTGAGTGAGAAATTGTTTCTAAGCTTTCACACTCAAATACCTTTTCAGGGGTCTAAACTAGCAAGCCTCTTAAGCCACTACTTTTCTTACATAAGCTTGAAATCATCAATATAGAAAACAAATCTCAAAGCTGCAAATAAAAATAATTTAGGAATTTTAACTAGTAACATCTGACACAACAAGCTAAATGTGATACTTTTTCCTGCATATTTTTCAAATAGACTAAAAAAATCCGTTCGACACTAAATAATCTCATCCTGCACTTTTCCACCTCTACCAAACACAGGTTACCAGGTTATATACCAATGTACTGATATCTAGATCCAAACTGGATGATGTGGATTAAGGCCCTCTATCAGATCTAGCTAGCTATCTACAGGGAGAGGGAGAGAGTCTTGAAGCTGATTTTAGCTCTAAATAATTTTCTAAGGAAGTGAAATTGTTTATATATGTATGTATGTAAAGCCTTTTACTCCCTTCCACAATTCCACAAAAAAAGGAGTAACTCATGCTTGGAACATTTTCAATGTTTTTTTTTAGTGGCAAAGTACCACGAATGAAAATCTCTTTATCGTCAACATTGTCAATATTTTTAGATGCAAATCTATACCTAATATGGTAAATGGATAACAAGTGTAGAATAAAGACCTAGATAGATAATTATACATCAGGGTTTTAGAACCTAAACTGAAACTAAAATCATCTCGGGCAGAGATTATACATTTTACAGTATATATAGTAACATCTTAATATAAGTGTCATTAGGAAATAATGTGTTCTGCATAAGCAGGTAGGACACAACCTGGGAATTTACCCCCTTAATATGAGGCTTGGGCTAAAGATCTTTCCAAAACTTAACTATGGAATTCTCTGAATTAAAAACAAAAAAAAAATGGCATCCAAACTGAGCCCACTAGCAGGATAATGCTTCACTGAGACCATTTTGTGTTCCTATGTTATTGTGGGTTTCCATTTTCCTGTGGGGGTGTTTCCAATTGTCCTTTTCTTGTCAACGCCTGGCAAGCCGTTCTGGGAGTTAGTGCCCACGTCATGGCCTGTGCGTACAGTTTCAGTCTAAGGGATACCTGAGCCAAGCCTGTGTGCTGCTCAAAGACTTTCTCTGTACAACTGCTCATTTTCTGGCCTGTTCCAGATAGCCGAGACTGATAAATGATCTAAAAAATGTTACCATACCTTAATTTCCCAACCACTTCAGCATATTCTTTAGGGTCAAGTACATATCCACACATGTGACTAAAACCACCAGGATTTCAAACATCTGTATTGAGTTCACAATTTCTCAGAACTTCTTCTTTGGAGAATAGCACTTTTTGCTAAACTATAAACACCATTTTCAAAGAAATTTCCCAACTCGATGTAAAAGCAATATTCATAGGCACACCAAGAAACCAGTAGCGGTGACATGAAAAATTTTCAATTTCTTGCAAATTTATCTTTGTATATATAGCCTTTGTTGTTTTTTTTTCCTATTACATTTTGCCTTTTTTGGCTCCAAGCCTGTGCTCAGAATTACTTTAAATCTCCATTATGAAATTAAAGATAGCAAAGTATATGAGCATAAACAACTATCCTGCTGGTTACAGATTATTCTGATTCGTGAATCAGTTAAACAATCATGTTGATTTGTAAGGGCAAAGTGATATGTGAATCTTTTCCTTATAAGATGCTGAAGAGCAACTTTTAAATGATGGCAGTGGGCATAGCCCCTTGTGGACCTCAAAAGGCATAACAAATTTCAGTACGATGCTCACTTAAATGCTTTTAAAAGTCCAATATAGTACTTGACACTGTTGCCTAAAAGCAGCTATAATTATTTCTAACCAGAGGCGCGGTATGTATATACATACATTACAAATAACACAAACCCCATGAGGGGGACCTCTCTAGACCTGCAAGTATGTTATCACATGTGTATATAACATGTTTTTAAGTGAGGTAGAACTATTTCCTAGGTTGCAGGCAAAATACATTTCAGGTACTACGTAACCATGCAAAGATGGACCCCTGTATTACTTGTATGTTCTTTATATATACAGAACTCAAAGTGTGTGAACTCAGAAAAACTTGAATGCTATGGTCTCTGCTGGTATCTTCCACTTTCATCCTAATTTTTTTTTAAAGTTCTTGTTTTTGAAAGACCATTTCTTTATGTTCAATTTGCAAGTCAAGTTAAGAAGCATTTAGGGTCTAAAAATCCAGAATAAGTAAATAGAACTCAGATGTAGTTTGTTTTAATTGCTTAAATCATTTTTACAACATAAGGTAACTTGACATTTTAAAGCAATTACAATTATATTCCAAAGAAATGCTAGGGTGCTTTTCACATTCTGCCTGCAAAATGGCAATCATTTAAAAAGTAATTTTTGTATCAAATACAAGATCTATCCCATATAGATTATTTGAAAAATCTAACAACTTGTCCAGGGCGGGGTCAGGAGGTGGGGGGTCTAGTAAGGGGCGTGTAACAACAACAAAAAACCCCAGAAAGGTATTATATAAAAGAAGTTATTTAGAAATACCTGGACCTTAAAAGGAAAAGGGAAAAAAAACAAGAATTTTCTGGCTTCAGATACATTCATTAAAAAACAACAGGCAAGGCAGAGAGGATGCAATGAGAGAGCACAGGTAATTTTAAAAGACATTGTCTAGAAACTAGAAATGAGGAGAAAACAACCTCAGTGCTCTATGATTACCCAAGAACGGGTTTAGCCAGATGAACAGGTTGGCTACAAACCCTCCCCAAGGCATCTGAGAGACTATCAAACAAAACTTTATTAAACTGGATTACATGGTCTCATTCATTAGATGTCGATGGCCATGCATTTATGATCAGGTGAAAAAGTTGATGCATGGGACCCTAACTAGGCCCGGATCCTCTTTTTAGTTTGATTTTATTAGTACAGGCATTGTTAAGACAGCCTGCTATTAAATTTCTTTGCCAGCAGGTCAAGTTCCAGAATCCCAGCTATAAGCATTCCAAGCACTAAACCCTGACAAGGGTTGTAAGGCTGTTCAGATACGCTCTGACTACATCCCAGCAATAAGCAGTTGATTACAGCATGATATGCAATTGCACTCCTTTTATTAGGAGACTTTAACCTCATGAAAAACATGTTCCCTCCTTCCTATCTCCCATTTCAAGGACTTTCAAGAAGAAAAAAACAGTAGTTCAAATGTTTCAAATTTATTTCCATTTCCCATGAATCAAAATTCAGGTAAAAACCCATTTTCAATGTTTCCTTCCCTAATATAATATTTATTCTATACATGTCTATTTTAGTATTTCTATATGGAATGTTTGCTTGGCTATCATTTGCATTTTGAAAACCTTAGAATGAGTCTATTATAAGCTTGATGGTTGTTTGTTGAACTATAAATATAATTTCTACTCTGAGCTGCTTACGTAGGGTCTTTCCTTTTATACAATCACCTTGCATATATCTAAAAACCTCAGGCCAAAACAACCCATTCACTTCATTGATAAATACCATGAGATGTCTTTTCTTTAAAAGCAATTTTTCAGAAAGTCCTGGAATCTACCACTGTTGCCAACACTATTTAGATTTTAATAAGTACTGTTTATCACTGAGATATCAAGTAATACTTCCTTGCATGCATACAAAACGTCTGCAGCCATATTCTTCCAGTGCGGTATCTCAGCACTGACCTTTGTTCAAAGGCTTTTACTTTTTAATGCAGCAGTTAGAGATAACTACTTCATTTATCAAAACTCAATTTCCATAGTAACATCTAGCCTGGGGAGATTCAAGTCCTCACACTAATCCAACAACCCATTCAAAGGAACTGTTGAATACTTTGGTTTCCATAGCAATGATGGAATAAAACATTTTGCTAGGTCATTGCTTTTATTAGCAAACTTATTCTTTGAACTTTAGGTAAGGCTGAATTTACGGAGACACAGGAAAAAATAACAATTGATTTGTATAAGTTCTTTCCTTTAGGGCTGGCCTTTTCAGAAAACCACAAATAGTTAATCACCTATATATTTGAAAATATTTGGAGTATTTGGAAGCTTTCTAAACATGCCATGTACTTTGGTCCTAAAACGGGTTCTAAAATACAGTTTTAAAATTAAAAGCACTTAAAAGTGATTATATAGATCTGACCAAACATTTATAAAATTAAAGTGACTAAGCTTAAAAGCACATTCTAAACAAGGATGAACTAGAAGCTAGAATAGTTTCAAATACCTCAAATATGGGGTGGCACAGAGTTTAGAATAACTTTTAAACCATGACCCCCTCTTTGCCTGATTTTAATTCTCTGCAATTTCAGCCCTACCTTTTTTTCATCCACCACAGAAAACCTGCTCAACAGAGATTTCAGGTTAAAGGTGAAATTAAAGACAATGTATTAAGCAGTTATGCTTTACATGCTAAATGGAAAAGTTTTTAGCATTTGATATAGCTTATGGAACCCAACTGATTTGTTATGGAGGAAAGAAAATGAGTTACATTTTTTCTCCTTCAAGACAGGAATAGCAATGCCATTAAAGTTTTAAAATCCATTAGTAAACATTATTGTTTACATTTTTAGGTAATTAATTCTACGTGAGGTGACAGGGCAAGGCCTTGGTAAGGGAACATCAGCCTTCCTGGAACCAGACTTTTCTTCATGGAACTGAATTCTGAGCCAAGCCAGTGCTGAAAAGGTAGGCCATTAAAAAATAAAAGTTGACAGAAGAAAGAAGAGATCAAACACGTGTTGGCTTTTAAAAGGATGAATACCACTTACACTATTTACACAACTCACAGAATTAACAAGAAAATTACATACCAGTATGAGTCCTCAGGTGAGCTTTTAAATGAGAAGACTTTGTATAAACTTTTGTGCAGCCTGAAATAAAGGAGAGGAAGAACAGCTTGTCATTTTGGAGATCCTTTTGAAATCTTTATATTTGATGATTCAGTGTTTAAAATCTGGCTTTAAAGAAGAAATCTCTCATGCTAGAGAAGATATTTGAAGCGTCAGTTTTAATAGAAGTTTTAAAGAGTGCTCCCCTGTTACCTTATTAAAGGTAATAAAGTGATTTACTTTATGTACCACTGTAACAGAAAGAGCAGATCATCAACTGAGCTACAAATGGGAAATCTGTGTTTCTATTACAGTAGGCGCTTTTTACTAGTAACATATACTTCAGCGACTTAAAAACTTTTCAGGGCTCTAGAGCTGATGATGTTAAACCATTATCCAAGATGACTGCAGTTTTCTATACTACTACATTTCTTGTTTTTTTCATTTAGTATATCATGCTGCGTCATGTACCATGGTCAATAAATTATACCCTGTATTAATCATAAACTAGCTTATGCCAGCAACTTGTAGATAAAGTCATTACGACCATCAGTTTATATTTTGGGCCACATCTCTCTCAAGAATGAGCATACACTCCAATGTTAACAGAACTATCCTTAAATCTGTTCTGTAAGATAGTCCTGTAATCGGCCATCATAAGAGCAGCTCATTCAATCCCCACTTCATTCCCACACTTTATTTTCCGAACTTAATCTCTTTTCAGGGCCCTTAATCTAGAAATAAAACTCCAACTCAGGTGTTAAAGGAACTCTAGCATAATTCAAAATTCAAATTTTTACTTAATATTAAAAATAAAGAAGTCCAACTAACTTTTTTTCCCCCCGAATATTCTAGCCATTTTAATACATAAAATGAGCAATAGACAGTTACATCCCAGGGTATCGTATGGAGACTGAGATATGAAAAGAACAAAGTAGGTGATTTTTTTCAATGTCAAGGACTACTTTCGTATGTAAATTTAAAACCTGAGGTTAAAGGTGCACACATGCACACCTACTGATGCTTCAACCACGCAAAAAATAATCACATACCAGGGTAATCGCAGTAGTGGATGCGTCGTTTCTCCAAATCAGGGTTACTCCTTCTGTTGTATCTGACAGGCTGGATGCTTTGCGAGTTAACTGGCAGGGTGGTGGGTAAATTTGGATTGTGAATTGCCAGTTTAGAAGCAATTGTAGCAGCATAGGATGGAGGTGGGGTCAAATTCTGGAGCATCTCTGCTTGTCTATCTGGACTTCCAGGCTCTGAGCTTGGTGGTGACGGGGGAAAGTAAGTGGCCTGCTGTGGAAGAAACTGACTTGGCATTGTGTATGTGCAAGGGGGCATGCCCTGGAACTGTTTCATCGCAGTCTGCGGAACAGCAGAGGTGTGTGTGTTAAGGCCGGCCATGGCGGCTGACATAGAAACATTAAGAGTGTCCATTACTGCTGTCTGGTTTGTAGAACTGGGCATATCTAGATCCGGTGTGTTCAGTAGCTGGTACAAGTGGCCCTGCTGGGGAGGGACAGAAAGATGAAGATCTGGTGTAGGAAGTTCTTGTTTGATGAAAATGTTGTTCACCTCTGGAGCTGCGGTCTGGTGGGAGCTGAATATACTGGTGAACTCAGGGAGGGCCTGGGTCGGGGCCGGAGGAGGGGCGGTCGTCTCACTCTGGTGGCTGAAAATGGTAACAGGTTCTGTCTTGATGTGTGTTACGCACGGTCTCTGGGATTTGTAGAGGCCAGTTCTCAGGTGAGTGATGTCGGGGAGGAAGACGTTCATGTTGATACTGTAAGGTAACCCTTCACTGTCAGTGAAGAACTGGTCTACGACTGAGGCACTGTCTCGTCTATACTTTTTATGCTCTGGAATTATAGAAACTGGAGGAAGCTGAGGTGTCAGATACTTCTCCATTTCACATCGTGTCTAAAAAAGAAGAGAGACAAACATGCATAATCCACCCGACTCATCATCTGAGTAACAACAACCTTACTAAAAATTCTCCCCAACAATCCCTGTGAGAAGTACTAGGGCAAACTCCTGGGTGTTGCTTATAAACATATCAGATTTATTTGTCAATTGTGCAAGAACTGGTTTACCGAAAGCCTCTTGAAATTCTCTTTAACATGTATTTGATAAAAATCGCTCCCACAATCGGCCCGGGACACAAAGTGAAAGAGGCAAATCAAGGAGATAAAAAAAAGCAAAGAGAAAACATGTTCCTTCCTAATCAGTAATAAAGTATACTTTTTTATAACTCACATACAAGTAGGGTTTCCTGCCCCAATAGTTGAGTTTGCAACCTAAGTATGGTACTGTAATATTGCCAAACCACGTCACAGTGCTGTTCGTGCCATATTTATATTAATGTAGGTATGTTTAAACAAAACCTAAGCAAACCAACCTTAAAAATAATATTGCAAAGTTCTGTTTTGTTTTGTTTGGATAGATATTGTTAAAATATCTAATATAAAACATATTCCTTGGCTATTTCAGTGCCTTTTCTCATTTATAGGTCACTGGAAACTTAAATACAAAGTCTTGAGCAAAACACAGTATCCACCGAGAAAGAACAAAACAACTTCACTTTCAACATTTGATCTAAACGTTGATTTTAATCAGCAGATTCTGTAATTGGTTAATATGATAATGAAATGTTCCTATTCATATCCCTATCTAAAACAGATCTTTAATTACCTAGGGGAAAATCACTCCCTTGGTAGAGTGGTGCTAAGGCGCCCGTGGGTGGGGAGAGGCTCTGTATCACTAGCACAGTCATCAGCAAAACATTTATCACGTCCTCCTCAGTGGGCCAATGCTACATTCCCCCCTACTCTGTAAAAAGCTCAATCATCCCTCATCCTCTCCCTGTCTCTTAGGCAGGAAAGAGACAAGCCTGAAATTACCAAACCATTTCCAAGTGGTGACTTTTTTAAGGACAAAATCAGGATTGTTTCCCCCGCCTTTTTACAGCTATCTTCTATTCTAGTTTAACAAACTTCATTTTTATTTTAATTTTTTAACACTGAAAAGTAAATTTTAAGAGGAAAAAAAACCCCACCCCAATTAAATGGCTCATCATATTGAACTATTAAACAAACTGGCAAATAATACATACATAAATATATACATATATGTGTGTGTATATATATATATATAATTTTTTTTCCTACTACTTGATTTCAAGAGCGTTTCATATCGGGCTTGGTATCATTCAGTGCGGATGCAGACTGGGTTTCCCAGATACACACGATTTAAAAATAAAAATTAACGCTCTAGTCGTGTGAGTCACATCCCTGACAAATGCCATCTCCCCCTTTCACAGCACGACGACGCTCGCCGACCACCCGGAGCAGGAGCTGGGCAGCAAATACGCAATATACCGAGGGGCTATTAAATGAAGCGTCTCGAAATAAACCGAACTAAACCCTTTCGTGCACTTCGCTCCCGTGGTGGTTAGTGGTTTCTGATTTTAGCTCTTCCAGCTGTTTGCATGTGGGTATGTTTCCAATTTTTTTTTTTTCCTTGGGACAGGCTAAAAGTCCCGGGAAGTTTTTTCTGGGCTATATGACTCCCTGCGTGGGCGAAAGAAACAGGCGGTTGCTCTAATTCGGCTGCCGGGCAAGTGTAAAAGCCAACTGCCAGCTTTCAACGCGGCTCCGGGAGGAAATTTACGCGCACATGAAGAAAACAACACCCCCGGTCTTTTTTGGTCTTTCTTTTTAAGGAAAAATAAAGCGCTCCAATACAACCTGAGCTTGTCTAACTCTCCGTTCCCAAAGGCGGCCGCGAGAACGCGTCTAAAGCAGGCTGAGCCAAGAGACACGAAACTAGCACCCCGAGGCGCCTCTCTCCGGCACCCCGATTTGCGTTAACACTAAACCCGAGACGACGCGGGGGAACCTCCAAGGGCAGGGTACTGAGGGGGGGAGGGGGACTTTAAGGTGAAAGGCGGGATTTAAGTAAGGCTGGACGTCAGGTGTGAGGTCTCGTCCCCCAAACTAAGAAACACTGAGGTGCATGTGTGGGCACCCACTTCCCTCTAACCTTTCCCCGGACGGACCCGCCTGGGCAGATTCATCTGGGACGCCCCCCTTTCCAGTCCCCCCACTTTGTCCCAGCGGATTGAGGGTGCTCAGGCCAGGAGGGCAGGGCGGGGAGGGGCTGCCCACCCAGCTCCCGGCTCCCGGGGCGCCCCGACGCACGCCCCAGCCTGGAGCGGCCCCTGTCGCCCGCGCGTCGCAGCGGCGGGACACGCCCGAGCTCCGGGAGGGGGCGGAGGGAGGGGAGCGGCTCTTCCTACCTGGACCAGCTCCTCCGGGGGCAGCCGCGGGCCCGCGGCGGGCGGCGGCGCCGGCTGCGGCGGCTGCGGGGGCGCGGGCTGCGCCTGCGGGTGGTGGTGCGGGTGCTTCAGCTCCTCGCCGGCGAAGAGCGCCGCGTCGCGGGCCGGGTTCGCGGCGCCCAGCACTGGCTTGAGCTGCGCAAACACGGGCTCGTCCTGCGGGGCCGGCGGCTGGGGTACGGGTCCCAGGCGGGCGCTCATGGTCAGCACCCGCGTGGCCATTGGCACTCAGGGGGCGACTCCGGGCGCGGGACGCGGGTCGGGCGCGCTTCCTAACTCGCCCACGCTGACTCGGGCCGGCGAGCTCGGCGCGGGGCCGCGGGCGGAGAAGGGGAGGCTCCGGGCTGACCCCCTCAGCCAACAGCAGGCGCGGTTTTCGAAGGCGCGCACGAAAAGCAAAACTCTTCCGCTCCGCCACGCGTCAACGCCAACGTCCTCCAGGCGGCCACTTTCTCCCGCCCCGCCCCACCGCGCTCTCTCACTCGCCCGAGCCCACTCCCGCCACCGCCGGTCTCCGCGAGCGAGCAGCGAGCGCGCGTACCTGCCCCGCGACTACTGACACTTGACGCCCGCCTCTATTTTACCCAACTCCGGGTGGGCGGGGCCCTCCAACCTGACTGGCAGCGTTGCGGCGAATCCCGAGGCCCCGAGGCCGGCCGGGCCGGAGTGGCCAGCCTATGAGAAAAGGGAAGCTCGCCCAGGGCCCCGCCTTTGCCAGGCTGACCCGCCCCCTCGGGCCACGAGCTTTCGCGCGCAGGGCGGCCGCGCAGTTTGTACACAACTTCTCTGACAGATTGGGCTGACTGAGCCGGGGGCGGAGGAAAGGAGAGAAGCGGGTAGAATCTAGGAAGAGAAGGAATTAGGGTGGAGACGTGGAGGGAGATCTCCTCGGACTGTTCTCTGCCAGGATTAGGGAGAAAAAGAGTTTTGCACGTCTTAGGTGTTGTGCAAGGACCTGAAACTCAAAAGCTGAAACCCAGAAGGCAGCTAGGTTGGGGCGCCAAGGTTATTAGAGACTTATTTCAGGAGTGTGTATTTTTAAATATACAAAATGTATTTTTCTTAGGCGGAGAACTAGGGGCGGTTTGATAAACATTAAAAACAGCTCTTGTCTCTGTGTGTCTTTAGCAGTGAATATGTCCATTTAGCAAAGCAAATCCGGAATGTCCTAAATAAAAGGTTTAATGGCAAGTATTTTTCTTTAAGCCCTTGCATACAAGCTTGTTTTTCCCTACAGTACTTAAACGGTTAGAAGAAGTTTGCACACACATTTTACCTTGCGTCTGTGTATGGAGGGGAGGGGTATAGGCCACAGGAATTCTGAAGTTTTTAATACTTACAGTTTTGTAAATATTCTAGCCGAAGCATGGAATCTAATTTAAGCACTAACGACTGGCTAGTTCAAATGTATTTAAATAGAGATTACATCTTTGACTTGTTTTTGCTAGCACTTCACGTTAAAAAAAAAATGGAGTCTAATATTTACAAAACAGAAACGTAGCACATTTACCTAACACTGTGGCACCTTTTCCTACGAAAAGATGACCAAAGAAGCCACAAACATCAGACGCGCAGCAACTCTGAAAACTGGGAATCCAATTTTGTAGGAAAGTAATAGTCAAACATATTACCATCCATTAACTATATTATGATGGGAAGGTGAAGTTTTGCCAACAATCACCTAAGGAAAACACTCTCCTAATCCTTAATGTTCTTGTGTATGATTTTATCTGGCTTTATGGAGAAGCTGAAACAATAAACTGCAATAAAAATGCCTGGTATTTTACTACGTATGTATATATGTTGACAGCACACTATACCATGAGACAATTTTACATACACAATCACCTACTCACACTTCACAAGATAACAGCTTAAAAAAACAACAACAACCAAAAACGAGTTCTTGGAAAAATATTCACTTCAAAGAGTGGACCTATTAAAATATGTATCTCATTTCTATGTGTAGATTAAAAAAATATATGTACACATGAAATATTAGAGGAATTCATTATTAGAAAACAAAATTATGCTGTAAAATATTTTTTCCTCCTTTTCATTTCCTTCTTGCTAATAAATGATTCATTTTTATAGCTGTGACCACTTCTTCCAGAGAATGGTTGACGACTACTTTCATGTTACCAAAGTAGTATTTAATAAGTGTTTTTGCAAGCTTTTTCTAAGCAGATAGTCCTATAGTATACACCTTTACCTTTTAAAAGCTGTCCTGATTTTCTCTAATATTGAACAAATATGTAATCAAATAACTTAGACAAGAGTACAGAATTGGTATGGAATTTAATATCATTTTTTTAAAAATTGAAAATTGAAGGGTGTTATAATGCTGAAAACATGATCAAAACAGAATATGATAACGTCTTAATAGAACTCTTTTATACTCTTTTTGATGTAGGTGCAATACTTTTTGGTAGCAATTTATATTTTAATTTGCCTCTAAGCCTATCTAAACATTTTCTTTTGTCTTTTTTATCAGAGCATCAGTGGCCTGTTATCTCAACCAAAGTTTTCACCGAAACAAAATCCAGTTATTTTTACTGGAAATGTTTCGATATTTCCCACCATTTTTTTTAGCATGCTTTCATTTACAAATGCTTTCTCAAGAGCAAAACAAAACCCAGCTATTTGATAGGCTTTTAACAAAATATTTGTATAATTCTGTTAATTTTTTTCACACTTCCACTTTTCATAATGAATAAAGACAAAAACCTAGCTATCTGCTCTCAACACACTTATGGCAGAAAAGTGGAATACAATCTTTTCTTGTTCAAATATAGCAGCATTTATTTAAATTTCATTTCTGACATAAGGATTCATAAAATAGGGCTGCCACTTTTAAGTAATGGTTTCTCTGAAATGCCCGGCTCTGCAGTCTCACAGAAAATAACTAGCTTAGCCCTGTACAATAGCCCAGAAATTGGAAAGTAATCCCTTTCTCAGACATTTGCCATGCGATTCTGAACCTATAAAGAACATGTTCAACCAAGCTGCCTTGCTGTTAACACAAACACTACCGCTACAAACCTAAGTCATCGACCTTAGCAAAAAGGGTTAAACCTTGATGAATATTTTTCAAATGTTCCAGGTTCTACATTGGCATGACGCCAGACAGGGTGAATGGACAGATCCTCAATTACTTTGAACTTTCTAGTTCTTTGCATTCCTTCCTGCTTAGTAGTGCTGTACCATTAGGGAAGACAGGAGAAAACAAAAAAACAAATGTCAGGTTTCAGAAATCAATTAGTGGCCTGGCCGTGGTATGTTAACTGAACTGTGCCAAAACAGAAAATTCTGAGGGCAACAAATAAAGTTGAGTAGTCAAGTTAGGTAGGAGGGTAAACGTAGAAGCAGCGTGCATGCTTAAGTCCTTAGTCACTGGGCAACACAGATTTAGTCTTAGAATAAACCATAAGTGTCACTATCTTTACGGGAATAAATACGCCTGAATGTGTGGGGGCTGAACAGGCATTCGGTGATGGGGGGGACAGGGAGGAGACTTAAAGGAGGCAGTGGAAAAACATGGATAAATAGCTTCTGAATGATGAGATGAGAGAAATACGAAGCTATCACTAGGGCAACATTCATAGGAAGACACGGCAAAAGAAGTATCTGTATTCAGTTGTTTGGCCAAAATGTCAGGGAGAGCTTGAAATGAAGACAGTTTTAGACATTTTATTCAGTTTGGAAAATATTCATGGAATATTCCATTTCCATAAATTCAGAATCAAATTACCAAATGATATTGGACTACAGGAAAAGCACGAGAATGAGTAAAAAATACTTTTTTATAAGGAAGTACAATCTTCTCTAGGGTAAATTATTCAATTTAAAATGACTTTTGTGATATTGATAACCTACCTAGTGGTAGAATTTGCATCAATAGACACATAAAAAACAGAATTATTGTCTGTGAAACATTTCAAGGTTTTAATCTTTTAATTTTTTTCATTAATGGCAACTGTTTTAAGCCACGCTTCAAATTAAATAAAAAGTCATTGAGAAAAGGACACAGCAAATAGCTTCCACTGAGATGAGTCAAAATTCAAACCATTTTGACTCAAAGGTTAACAGACACAAGAAAAGATGCCTTTTTCATCCCTTTTGTTGAAAAACTATGTAATTTAAATAGAATTAATATACCTTATGTTTGTATAAATTAACATGCTGTTTAAGAAAAAAAGTTAATACTCTAGTTTGGTACTATCTCCCACCACGTTTCTCAAGAAATGAAATTTTATATTAAGTTTGGATTTAAATATACTCTTCATGAACGATCTCATAAAACTCTCAGTGTGTACTTAATCCTAAATGTACTGTTATTTATCTAACCTATTTTTAAAACTCTAGTAATAGACAAAAAAAAAAACAAACAAAAAACCCAGAATTTTACCTTGTGGGAAGGACTGGGATAGCTTTTTCCACCTTGTTAGTATAATAAGCAGACAAAAATGACATAAATATTAATGCCTTGAGCCAAGTTACAGGCCAGGCATTCTGTAACTTAAACTGTACAGTATTTGAATTCTGACTTCAAATGTGATAGGAAAGGTTAGAGAAAAACCCTGATCTGAGGCGGTTATACCAAACAATCTTTTAGAACACTAAGGAGGCCACATCACCAGCATCACAATGAGTGATGTTTTGAGCCAATTGCTATTCAGGTGATGACGAAACCAGTAATGGCCCTAGGGTGGGGCCGTGCACAGTGAATGCTCAAATGAACTGCACGGTGGGGTCAGGAAGGAATACCCTTTTGGAGGTTAATTTGTAAATGAAATGTGTAGTGCTAAGACCCATGCTGGCTCCTCATGCCTTAACTTCTATCCATTGGTGATAGTCATGTAAACTCATGTAACTTTCGAGGAGGACAATTGGACAATGAGTATGAAGATAGCTAAAAATGGAAACAACCTTGGGGCTCCTGGCTGGGTCAGTCGGTAGAGTGTGTGACCCTTGATCTGGGGGTCTTGAGTTCAAGCCCCATATTGGACACAGAGATTACTTAAATAAAGAAATAAGAGTATTTTTAAAAATGGAAATAATCTTTAAAATGATACATAATTCCCTCTCGAGGAAATTTTATATTACATATTATATATATAAACAAATAAAATTGTAAATATCCCAAGTGACCAACAATAGAATAGTTCAATAATATGCCCATGCAATGGCTGTCGCTCTGCCATCAGAAATCACATTATTAAAAAATACTGAGTCGCATGGAAAAATACCCAGGATATATCAAGTAAAAATATAAGGAGGTTTTATAAACACAAACTCATAAAAACGAAAAGAAGTACAAAATGTATGTGTTTTGGTGGCTACCTTTGGATGGCGAAATGGTAGTTTTTCATTGTTTTTTAATATTTTCTCAATTTTCTGCAATATCCAGGTGTTCCATTTATAATCGGAATAAATGTTTTTATTAAAAACATAAATAAATATCACCTTTACACAATTAAGTGTTCATTCGGACTGTACATAGTGATCAAATGACTTTCCATCTGAGGAAAATCCATCTTTCCATCTAAGTTCAAGCCCTACTTTGGGTGTAGAGATGACTTAAAAATTTTTAAAAATCTTAAAAGAAATGATTTTCGATTTGAAAGCAACAAGTAAAGCCACAACTTGCCACCACACTGTGCTGTGAAAATATGTAAACTTTATAAACCAAGCTATTGGATTTTCAAGACTCACTGTAGAATAAACAAGCTGAAGAGACATTACAAAGGTTGAAGTTGGAAAGGGACAACCTGAGGAATGTTTGAGATATAAATATAAATATGCTTGATTTCCTAAGTGATGAGCAAGATTTCTACAAGATTTTTACCTCAAGCTATTTTGTGTACCTCATTTTATTTTCTTGCTTTGTTTTCCTCTATTACACGGACTAGTTTATTTACAGTGTTTTGACAAAATGCATAAACTCTTAAAGCTAGATAGTTTATACGCATCTTTAAAAATAATTTTTTAATGTTTATTTTTGAGAAAAAGAGAGACAGAGCATGAGTCAGGGAGGGGCAGAGAGAGAGAGAGATGCAGAATCTGAAGTTGGCTCCAGGCTCTGAGCTGTCAGCACAGAGCCTGACTCAGGGCTTGAACCCAAGAACCTTAAGATCATAACCTGAGCCAAAGTTGGTTACTTAACAGAATGAGCCACCCAGGCACTCCAGTTTGTATGTATCTTTAAAGAGCTGTTTGTGCTGTTTGGTTTTTTTAAATTCTAAAATATTCATTGAGAAGATATAGGAAGAAATAGTTGTGATGAACTAGTGAGATATTTATACTACCTTTTTCCTTGTTCTTTCTTCCTGGCACCCAAAGTTGTTCAAAAGTAATTCCCAAACTTGCTTACTCGGAATTCAAAAATTAATGTTGGGGAGAGGGTGGAGTTCATGGTCTTTTAGGAAGGTGATATTTAAAACATTTTCTTTAAACTATTCAATAGATATCTGATTTCTTTTTTTTTAAATTTTTTAATGTTTTATTTATTTCTGAGAGAGAGAGAGACAGAGTGAGCAGGGAGGGTCAGAGAGAGAGGGAGATACAGAATCTGAAACCGGCCCAGGCTCTGAGCTGGCAGTCAGCACAGAGCCCAACGCGGGCCTCGAACCCACGAACTGTGAGTTCATGACCTGAGCC